>JAPWDM010000001.1:110253675-110853675 GCA_035578155.1 Brachynemurus nebulosus
GCTGATGTCACCCACTTATTGCTTGCACCGAAGCGCGAAGCCTCAGACAAGCCGATGCCATCATAATGGGAATACAAACGTCCAGCTAAGGATGTTGCGAGGGACCGAGTACTTCTTATGACCTTGTCACCCTCTGTCAAGACACGATCGCACCACTCTCGTTGCTTACGCACGAAATTTGTGGAAGCAGCAGCCTTGAACTGGGGGAACGTCGAAGACTCGAGGGCACGGATACGTCTGTATCGTAATACAGGTATCAGCTTCTCCAGTATGGGTACGCCGAGGCCGCCCTTTCGTACCGGAGTATGGATGTAGGCATTAGGAACATCCTTGGGGAGCGACAAATACTGGCGCACTGCTTGCCTCACTGAGATATCGAGCTTCCGAAGATAACCCATCGAAGTACGCCCCAATACCCAGACATGAAAATGCCGGGGTAAGACAATAGTCGACAGAATCTTCAGTCGCTGCTGAGGTTTAAGCGGCGCTCTGGCTATCCTCTGCAGATCTTGCTTGAGTGTAGCGTCACAACCCCTAACTCTTGTTCCCTCAAAGTTAATTCCGAGGTATCGCCATATCGCCGTCTGACTAAGCATCGGGAGATACTTACCGAACACATGAAAAGTCGGGTCCGCAATAAGCTTCACTTTCTTCTCATGGCCGGCTGCAACCAAGGAAATAGCTCCGGACTTGCTATTATTAATAGCAAGGCCATAGGCACGTAAGCACCTAGTAAACTTATCGAGGCTGTCTTGGAGACCCATTTGCGTCGATGCAATCAAGACCACATCATCAGCAAATGCTAGGGCTCCGACGGTGTTATCCCCATCCAGTCGAAAACCAACAGCCGGGTCTAACTTCCTTAAACACTCCGCAATGCAGAGGTTGAAGAGAAGAGGTGATAAGGGATCCCCTTGGCGCACACCACGCCCAAGTTTAACGGCCTTCGATTTTCTGCCATCACGCTCTAGAATGGTAGTTGCCTCTCTATAAAGACCCGCCACATAGCTGCAGAACTGCTTAGGTAAACCAAGTTTATCAAGAGTTCTGAGTAGAGCGGGATGCGATATAGTGTCAAACGCCTTGGACACGTCCAAAGAGGCGGCATGAATACTCTTGCAGCGTAACCGAGCTTCTGCGAAGAGGGTCTGCAAAAGATACAGATTCCCAGCTAAGCCATCGCCATGGGTAAACGCTGCTTGACGAGCATCATTGACGGGCAATCGCATTAAACGTGACGCGAGAATCTTATGGAGCTGCCGAAGGACAACAGAACCAATCGAGATCGGTCTGAATTCCGACGGACTTACGGCACCGTCTTTCTTGGGAATGAACACAGTTCGGGTGGCAGCCAAGTTAGGGTGTAACTCCCCGTTCAGAAGTATGACGTTTAGCACAATAGCACGTATGATGGCAGGAACGAGGTTCCATACTCTAGGAGTAATCCCATCAGGTCCTGGAGCTGGAGCTTAAGAGAGTCATAGTTACTCCCGCCGTTTACCCGCGCTTCTTTTGAATTTCTTCACATTGACATTCAGAGCACTGGGCAGAAATCACATTGCGTCAACACCCGTTGGGGCCATCGCAATGCTTTGTTTTAATTAGACAGTCGGATTCTCCTAGTCCGTGCCAGTTCTGAGTTAACCGTTAAATGGCGGCCGAAGAGAACACTTACGCATATATATTTTTCATTTTAATATAATATAATTAAATAAATAAAAATATAAATATAAAAATTATATGATATATATGTTGAGTAAAGTCTCGCAGCAAGAAAGTTCCGTAGGTGGCCAAGGCACGGGACCGAGTTCGGATCCACAGAAAAACATATACCCAAAATTAATTCATTAATAGCATACAAGTAAATAATAATTTAAAAAATTTTCAATAATTACATAGATATGTAAAGTATTTTTCGAACAAATGAAAAAACTTTTAATGAAATTATTATAAATAAATCATATTTAGTTTTATTATATAAATAATACAGCATTTGTATATAAAAACTTTAGCCATCATTTTACATAAATGATTATTATCAAATATATATTAAATCCCCAAATATTCATTTATTATACACATAATAACTAATTACTTAGAAAATTATGTAATTTATAAATTATTCTTATGGAGTACATATTAATAAAATAACAAAAATAAAAAATCAGATTTTTATATATCAGTACTGTACCATACAATAATTAAATATAATTACAAATAAAATCGATTTTTCCAATAATTGTTCTATATAATACATAAATACACACATTATAATTATTTATTATTTTAATAAATAAAATTTACAAAACATATGTATAACATTTAGTAGGTAATATGGTATCACCTCACCCAGGCCCGGCACGTTAGCCATAACCTACATCCCAATCAAGCCCGACACGCCCCGGTCCTCAGAGCCAATCCTTATCCCGAAGTTACGGATCTAATTTGCCGACTTCCCTTACCTACATTATTCTATCGACTAGAGGCTCTTCACCTTGGAGACCTGCTGCGGATATGGGTACGAACCGGCGCGACACCTCCACGTGGCCCTCACCTGGATTTTCAAGGTCCGAGGGAATGATCCAGACACCGCCGCAACTGCGGTGCTCTTCGCGTTCCAAACCCTATCGCCCTGCTAGAGGATTCCAGGGAACTCGAACGCTCATGCAGAAAAGAAAACTCTTCCTGGATCTTCCGACGGCGTCTCCAGGCCTCTTTGGGTTACCCCGACGAACACTCATATACACATATATAATGTGAATGAGGGCCCGACTTATATACGGTTCCGCTGCCGGGTACCGGAATAGGAACCGGTTTCCCTTTCGCCCAATGGATGTAATTATTTATTATTTATTTATTTATTTTATAAAATTTTATTATTTTAAATAATAATTATTTATAAAAATAATTATATAATTTATTAAAACACATCAACATTAACATCGGTTTTCACCTAGGGCTTAGGATCGACTGACTCGTGTGCAACTGCTGTTCACACGAAACCCTTCTCCACGTCAGTCCTCCAGGGCCTCGCTAGAGTATTTGCTACTACCACCAAGATCTGCACCGATGGCGGCTCCAGACAGCCTCACGGCCAATCCTTCCGCGCACACCATCGCGACCCTCCTACTCGTCAAGTTTTCATGATATTTAAAAATTTTTATAAAAATAATAAATATCTATAATAACAATTGACGATAGAATATAAGCACGACGCTTCAGCGCCATCCATTTTCAGGGCTAGTTGCTTCGGCAGGTGAGTTGCTACACACTCCTTAGCGGATTCCGACTTCCATGGCCACCGTCCTGCTGTCTTAAGCAACCAACACCTTTCATGGTATCCCATAAGCGTCGATTTTGGCGCTTTAACTCTGTTTGGTTCATCCCACAGCGCCAGTTCTGCTTACCAAAAGTGGCCCACTTGGCATTCTGATCCATAAATATTATCTTAATTAAAAATATTATTCTCATAGCTTCACATATATATAAAATTAAAAATAAAATCAATATATGATTTTAAGCAAGCTAGAGATCTCACCCATTTAAAGTTTGAGAATAGGTTGAGGTCGTTTCGGCCCCAAGGCCTCTAATCATTCGCTTTACCGGATGAGACTCGTTGAATGATGAACGCCAGCTATCCTGAGGGAAACTTCGGAGGGAACCAGCTACTAGATGGTTCGATTAGTCTTTCGCCCCTATACCCAGTTCCGACGATCGATTTGCACGTCAGAATCGCTACGGACCTCCATCAGGGTTTCCCCTGACTTCGTCCTGACCAGGCATAGTTCACCATCTTTCGGGTCCCAGCGTGTACGCTCTAGGTGCACCTTTATTCATAATAAAAATTATAAAAAAATTATAAGAATAATATAAGATGCCCTGGGAGTGCGATATTTAATACATAATAAAAATATATCCTCCCTCAAATTTATAATAAAAAAAATAAAAATTTTTTTAAAAAAAATTATTTTACTTTCATTTCGCCTTTGGGTTTCATAAAATTTATTAATATTTCGATGAAAAAATATTTTATTCCCAATGACTTGCGCACATGCTAGACTCCTTGGTCCGTGTTTCAAGACGGGTCCTGAAAGTACCCAAAGCTATAGCGTCGCTGACAAAAAGATTATTGTTCAAATTAATACCTAAAAACTGACAGTAATATGGTATGATTTATTGGTATAAAAACCAAATAAAATCATATGTTTTATTAAGAAATATAAAAAACCTAATAAAACCCATATATACTCGTTTTAGGTAATGAACGTGTAAAAAAAAAAATTTTACACTTAATCTTATATTATGAATATTTATACCGTCAAACAATTAATTAGATAATATAGGCATATATTACACAAATAAATAAAAATTTATAATATAATATACAATGCACAAAAATATTTCATAAATCAATATTTAACGGGTCGCGACGTCCTACAAGATGAGAAGTGCATACCTCGTTATTATACACAACATATAGTAGTGCAATAATTTTATAAATTATAAATATACCATAAAAAATTATAATATATAATAATAATAAATTTTGTCACTAACAAATACAAGTTGGTTAATATACGATAAAAAGTAAATGAATCTCATCTTTCGACCTTTCGGGTTTTTCAGGTTTACCCCTGAACGGTTTTACGTACTCTTGAACTCTCTCTTCAAAGTTCTTTTCAACTTTCCCTCACGGTACTTGTTCGCTATCGGTCTCGTGGTTATATTTAGCCTTAGATGGAGTTTACCACCCACTTAGAGCTGCACTCTCAAGCAACCCGACTCTAAGGAGAGATCCACCTGTTATTCAGTATATAGTCACTACGGGCCTGGCACCCTCTCTGGGTATATGGCCCCATTCAAGATGGACTTGGACTTATTACATAAAATAACAGGTTATATAAAAAATTATGGATCCTCCCAAACACTACATTCCCCGAATGACCATTTTTATTTAGCCATGGGGTTCAGTGATGGGCTTTTCCCTGTTCGCTCGCCGCTACTAAGGGAATCCTAGTTAGTTTCTTTTCCTCCGCTTAATAATATGCTTAAATTCAGCGGGTAATCTCACCTACTCTGAGGTCGCAATTATAAATAAATAAAATAAAAATGTTTTTTTTTTTTCAATATTTTCTTTATAAATAAATATAAAAAAATTTTATTTTGAAAAAATAAAAACACTATTAGTAATTACTTAAACCAAAAAATTTTATCTTATGTTATTATGTTAAATTTTTAAATATTATTATTTAATATTTATATGAAAATTAATAAGAAATAAATTATTTCGTTATTTCATATTTTCATAAAATAAAAATAATTAGATATTTAAAACACATATATACATGAATAATTTTTGGTTTTCATTACTATATGTGTTTAAATTTATTTTTATATTTTTTTAGAAAATATTGTTTCATTTTTATTAAATTAAAATGATGTGACGTATTATTTGATTTTCTTATTCTTACACATTTATAATAAGTAAGATATAGAAAAATAATATTAAAAATACATACATTAAAAACATCATATAATTTAGAATGACGTATAAATTAAAAAAATATACGAACATTCATTTTATTATTTATAAGATATATATTTTAAAAAATATATTATCTTTTATTAAAAATAATCTTTTAATATATTATTGTATACGACCCTCAGCCAGGTGTGGTCCGGGAACAGTATCCAAGGACCGCAATGTGCGTTCGAAATGTCGATGTTCATGTGTCCTGCAGTTCACAAGTTGACGCGCAATTAGCTGCGTTCTTCATCGACCCACGAGCCAAGTGATCCACCGTTCAGGGTAATCTTTATATTATTAAATTTTAAAAAATATTTATATTAAATAAAAATTTATACTTTTTTTATTATTATAAAATAATAATAAAAAGACTGCAATAAAAAAAACAATTTTTTTGTTTGTTTTATATTGACTTACATTTGTATAAAAGAATAAATAATAATATTTAATAAAATTTTATTAGATACAGTGCTTGCTTGTTTATTTGACAAAACATTAAAAAAAAAAAATTTTTTTTTTTAAAGAAAACTCATTTATTAAATAACTATATTATAAATAAGACATATTGAAAATAACTTGTTTTGTTATTTTACGAATATGCTATTTATTTTATATAGATTCAATAAATTTTTAATATTGTTAATATAAAAAAAAAAATTTATATATTGATATATAAAAATAAACACATATCAAAAAAAAAATTAAAAAATCAAATTAACATTTGGATGTAAAACTTTATAACCAATAATATATTTAATATATTAAAAATTGGTATCCAAATACGTGTTTATTTATTACAATATTATAATTTTTATATTATAAAAATTATATATTTTATAAAGTAAGTTATAGAAAAAAAGTAAATTTTTCTTTTACTTACATAAAAATATAAGGAATTTATAAACAAAATATTTTAACAAAACATTAATATATATAAAAAATCACAAAAATCAAGTTTTGTTATATTTCGTTAATGATCCTTCCGCAGGTTCACCTACGGAAACCTTGTTACGACTTTTACTTCCTCTAAATGATCAAGTTTGGTCATCTTTCCAGCATCATCGGCAATGTCTTTTAAAAACATTGCCGCGCACCAGTCTGAAGACCTCACTAAATCATTCAATCGGTAGTAGCGACGGGCGGTGTGTACAAAGGGCAGGGACGTAATCAACGCGAGCTTATGACTCGCGCTTACTGGGAATTCCTCGTTCATGGGGAATAATTGCAAGCCCCAATCCCTAGCACGAAGGAGGTTCAGCGGGTTACCCGGACCTTTCGGCCAGAGGAAAACACGCTGATTCCTTCAGTGTAGCGCGCGTGCGGCCCAGAACATCTAAGGGCATCACAGACCTGTTATTGCTCAATCTCGTGCGGCTAGAAGCCGCCTGTCCCTCTAAGAAGAATTATTTGTACGCCGGCAGTAAAAACCACATCAAAAAACTGATGTCACTTTAGTTAATGTATCATGTTAAATATATCATTAATGCAGATTAAGTAATTACACATAGAAATTTATCCCCAAAGAAATAAAAAACATAAATGAATATTATCAATCATACATATTATAAATATATTAAAACAAAATATACAAATAACATTCAGTAACAATACAGCCGATGGGCCTTGAGATGCCGGTAATAAAGTACGTCTATTTAGTAGGCTAGAGTCTCGTTCGTTATCGGAATTAACCAGACAAATCGCTCCACCAACTAGGAACGGCCATGCACCACCACCCACCGAATCAAGAAAGAGCTTTCAATCTGTCAATCCTTCCGGTGTCCGGGCCTGGTGAGGTTTCCCGTGTTGAGTCAAATTAAGCCGCAGGCTCCACTCCTGGTGGTGCCCTTCCGTCAATTCCTTTAAGTTTCAGCTTTGCAACCATACTTCCCCCGGAACCCAAAAGCTTTGGTTTCCCGGAAGCTGCCCGCCAAGTCATCGGAGGAACTTTGGCGGATCGCTAGCTGGCATCGTTTATGGTTAGAACTAGGGCGGTATCTGATCGCCTTCGAACCTCTAACTTTCGTTCTTGATCAATCAAAACATTTTTGGCAAATGCTTTCGCTTCTGTCCGTCTTGCGACGATCCAAGAATTTCACCTCTAACGTCGCAATACGAATGCCCCCATCTGTCCGTATTAATCATTACCTCGGAAAAACTTCCGAAAACCAACAAAATAGAACCGAGGTCCTATTCCATTATTCCATGCACACAATATTCAGGCACTATTTAAATTTTAAAGCCTGCTTTAAGCACTCTAATTTGTTCAAAGTAAACGTACCGGCCCATCTCGACACTCAATTAAGAGCACCGCGATAGGATTATAATTGGGAGGCTGTCTCCATTATTTAAATTATAAAAAATAAATAACTTTAACACTTACGATAAATTATACTTTAATGTACATATTAGTATATAAAATTTAACTAGTATACTTTAAACTTTTCAAGCAAGTAAAAATATAAATAATAACTTACCATAAAAATAAAAATTTAAATAAAAATACAAGTATTTATAACCATATTATACAATATATAATTTATACCTCACCACCGGTAGGACGTCCCACAAAACATGCCAGTTAAACACCGCGAGCGGTGAACCGACAGTGTAGGACACAAATTCGACTACGAGCTTTTTAACCGCAACAACTTTAATATACGCTATTGGAGCTGGAATTACCGCGGCTGCTGGCACCAGACTTGCCCTCCAATGGATCCTCGTTAAAGGATTTAAAGTGTACTCATTCCGATTACGGGGCCTCGGATGAGTCCCGTATCGTTATTTTTCGTCACTACCTCCCCGTGCCGGGAGTGGGTAATTTGCGCGCCTGCTGCCTTCCTTGGATGTGGTAGCCGTTTCTCAGGCTCCCTCTCCGGAATCGAACCCTGATTCCCCGTTACCCGTTACAACCATGGTAGGCGCAGAACCTACCATCGACAGTTGATAAGGCAGACATTTGAAAGATGCGTCGCCGGTACTATAAAGACCGTGCGATCAGCTAAAAGTTATTCAGAGTCACCAAATTATTACGATGCACATATATTAAATATATATATGAAATTATAAAAAAACATAAAATATATTATAAAAATATGTTAACATCGATTGGTTTTGATCTAATAAAAGCATTCCTTCCATCTCTGGTCGGAACTCTGTTTGCATGTATTAGCTCTAGAATTACCACAGTTATCCAAGTAAATGTATGTACGATCTAAGGAACCATAACTGATATAATGAGCCTTTCGCGGTTTCACCTTAATATGGCTTGTACTGAGACATGCATGGCTTAATCTTTGAGACAAGCATATGACTACTGGCAGGATCAACCAGGGAACTGTATGTTCCAAACTTAATAAAATTATTCCAATTTAAAAAAAAAGAAATATTTTAAAAAGTTTTTCATTTATTAATCAGTATGAAATTTCTTCATAAACTGATATAAACATATAAAAATTATAACAAAAATTGAAATAAAAATAAATTTATTTCTTTTGTTACTTTTTATATAAAAAATATTTTCTAAAATTTTTAATATTTAAAAAAATAAAAAAAATTCTTTTTTGAAAATATTCATATTTGAATAAAAACTATTACCATATATTTTAAGTAATATAGTTTTATTGAAATAATTCAAACATTTGCTCATAACTCTTCGCTAGATTGTATGCGACAATTTTTAAATATATAAAATATATATTTATTTTACGTTCAAATAACACACTTCATTCTCGCTTGGTATGTAGTGAGTTTCTTGCATTATAAATTTATTAAAAAATTTATTTTATAAAATTGTTTGTCCACATAAGAGCCTAAGGTTTAACACCTATAGCCCATGGACTTGCTTTGACATAGTATAAGATGGAAAAATTATAAAAATTTTATATATATATACATATAGATACATATATATATATATATATATATATATATATATATATATATATATATACATATATATACCATTTTACATTTAACACAATAAAATTATAATAACATTTATTAACATATGATATGTTATCCACCCACCTCCTAGCCACTGCAATACGCAGATCCCGATTAACAGCCCGGCATTGTTAACTTGAAGTGTCGAATCGGAACTATGCCATCAGAGCACCGTTATCCCAACTATGATCTCTATTATCTTTATAAAATAATAAGTACATAGCAATCGAGATAACTGTTAACGTACTGGCTGCAATCAAGTCTAGGGACGAGGACCATATTAATAATTTATGATTTTAAAAAAAAAAATCTTATCAATATGCTCTTTACAGATATATCACATTCAAATAAATGTTTAATTTATTATTGTGAAATACATACAACATTGTTTTACATATATAAAGTTGCATATGAGGATAAAGAACCATCATTACCAACTTATTTTTATACAATATGTACGCATTACATGTATAAGATATATATATATATATATATATATATATATATATATATATATATATATATATATATATATATATAAATATATATATATACATACATATATACATATATGTATATATAAATGGTTTACGGTTAATAAAAAATATATGTTAACATATTTTTTAATACCAAAACACTTACTTTATACCTTTTCATAATTTTTCGATGAGGTACCTTTACGATGTTATTACAGTAAACAAAAATTATTTGAAAATATCATATTATAAAACATAATATTTTCAAAAGAACAGAACCTAGTCAAAATCAAAACTATTAATGTAATGCTCTTACACATATACACAATAGTTTCATATACTTCGACCGATCCATTCATAACGTTTGTCAACCATATACATCGATATTTGAAAAGGCAGCACCATCTTATAATAATGTTTTGGAACCAGAAGCGTGGTAAATTTTACTTTTTTTTTATATTTTTTTGTTTTAATTCGTTACAAAATTGATTAAAACTATAAAATAAGTTATTAGAATTGAAGTTTTTTAAAGTTTATATTGAAATATAAGAAACTTTTTTTAAATTTTTCATTTATTTTTCTGTTTTTTATGTTTTTATATAAATATATGAAACATATTGTATATTTAACATACAAGTGAATATGAAATTTTTAATACCTAAACGAAAGTCATATCAGTGTACATATAACAGTAAGTTATAAGTAAAGATGAAATCATCCTACATGTAAATTTTTTCAAATAATCCAAAAGTTGCAAAAACGTACATTTAAAATACAAAAATTTTTTTTTTCAACTAATCAAAAATTTGTAAAAACGTACATTAAAAATACAAATTTTTTTTTTTTTTTTTTAAACAGATCAAAAAGTTGTAATGTAAATTTAAGATACAAAAACTTCATTTTCAATCAAACTATTAACTTTACATATACGAAGGCAAATGAATACCCATAAGTTAATGTATTGAAGTGAATATGAAATTTTTAATACCTAAACGAAAGTCATATCAATGTACATACAAGTTATTAGTAAAGATGAAATCATCCTACATGTAAATTAATTCTGTCATTTCAACCAAACTATTAACTTTACATATACGAAGGCAAATGAATACCCATAAGTTAATGTATTGAAGTGAATATGAAATTTTTAATACCTAAACGAAAGTCATATCAATGTACATACAAGTTATTAGTAAAGATGAAATCATCCTACATGTAAATTAATTCTGTCATTTCAACCAAACTATTAACTTTACATATACGAAGGCAAATGAATACCCATAAGTTAATGTATTGAAGTGAATATGAAATTTTTAATACCTAAACGAAAGTCATATCAATGTACATACAAGTTATTAGTAAAGATGAAATCATCCTACATGTAAATTAATTCTGTCATTTCAACCAAACTATTAACTTTACATATACGAAGGCAAATGAATACCCATAAGTTAATGTATTGAAGTGAATATGAAATTTTTAATACCTAAACGAAAGTCATATCAATGTACATACAAGTTATTAGTAAAGATGAAATCATCCTACATGTAAATTAATTCTGTCATTTCAACCAAACTATTAACTTTACATATACGAAGGCAAATGAATACCCATAAGTTAATGTATTGAAGTGAATATGAAATTTTTAATACCTAAACGAAAGTCATATCAATGTACATACAAGTTATTAGTAAAGATGAAATCATCCTACATGTAAATTAATTCTGTCATTTCAACCAAACTATTAACTTTACATATACGAAGGCAAATGAATACCCATAAGTTAATGTATTGAAGTGAATATGAAATTTTTAATACCTAAACGAAAGTCATATCAATGTACATATAAGTTATAAGTAAAGATGAAATCATCCTACATGTAAATTAATTCTGTCATTTCAACCAAACTATTAACTTTACATATACGAAGGCAAATGAATACCCATAAGTTAATGTATTACAAATAAGTATATTCAATTCATCCTACATGTTAATTATTTCTATAAGTTTTTTCAACTAATATAAAAGTTGCAAAAACATACATTTAATATACAACTGATTTTAAAATATACGGTAGGGACAACACACATATAAATATATATTGCGAATGAAATGTGTCTTTTACAACGTCCCCTCTTTTAAAAGAAGTATACATATAGGTAATATAGCGTTGTATACGGTAGAGACAACACACACACATTCGTGATGTTTGCATTTATAGTTCGTTATAAGAGAACTTCCCCCTCATACAAATTTACCTAAACGAAAGTCATATCAATGTACATATAAGTTATTAGTAAAGATGAAATCATCCTACATGTAAATTAATTCTGTCATTTCAACCAAACTATTAACTTTACATATACGAAGGCAAATGAATACCAATAAGTTAATGTATTGAAGTGAATATAAAATTTTTAATACTAAACGAAAGTCATATCAATGTACATATAAGTTATTAGTAAAGATGAAATCATCCTACATGTAAATTTTTTCAAATAATCCAAAAGTTGCAAAAACGTACATTTAAAATACAAAAATTTTTTTTTTCAACTAATCAAAAATTTGTAAAAACGTACATTAAAAATACAAATTTTTTTTTTTTTTTTTAAACAGATCAAAAAGTTGTAATGTACATTTAAGATACAAAAACTTCATTTTCAATCAAACTATTAACTTTACATATACGAAGGCAAATGAATACCCATAAGTTAATGTATTGAAGTGAATATGAAATTTTTAATACCTAAACGAAAGTCATATCAATGTACATATAAGTTATTAGTAAAGATGAAATCATCCTACATGTAAATTAATTCTGTCATTTCAACCAAACTATTAACTTTACATATACGAAGGCAAATGAATACCCATAAGTTAATGTATTGAAGTGAATATGAAATTTTTAATACCTAAACGAAAGCCATATCAATGTACATATAAGTTATTAGTAAAGATGAAATCATCCTACATGTAAATTTTTTCAAATAATCCAAAAGTTGCAAAAACGTACATTTAAAATACAAAAATTTTTTTTTTCAACTAATCAAAAATTTGTAAAAACGTACATTAAAAATACAAATTTTTTTTTTTTTTTTTTTAAACAGATCAAAAAGTTGTAATGTACATTTAAGATACAAAAACTTCATTTTCAATCAAACTATTAACTTTACATATACGAAGGCAAATGAATACCCATAAGTTAATGTATTGCAGTGACTATGAAATTTTTAATACCTAAACGAAAGTCATATCACTGTACATATAACAGTAAGTTATAAGTAAAGATGAAATCATCCTACATGTAAATTTTTTCAAATAATCCAAAAGTTGCAAAAACGTACATTTAAAATACAAAAATTTTTTTTTTTCAACTAATCAAAAATTTGTAAAAACGTACATTAAAAATACAAATTTTTTTTTTTTTTTTAAACAGATCAAAAAGTTGTAATGTACATTTAAGATACAAAAACTTCATTTTCAATCAAACTATTAACTTTACATATACGAAGGCAAATGAATACCCATAAGTTAATGTATTGAAGTGAATATGAAATTTTTAATACCTAAACGAAAGTCATATCAATGTACATATAAGTTATTAGTAAAGATGAAATCATCCTACATGTAAATTAATTCTGTCATTTCAACCAAACTATTAACTTTACATATACGAAGGCAAATGAATACCCATAAGTTAATGTATTGAAGTGACTATGAAATTTTTAATACCTAAACGAAAGTCATATCAATGTACATATAACAGTAAGTTATAAGTAAAGATGAAATCATCCTACATGTAAATTTTTTCAAATAATCCAAAAGTTGCAAAAACGTACAGTTAAAATACAAAAATTTTTTTTTTCAACTAATCAAAAATTTGTAAAAACGTACATTAAAAATACAAATTTTTTTTTTTTTTTTAAACAGATCAAAAAGTTGTAATGTACATTTAAGATACAAAAACTTCATTTTCAATCAAACTATTAACTTTACATATACGAAGGCAAATGAATACCCATAAGTTAATGTATTGAAGTGAATATGAAATTTTTAATACCTAAACGAAAGTCATATCAATGTACATATAAGTTATTAGTAAAGATGAAATCATCCTACATGTAAATTTTTTCAAATAATCCAAAAGTTGCAAAAACGTACATTTAAAATACAAAAATTTTTTTTTTTCAACTAATCAAAAATTTGTAAAAACGTACATTAAAAATACAAATTTTTTTTTTTTTAAACAGATCAAAAAGTTGTAATGTACATTTAAGATACAAAAACTTCATTTTCAATCAAACTATTAACTTTACATATACGAAGGCAAATGAATACCCATAAGTTAATGTATTGAAGTGAATATGAAATTTTTAATACCTAAACGAAAGTCATATCAATGTACATATAAGTTATTAGTAAAGATGAAATCATCCTACATGTAAATTAATTCTGTCATTTCAACCAAACTATTAACTTTACATATACGAAGGCAAATGAATACCCATAAGTTAATGTATTGAAGTGAATATGAAATTTTTAATACCTAAACGAAAGTCATATCAATGTACATATAAGTTATTAGTAAAGATGAAATCATCCTACATGTAAATTTTTTCAAATAATCCAAAAGTTGCAAAAACGTACATTTAAAATACAAAAATTTTTTTTTTCAACTAATCAAAAATTTGTAAAAACGTACATTAAAAATACAAATTTTTTTTTTTTTTTTTTTTAAACAGATCAAAAAGTTGTAATGTACATTTAAGATACAAAAACTTCATTTTCAATCAAACTATTAACTTTACATATACGAAGGCAAATGAATACCCATAAGTTAATGTATTGAAGTGAATATGAAATTTTTAATACCTAAATGAAAGTCATATCAATGTACATATAAGTTATTAGTAAAGATGAAATCATCCTACATGTAAATTAATTCTGTCATTTCAACCAAACTATTAACTTTACATATACGAAGGCAAATGAATACCCATAAGTTAATGTATTGAAGTGAATATGAAATTTTTAATACCTAAACGAAAGTCATATCAATGTACATATAAGTTATTAGTAAAGATGAAATCATCCTACATGTAAATTTTTTCAAATAATCCAAAAGTTGCAAAAACGTACATTTAAAATACAAAAATTTTTTTTTTCAACTAATCAAAAATTTGTAAAAACGTACATTAAAAATACAAATTTTTTTTTTTTTTTTATACAGATCAAAAAGTTGTAATGTACATTTAAGATACAAAAACTTCATTTTCAATCAAACTATTAACTTTACATATACGAAGGCAAATGAATACCCATAAGTTAATGTATTGAAGTGAATATGAAATTTTTAATACCTAAACGAAAGTCATATCAATGTACATATAAGTTATTAGTAAAGATGAAATCATCCTACATGTAAATTAATTCTGTCATTTCAACCAAACTATTAACTTTACATATACGAAGGCAAATGAATACCCATAAGTTAATGTATTGAAGTGAATATGAAATTTTTAATACCTAAACGAAAGTCATATCAATGTACATATAAGTTATAAGTAAAGATGAAATCATCCTACATGTAAATTAATTCTGTCATTTCAACCAAACTATTAACTTTACATATACGAAGGCAAATGAATACCCATAAGTTAATGTATTGAAGTGAATATGAAATTTTTAATACCTAAACGAAAGTCATATCAATGTACATATAAGTTATAAGTAAAGATGAAATCATCCTACATGTAAATTAATTCTGTCATTTCAACCAAACTATTAACTTTACATATACGAAGGCAAATGAATACCCATAAGTTAATGTATTACAAATAAGTATATTCAATTCATCCTACATGTTAATTATTTCTATAAGTTTTTTCAACTAATATAAAAGTTGCAAAAACATACATTTAATATACAACTGATTTTAAAATATACGGTAGCGACAACACACATATAAATATATATTGCGAATGAAATGTGTCTTTTACAACGTCCCCTCTTTTAAAAGAAGTATACATATAGGTAATATAGCGTTGTATACGGTAGAGACAACACACACACATTCGTGATGTTTGCATTTAAAGTTCGTTATAAGAGAACTTCCCCCTCATACAAATTTAGTGTAGATTTGAACCTTGTACAGTAAACAACACATACATAACGATGATTTTTGTACTTAAATTAGAAATCGTTTTTATTTTTTTCACTTTTATTTGTTTTTAACTAATTGTTAGCAAGATTATTCAAAATTTTTGTAAATGCGAACTTGTTTTTACAATTGTTAACCAATTTTTAAAAATTTGGTCATATTTCAATTTGTATCATTTATAAATAATAAGTAAGTACAATTTTTTCATTAATAAAACTATTATTAAGATTTTCTTTTATTAAATTTTTGTTTCTTACTTCTTTTAGATATGAGAAATTATAAACGTAAAACCGAAAGAGGGCTAATACCCATTGAAATTTTTAATAATGCCGCAAGAACAATAATTTTTGGAAATAAAAGTATCAATGCTGCTTCAAAGGAATTTAATATTAAACGTACGACATTATCACGTTATGTAATTAAATTTAAAGCATATAAAGATAAGGAAACGCAAGATTTACCTACAATGGGTTATAAAAAATCTAGACAAGTATTTTCTAAGGACCAGGAAATTGCATTAAAAGATTATTTGCTACAAATGGCTTCGATATTTTATGGATTGACTCCCAAAAATGTTCGTCAGCTTGCTTATGAGTGTGCTGAAAAATTTAATATTAAAATGCCTGAAACATGGAAACTTAATAAAATAGCTGGTAAAGAGTGGCTTACTAGTTTTCTAAAAAGGAATAGAGAATTATCAATTAGAAAACCTGAACCAACAAGTATCGGACGAGCAACATCGTTTAATGTTGAAAATGTAAAACCATTTTTCACAAAATTAGCTGAAGTTATGAATAAATATCAATTTACCGCATCAAACATTTGGAACATTGATGAAACTGGAATTTGTACAGTACTAAAACCTATTAAAATAATTGCTGCCAAAGGTAAAAAAAATGTTGGCTCCATAACTTCTGCTGAACGGGGCACTAATGTGACACTAATATGTGCTGTTTCTGCAAACGGAAATACAGTGCCTCCTATGTTCGTATTTCCACGAAAAAAATATAAAAATCATTTTATTAATAATGGACCAAAAGGTTGTATTGGTGCAGCCAATTCAAGCGGTTGGGTAACAAATAAAGAATTTTTTATGTACATGCAACATTTCATCGCACACGTAAAACCATCTATTAATAATCCAGTATTACTCGTATTAGATAATCATTCCTCACATTTACATGTACCAACCTTAAACTTAGCGAAAGATAATGGGATCGTAATGTTATCCTTTCCACCACATTGTAGCCATAAATTACAACCACTTGATGTAGCTGTGTATGGACCATTTAAGAAATATGCTTCAACTGCACAAGATTTATGGTTAAAAAATAATCCAGGTGAAAAAATAACAATATATGATATCCCAAAAATAGTAACAGATTCATTACCATTAGCTACAACTAATAAAAATATCATAAAAGGATTTAAAAAGACTGGAATATTTCCATATAATGAAAATATTTTTACTCAAGATGATTTCGCTCCGTCATTCGTAACTGATCCCCCAGAATCGCAAATTTTAACATCATCAACTACAATTTCAACACCAATATTTTCTCCAGAAATAGTTCGACCGTACCCGAGGGCTGTTTCAAAAGAACGGGGTCAAACCAAAAGGAAAAGAAAATCTAGTATTTTAACCGATTCAATAGAGATAAAAACATTAGAGAAAGAACAAAATATAGCAAAAAAGTGTAAAAAAGTTACTAAAAAAATTAATATTTGTATTAATAGTGATTGTTTAATATTATTATCAAGGATTTCTTGCTTAATATGCAATGAACTATTTTCAAAGTGTCGCTCCAAAGAAACGTGGATTGAATGTCAGTTGTGCAAAAACTGGGCGCATATTAATTGTGTGCCTAATACTAGTGATACATATATATGTATTAATTGTGAAAATATTTCAATATAAATTTTTCAAAAAAATTATTTATAAATGATACAATTTTTTTTAATATTATATATAGGATAAAAGCCACTATACACGAACGCTATTCAATACTCGAACAGTTTTTATATTTTATATATTAATTAAGTTATTTCTGAAAGAAACCGATAAATATAAAAACTGTTCGATAAATATAAATATAAAAACTTAAATATAAATATTTGGTATTATTCCTTATTAATGTGAAAAAATTTTTCTCAGTTCAAATATACACTAATTTTTGTATGTAAGAAATATTGTTTTATTATTTAGTTTAAATACAAAAATCATCATATGTTATGTGTTGTTACTGTACAATGAGTTCAAATATATACTACTTTTTGTATGTGACCGGTGTTATTACTGTACAATGCTATTTTACCTATATCTATAGTGTTTATAATGTACACTAACTTTAGCAAAATATTAATTTTTTCCTAAAATATATATTTAACATATAATTAATCAAGTTTAGTAAAAATTTTCTAAGTTCAAATATACACTTATTTTGTATGTTGTAAGCGATGTTGTTGTTTCGTCTTCTTTATGTTACATATGTACAAAGAGCGTCTTACGGTATCTGTTGTTTCTTTAATATGGTGAATTGGATATGAACGACTTATTTAAGTGTTGTAATTTTGTCATAATTTTTGTATTGGATAATTTTTGCATGTTCAACTTACCTCTCTCTGTATGTGGTTAATTGGATAAGAGTGACTTATTTAAGTGTGGTAATTTGGTCATATCATTTGTGTGGGGTAATTTCTGCATGTTTAACTTACCTCTGTAATTGGTTAATTGGATAAAAGTGACTTATTTAAGTGTGGTAATTTGGTCATATCTTTTGTGTGGTGTAATTTTTGGATGTTCAACTTACTTCTGTAAAGTGGTTAATTGGAAAAGAGTGGCTCAAATTACCTCTTAGAAATTTTATTGTCCAAATAACCCCTGTCTACCCTATCTGTTGTTTCTTTAATATGGTGAATTGGATATGAACGACTTATTTAAGTGTTGTAATTTTGTCATAATTTTTGTATTGGATAATTTTTGCATGTTCAACTTACCTCTCTCTGTATGTGGTTAATTGGATAAGAGTGACTTATTTAAGTGTGGTAATTTGGTCATATCATTTGTGTGGGGTAATTTCTGCATGTTTAACTTACCTCTGTAATTGGTTAATTGGATAAAAGTGACTTATTTAAGTGTGGTAATTTGGTCATATCTTTTGTGTGGTGTAATTTTTGGATGTTCAACTTACTTCTGTAAAGTGGTTAATTGGAAAAGAGTGGCTCAAATTACCTCTTAGAAATTTTATTGTCCAAATAACCCCTGTCTACCCTACTAAAGTATTTGGCGTTACCAAGATGGGATAGGATATCCTCAATGTTTGGTAGGGGATATTTATCCTCGATACTGACATTGTTGAGTCGCCTATAATCTGTAACGATTCGCCATTTTTGCTTGCCACTGGCATCAAGTTTTTTTGGAACCACCCATATACGTGCACTATATGGAGAGTTTGATTCCTTAATTATGCCGTTGTCAAGCATCTCTTTGATCTGCTTTTTCACTTCGATTTCGTGAATTTTCGGAAATCTATAATTTTTTACGTGTATTGGGGTAGGATCAGTCATCTGGATTTCATGATATAGGGTATTTGTATGAGTTTATTAGCGATATTCTAAAGGATGCTCATGCTCATGCTCATGCTCATGCTCATGCTCATGCTCATGCTCATGCTCATGCTCATGCTCATACTCATACTCATACTCATACTCTACTTGTTCATACTTACTTTGCTTCATTTGCTTACAATAATTTTCGTATACCTTTTCCAATAATTTTTGGGATGACTTTTCGAGAGGGTGTTTTAGTGACCATAAACTTTCAAGAAATTGGATTATTTTTTATTACTCATGCGGGAGAAGTACTAACTTAGCGCACACATTTCTGTACGCAAAATAGCTGTTTGTCCACTGTACTCTTCCCGCATACTTTTTGCGTGTGGAAAGTAACTTTTCACACGCAAATTGACAATAAAACACGCAAAATTTAATCAAAACACGCAAAGTCGTCTCTTAATTTTTCATTTAATAAATATTTCATAATTATTTCTATAGAAACCACCAACAAAGTAATTTAAACGATAATTAATTAAAAAAAAAAAGACGAACACTTAAAAATATTATTTTAAAAAGTAATAAAAATGTCAAAAATAGGTGATAATAATAGAAAAAAGTATGTGAAATTCGTAATAAAAAATAGTATGTGCAACTCGTGCGGGATTGTCGATTGCCCCACTCAAGCGAATGAGCGCACTCACTACGTTCGTGCGCTCAACTTCGCTTTCGTGGGCAATCGACAATTTCCCACACTTATTGCACAATATACTATTATTGCTTACAACAAATACCACCCTATGTTCACTCCAATTGTATTTAAATTTGTTACCTGTTTCACAAGCAACGGTTTCTTTTTGCATTCATACAGATAAGTAGGTAACATGCTGCCAACAATACTGCTGATTATTGCCGTACTTGAAAAGTCATCTCATTTAAATATTGAAAAACTATACTTACGTACATAAATTATATACCTACATTTTTTCAGTCTGCGTTGAAATGTATTCACAATTATTGTCAATAGTTTTATGAAGGGTCATCTTTTGTTATATTTTTTACAACTTGGACTAGTGAAGGTACATATTTGTACAGATTAATTTCTTTTATTTAATAAAAACAGGTAAATTTTTAAGAAATTGTTCTAAATAGATATTTATGATAATTGTTATTTTCTATTTTTAATATGAATTTATATAAATATAAAATCCTTATATAGAGTCTATGTCAGACTAAACTTTTTTAGTTAGTTAGACTAAAGTTATATAATATTATGATAATAATTATTCATTCAATCATTTGTTGAAAGGTCTATCATTATGTGTGTGGAAATATTTGGATAACTAGTAACTTTTCCTATAAATTAAAATATACCAAAGAATGGACAGATTTTTATTTTATCTGTATTAATTATTTTGAGTTTAAGAAATATTACCCTAATTTTTAAAGTTTTATTCTTGTAAAATATTGCATTAATTTGAACATCGAAATTTGTATGTTTGACTGTATTGCATATTTGTATGAAATTTTTCTAATGCATAATCGTCGATTGTTATATTTAATATTCATTAAATGAAAAATTAAAAGGCGGCTTTGCGTGTTTTGATTAAATTTTGCGTGTTTTATTGTCAATTTGCGTGTGGAAAGTTACTTTCCACACGCAAAAAGTATGCGGGAAGAGTACAGTGGACAAACAGCTATTTTGCGTACAGAAATGTGTGCGCTAAGTTAGTACTTCTCCCGCATGAGTAATAAAAAATAATTTAATATCTTGAAAGTTTATGGTCACTAATAACACCCTCTCGAAAAGTCATCCCAAAAATTATTGGAAAAGATATACGAAAATTATTGTAAGCAAATGAAGCAAAGTAAGTATGAACAAGTAGAGTATGAATATGAGTATGAGTATGAGCATGAGCATGAGCATGAGCATAAGTATGAGCATGAGTATGAGCATGAGTATGAGCATGAGCATGAGCATGAGCATGAGCATCCTTTAGAATATCGCTAAATTTCTCGTTAGGCGAATGAAATAAATCTACATTTTGTTTACACAAATTAATTAGTTTGTCACGTATGGAATTATCGTCTATGTGATTGAGTCTTATGTTTTCGCAAATAAAATTAATTTTACTATTTTGTACATTATAAATGTTGTTTGTTTTAAATGTTATTGAGGATGGATTCGTATTAATTGTTGCCCCGTAGTGTGTTAAAAAATCTATTCCAAGAACGCCATCATGTGGGGTATTTATGACATTTTCATCGATTACCTGAAATTTATATGGGAATTTATTCCCATCTGGCATAAAAAGATTTAAATTAATAGATCCTAACGTCTCTTTATATTCCGTTTCTAGTCCTCTAATTATTACTTTGTTTAAGGGATCGTAAATATTATTTGATAGTTTTTTATTATGTACCAGGGAAATACTAGCTCCTGTATCTATAAGAAAAGTTAGCTGACTATCATTGCTCTCATTACATCTAAGTGTTAATTTTTGCGTGTTATGATTACCTAGGTTAAGTATTCGATAGGATTCAAATCGTATGTTTCGTAAGTTACTTGTGAGCCTGTTGGTTGAATCGGCTGTTCGGCTCCGACAGTCGATTGGTTCGAGTTTAAATGCTCGTTTTGATTATTCCTGAATGGTGGAGGATTATTATTATTACTAAATGATTGTGCGTATTTTTTCTTCCTACATTCCTGTTCTATATGCCCTTTAAATTTACAATAATTACAGATTTTTATGTTAGGATTGTTATGTTGTTGGTTAAAATTATTATTTAGTGGTTTGTTCCTACAATCGCGTGTGTTGTGTGTTTTTACACGGCAATTTTTACAATATTTATTTTGTTGATGTTGACTATTACTTTGTAAGTTTCTACTTGTACTTTGTGTGCGAATGAAGCTTTCTTCTTCAAGCGCTTCTTTTAATGCGTCGTTTAATGATTTTAATTTTGGATTTGTTAGACGCAGTCTTTGTGAAATTTGAGGGATGCAGCCTGTTATAAAACGGTTACAAAATGATTCTTCTATTATGGGAGCTAAAATGTTATATTGATGCTTAGTTTGTTCGTATCTAAGATTGGACATTCTTTCCATTTTTAATTGATTTATTCGCGTATAAAACGAAATGATAGTTTCATTTGGTTTTTGCGAAACGGTCGCGAGTTCGTTTTCTATGTGAATCGTTGTGCGACGTGGGCTATGAAAGGTGTGAATTATATCACGTAAACTATCGTATGTTAGGTCCCTACTAATAAGCTGTATACCTAAATCATACGGTAACTGGTTCGCGGTAAACCGAATTATTTCAGTTTCCTGTTCTGGAGCGTAATTAATTGTGTTGTGTACGCGTCTCAGAAAATCTAATGCACCTGTTGGTGTATTATCAAAGCGTCCTATCCAGTCTCTAAAATTTATGTGTTTAAAGCCTGGATAGTTGCTTTCAGTAAATGTTTCATCGTTATTTGACCTATTTAAGCTAGTTGCAAATTCTTTAATTTGATTTAATTGCTCAGGTGAAAATTTTGAGAAATCAACAACCGTTGAGCTAGAGCTAGAAGGTTCTGGTTCTTCTATATTATTCGGCATTGTGTCTGTTACGTTTAGCTTTAGGTTTTGAAAAGAAAATACCAGACTATCTAATGATTCAGTAGAATGATATGATTTGGGAGTTGCAATTGAAAAATTTAAACTATCTTGTGAGGAATCAATGTTAAAGAGTAAGTCAATTACAAGTCGAACAAAAGCATATACGAAAAAAGACTTACAGTTTTATTGATGTTCCTCTCGTTTTCAATTCCTGAACTTGTAGAGCGTGAAGACTTGGTTCAATGTGACGTTGTGTAGCTCGTACCAATGAATACCAATTGCGAGTGAAGTGTTTTCTTGGTCGCTGCGCTGGACTGCTTTCCACGGTTAGCTTCAATCGTATCCTGGCAGGATCGCCAATTTTTTATGTCGTGCCACAAGATTTTCCGTTGGATAAAGTACCGTCCCGGATATAACTTCGTAGACGCGAAGCTTACTTGTATTTGGACCACATAAATGGATGATTGATTGATTGATCGATGATTTTTGTTTTATATAGGATCGCCAATTACATTTGTTAAGTAAAATGTAAAAAAAAAACCTTTCTTAAAAACCTTTTTAAGAATTTTAATAATCACTTATTGTTGAAAACACTTTTACTGAAAGATATTGCTCTAAGTTTTAAGAAATGAAAGATAAGTTTAAATTTTAACAATTAAATTTTATTTAAAATATAAATATTTTGTACATAGTAACGGTGCACCGTTACTTATGGATTAATACAGACTGAATTAGAATTTACTGACTGAACATTTTTATTGTTGGGGGTTGCGTATTTATACAATTTTTGTTGTCATTAAAACAAAGAGAAATCGTTCCGGAAGGTTCAATTGTCCGCTTTCTAGTGACGTAACATTGGAATTTGTCCTTGGCTGGTTGCTGTGTAGTTAATGAAGTTGGCGACGTACTGGCTTGGAATGTATTTCGCTGTAGGCACTACATATTTACCAACAGTGTTGTGCTTATCTAGATAACGTTATCCAAAATTTTATTTAGATAATGTTTTCGTTATCTATTGTCTTTTATCTAGATATTTTTAAAACAAGTTATCTTTTATCTTTTTATTAGGCGAAAGAAAAAGATAAGAAAATAACAATAAATCTTTATTTATTTATTTATTTATTTATTTTTTTTTTTTTGAAAAAAAGAAATTTGAATCTAAATTCACCATTTTCCTATATTCACTTGGTCGACCATGTAATTCAGATAACTTTTGACACTTCCTTAAGAATTACAAAAATGTTTAAAAGCAATTATTTAATTTTAAACAGAATTATTGTAGCTTGGAGTCATTTCCGCCATTAATTAGAATAATAGTAAGTTGTCGTTTCGTAAAATGTCGTTTTCCGACCACTTGTTCGACCATGTAATTCAGATAAATATCAATACTTTTTTAAACATTAAAGAAATATTTAAAAGCAATTCTTGTATTTTAAATGGAATTTTTGTAGCTAGGAATCATTTCGGCCGTTAGTTGGAATAACATTTAGTTGTCTAATATGAAATGTCGTTTTCCGACCACTTGGTCGATCATGTAATTTAGAAAAATACCGACACTGTTTAAACACTTTTTTAAACAAAAAATATTGTACTTTACTATGTTAGACGTATGCTATCATGGGCCGTAAATAAAAAAAAAAAAAAAACTAAATTGCAAAACATGCGATTTTTATCGCCCAAAACCTTTCTTTAAAATTTTTATAATTTATTGTAATTAACACATTTTTCTGGGAACCGGCGAAGTACTTTCACTGACCTTGTGCATTATATCTGTAAATATTATCTTATCTGTTATCTAAAATTTTATCTAGATAATGGTTAAATTATCTGCTATCTTTATCTAGATATTTTAAATTATGTTACTTATTACCTTTTATCTAGATAATAAAATTACTAACCTATTATACGTATTTCTAAAATCTAACTTAGAAAAATATTTCCCGCCTTAAAGTGCTACGAAAAGTTCTTCTACAGTAGAAATAGGATACTGAACATCCTCTAGAAATTGATTTATGGTAATTTTATAATTTGCGCAAAGTCTTAAACTCCCATTGGTCTGTAAAACAGGTACTAAGGGTTGTATCCCATTTACTATTCTCTACCTTTGTAATGAACCTTTCCCTCTCTAATTTATCTAATTCTGCTTCTACTAAAGCTTTGTACGCGGAAGGGACAGTACTTGGTTTTCTGCAAACCGGAACAGATTCTTTTTTTTTTTAATTATAGTGCCTCAGCATCTAGGGCCATTGGCACTGTGATATAATAATATATATAATGTAAAGTAAATAAATGTTAATTAAGTAATAGACAACGGATACATAAACAAAAATATTATATAGATTAAATACACAAAATTATACTCAAGTAAAGTCACAACACTAGTCACAGATTATTATCAGATTATTTATTATACTGTGGATCGAGGATATGTTGTAGTGTCATATTGTCTGTTAAATTACACATTTTTCTAGCATTTAGATATTATTGACACTCACGTAAGGTATGGTTGATTGTTAGCGACACTCTACACTTATCACATTCTGGAGCTGGTTCTTTTAAGAGTAGGTATCGGTGTGTAAGTGACGTATGTCCTAGTCGTAATCTCGTAATTATCATTTCATCCCTTCTGTGAAGATTAGATTGTGGCCATTTATTTATATTACTTTTTATTTGTTTTAATTTATGGTTAGTTATCGTCCATTCTACCTCCCATTTTTTAAGTGTTTTATATTTTATATTGGGATGGAAGTCACTGCGATAGATTTGATTCATAACTATATCCGGATTATCAATGGCGTTTTGGGCTGTTGTATCGGCTGTTTCATTCCCACAGATTCCAATATGAGATGGAACCCAAAACATTACTGTATCAAATCCAGTAGTTCTTCTCTCTGTAATTATATCTTGAATTTTAGTTACTATGGGATTTTTTGGGTAGAGCTGGGATACTGATTGAATTAAACTAAAGGAATCGGTTATAATTACCACATTTTGTTTTGCCTGGGTCTGACAGTACTTTAAAGCGTTCAAGATGGTAGTCAATTCACCAGTAAAAACAGATGACTTATCCGGCAGACGATATTTAATTGCTGTATCATTAATTACAATTGCAGCTAGTAACAGATTCTAACAGATTTATGTTTACTCTGATGCGCGTCGCCATCCAAGGTCGAAAATTAGATTATTTAGGATGGGCTAGTTAATAGAATCTAATATTTTTTGTAAACGGGTATGTAATTGTTGGGCTACAGATCGTTTAATTTGATAAAAATGTTAATATCTGTCAGATACAACATTATTATATGAAATGTGTTCCTTCAACAAAGCATGCTGGCTACTACAGTAGTACGGAAAGCAGCCATAGTTAAGCGAATTGCAGTATTGTGCACAATACCTAGGGGTTTTAGAGTTTTATTATTTCCTGACGAGTAAATAAAAGACCCATAATCTATGATGGACCTTGTTAAGGCTTTATATATTTTTAGTAACATGTCACTATTTGCCCGCCATTTATGATTTGATAAGAATTTTAATGCATTAAGGCTTTGAATTGCTCTGTTTTTCACATAGTCAATATGTGGACGCCAACTAACAAGTAAACGTCCCGAGGCCGGACCTATCGATTTTAATGAAACTTAGATATGTTGTAAAACACTAAAAAATAAGCGACACGTATTTTTCTTTATCGGCGGAAAAACGGTTTGAAGGGGTGAAATCGCCCTCCAAAAATTGGGGTTAAATTTTAATTTTTTAAATATCTCGAAAACGGTAAGAGATAGAGCAAAAGTTTAAATTGGCGATATTGTTATTTTTTAAAGAGCTATCTATTGATATGCAACTTGTTCAAATTGTGTCAACAGTGGTGGCAGGGGGTTAAAATTTAGGGGTTAATTTTGCAAAAAGGGGGTGAAAATTAAACAATATAAAAATTTTGTTTACAGATTTGAAATCTACGTCAAAAAATCTAATTGACCTGTTTTTGCTCAATGTCCTAATATTAAGTCTAGGGGTAGTTAACTAGGGGGTGACTGTGTCGAATAGTCGTACTACTTGGGTAGTTTAAGAAGTTTTTCTTCATGGAAAATAGTTTAAGACATTTAGAATAACGTAGAAATGAAATTTTCGATTTCAAAATTCAGTTTGAGCAACATTGGAGAGGGGGTGAGTCACCCTCTTCAATTACATATTAGTTAACATACACTCATTTTTAATATTAACACACTGACAGTGGGTAATAATGTCACAACAAGTGGTTCTGAAGTTGGACTATCGTATGTAAGGTTTTTATTAGGTTTCCATTCATTTTTGAGATATCGTTATTTTCGGTATCGATAACTTTCGATGACGAAAACTATAATATCCATTAAAAAGCAAACCTTATGAAAACCTTACATACGAGAGTCCAACTTCAGAACCACTTATTGTGAGATTATTACCCACTGTCAGTGTGTTAATATTAAAAATGAGTGGATATTAACTAGTATGTAATTTAAGAGGGTGACTCACCCCCTCTCCAGTGTTGCTCAAACTGAATTTTGAAATCGAAAATTTCATTTCTACGTTATTCTAAATGTCTTAAACTATTTTCCATGAAGAAAAACTTCTAAAACTACCCAAGTAGTACGACTATTCGACACAGTCACCCCCTAGGTAACTACCCCTAGACTTAATATTAGGACATTGAGCAAAAACAGGTCAATTAGATTTTTTGACGTAGATTTCAAATCTGTAAACAAAATTTTTATATTGTTTAATTTTCACCACCTTTTTGCAAAATTAACCCCTAAATTTTAACCCCCAGCCACCCCTGTTGATACAATTTGAACAAATTGCATACCAATAGATAGCTCTTTAAAAAAGAGCAATATCGCCAATTTAAACTTTTGTTCTATCTCTTACCGTTTTCGAGATATTTAAAAAATTAAATTTTTACCCCAATTTTTGGAGGGCGATTTCACCCCTTCAAACCGTTTTTCCGCCAATAAAGAAAAATACGTGTCGCTTATTTTTTAATGTTCTACAACATATCTAAGTTTCATCAAAATCGATAGGTCCGGCCTCGGGACGTTTACTTGTTAGTACTGAAATCTTTACACCACAAGCATCACAACTATCAACATTGTCAACACAGCAGTCAAACCCAATTGATTATGTTACAACGTCAAATCAACGGCCACCTTCAACCGACATTACTGTTTCCTTAACTAACAATCCCGTAATTAACCCCGAAATCACCACAGGGACTAAAAGAACAATGCCGGTTTCTGACGGCTCAGATCAAACTATTGATCCAGCTCAGTCTCTTGACGATAGTGACAATAATGCAATATATAAACTACCTGCCCACAAGAGAAGAACCCGTTCAAAAGAATTAGCTGAAAACAAATCTTTAATGCTGGAACAAATGGCCTCTCTTAAAAATACATTAAAACTACCAAATATTAATTTCCCACTTGACGTCTTCCCTCTTCAAGTCGCTAGGCTATTCACATCAAATATAATAGAATTAAAGGAAATGATTCTTTCTTTAAAAGCACATATAAAGAACAGCACAGTTAAAGCCGCATTCACACGTTTAGTTACACGTATAGATAAAAAATTACAAATAGAAGAACTGGAAAAAATTACTGTATTGGAATGAAATTATTTTATACTAACACAATAATTAAAATCAACCCACTTTAAATTAAAATCATCCCTAATGTCAATTTCCATAGTACAGTGGAATTTTAACGGATTTTATGCTAAAATAGATAATCTCAAACTTTTATTATCCGAACTCAAACCATCCTTTCTGTGTATTCAAGAAACTCGTGTAACTTTAGATCATAAACCAAAAATAAAAAATTTTCAAATATTTAATAAAAATAAGAAATAATTTCAACATTGCAAGTGGAGGAGTGGCAATTATGGTTGATAATAACTATTACGCTCACGAAATAATTCTAAATACAGAACTTGAAGCAATAGCGATAACCACATACTTACCAACCAAAATTACGATCTGTAATGTTCATAATACCCAGAGATAGAAATTTTGAAACAGCCGAACTGGATAATCTTATAGAGCAGTTACCAATTCCATTTATCTTGATGGGTGATCTCAATAGTTATAACACAATTTGGGGTTCATCATATACTGATAGCCGAGGCAAAAATATTGAACAGTTTCTACATAACAATTTAATTAGTTTATTAAATAAAATAATGAACCAACACACTTCAATCTGTCTTACGGTATATTTTCTAATATTGATTTAACGTTTGTATCACCACAGTTAATATCATCTGTAAAATGGAAAGTGATAAACCATCTCTACGATAGTGATCATTTTCAGATCCAAATTACAATCAATTCACCTTCTAATAATTTAACCATTAATACAAAATGGAAGATAGCAACAGCGAACTTGGAATTATATAGATCATTAACAAATTTAGAAATTGAAAAACTACCCTCACTGGACAATATTAACCTATCTATACAGTTTATTACAGACAAAATAATACATGCCGCTAATACTGTTATTGGTAAAAACTCATCAAACCCAAATCAATCCAAAGTACCATGGTTTAATGACGAATGTAAAGCCGCTATTGAAGAAACCAAAAAAGCGTTAAATTACTATAGTAGACACCGAACTTCAGAAAATTTCGTTATTTTCAAGAAACTTAAATCTAAAAGTAGGAGACTAATTAAAAAAAAGTAAACAAAAATCATGGGAAGACATATTCATTGTTAATTCAGTATCAACTTCCACAACAATAAGTGAAGTTTGGAATAAAATTAATAGAAGTAAGAATTAAGAGAAAAAATGAAAATGTTATTGTAACTGATACTAACTAAATAGTAGATATTTTAGCATTACATATCAGTAGTAGAAATATGGGGCTTCTAGAACCTCCATCCCTCCATCCGGATTTTTTGGCCGACCTCGAGTGGAGGGAAAACTACCGGGGCGGTTCTAGAAACTTCCGGCGGTGGTGGAGCAAAATTTGGTCTCCAACCTAACGACATCTAGTGAAATTTTGTCCAACCTAAGTGAACCTAACGGAACTTGATCTAACCTAACAGAACCCAACAAAATTTTGTCTAACCTAACCTAACCTAACAAAATTTTTTCTAACCTAACTTAATAAAATTTTTTCTAACCTAAGTGAACCCAACGGAACTTGATTTAACCTAACCTAACCTAACAAAATTTTGTCTAACCTAACCTAACCTAACAAAATTTTTTCTAACCTAACCGAACCTAAGAATTAAAAAATTCCCTAACAGATGGCACAGCCAATTTGAGCCCTGTAGATTCACTACTAGATGGCTCGCGTAGTCTGGATAATAGCGACCTCTGTGTGTAAGTTTGAAAAATTGTCAACAGATGGCGCAGCCACCTTCGAGCCCTATAAATTCACTACTAGATGGCTCTCGTAGTCTGGATACTAACGACCCCTGTGCATAAGTTTGATAAATTGTCAACAGATGGCGCCGAAAATCCTTTTTTTGATAGTTAAAAGATGGCGTTGCTAGTCTGAACCAACGGGAACTCTGTTCCTTGATTTATATTTTTATCTGAAAACAGGTTTAAACTTGTATAAATTGTCAGCTGACGTCACTAAAGGTATACTGATATCAAATAGCGAAGATTTCTGTCTAATATGCGAAAATGAAGCAGCAGGTTTTAACCTGTATGGCTACATAAAGTGTGATAACTGACGTCATCATACTATTTTTCTGCGATAAAAAGGCCGTGACAGAATTTCTTCAATTACAATTTTGTTCGAAACTTTAGTGAAAAACATTAAATCTTATTGTTGTAAATTTCCAATTGTTGTGTTAAAAACTAATTATTGTCAACAATGGAATCCATTACTGCTGGTGCTTCATCTGGAAACAGAGACTTAGTACAACAAATGACATTACATTTTATGTCAGATTTAAACCATCTTGGTGCTGTTAAACGATGGATTAAACTTTCTGATATGGTAATTGGAAAAATCTATAAAATTATAAGCGTGAGACAATCGCCGTCAAAATTCGATTCATCAAAATTGAAGACAGTTTTGGAATTAGAAATTGGATACATATCATTGCCGGCGAGATTTGACAATTTAAATGAGCAGATGTTCGCGTGGCTTCAGAACAATCCACAATTGGGTATCATAAATAATGGACCAATCGGACTAACTCATAAATTGCAATTCAAAACATTGGATCTTCTTGAAATCGCAATTCAAAACGTTGGATCATCTTGAAATTTATACAAGTTTGAACCTGTTTTCAGATAAAAATATAAATCAAGGTACAAAGTTCCCGGTGGTTCAGACTAGCAACGCCATCTTTTAACTATCAAAAAAAGGATTTTCGGCGCCATCTGTTGACAATTTATCAAACTTACGCACAAGGGTCGTTAGTATCCAGACTACGAGAGCCATCTAGTAGTGAATTTATGGGGCTTGAAGGTGGCTGCGCCGTCTGTTGACAATTTTTCAAACTTATCTAGTAGTGAATTTACAGGGCTCAAATTGGCTGTGCCATCTGTTAGGGAATTTTTTAATTCTTAGGTTCGGTTAGGTTAGAAAAAGTTTTGTTAGGTTAGGTTAGGTTAGACAAAATTTTGTTAGGTTAGGTTAGGTTGAATCAAGTTCCGTTGGGTTCACTTAGGTTAGAAAAAATTTTGTTAAGTTAGGTTAGAAAAAATTTTGTGAGGTTAGGTTAGGTTAGACAAAATTTTGTTGGGTTCTGTTAGATCAAGTTCCGTTAGGTTCACTTAGGTTGGACAAAATTTCACTAGATGTCGTTAGGTTGGAGACCAAATTTTGCTCTACCCACCGCCGGAGGCTTCTAGAACCGCCCCGGTAGTCTTCCCTCCACTCGAGGTCGGCCAAAAAATCCGGATGGGGGATGGAGGTTCTAGAAGCCCCATACTTCTACTACTCCGATCAGTTTCATCAGACGAAAACCTAGATCCGGAGTTTCTAGCGTTTAAAAATGATTTCAACGATATTCCGAACATTATGTCCCCGGATATTAACCTCCTAAATAATCGAATATCACACGATGAGTTCCTAAACGCTCTAAAAAATACAAAAAACTACTCGGCACCAGGACGTATTAATACCGTATATATTAATAAAAAATTTATCCCCTTCGACAGTGGATTACATCATCGATATTTATAATAAAATTTTGTTAAATAATACTTTTCCGAAAGAATGGTGTAAGGTTATAATAATTCCATTATTAAAACCAAATAAGGATGCCACAAACCCACAAAATTACCGGCCTATATCATTATCCTGCACATTGTGTAAACTATTAGAAAAAATTATTAATTTTAGACTAACTTGGTATTTAGAAAAACACAATCATATAACCAAATGTCAAGCAGGATTTAGAAAGAATTATTCAACGATAGACCACCTTGTGAATTTGCGGGCTGATATTCATAATACTTTTGTTAATAAAGAAAATATTGCAGCTATTTTTGTAGATTTAGAGCGTGCATATGACCTAACATGGAGATCATTACCTCAAATACAATTAAAAAATGGGGCATTGTAGGTCCAATTTATAATTTTATTTCAAACTTTTTAAAGGAAAGAATACTTCAGGTCAGGTTAAATACAATATTGTCCAAAGAAATGAATTTAAACAATGGTATACCCCAAGGATCATCTATTAGTGTAACTTTATTTTTAATAGCTATTAGCTATCAATGAGATAACTAACTACATAAATGCCCCGGTAAAATAATTGCTATTTGCTGACGATTTAGTTATATATTGCAGAAGTCCAGATGTCAACATTTTACATGCTCACCTGCAGAAAACTATAAATAATATCTTACAATTCACAAAAACCAGTGGTTTCAAAATATCTCCTACCAAAACAAAAGTACTACATTTCACTAAACTCAGAAATCATACAATCATACCTCCATTATATGTCAATGACACACAAGTTGAACAAGCCAGTCAATTTAATTTCTTGGGTTTCATATTCGACAGGAAACTTATTGTAAGTAAGTTACGTTTTACACACAGCCATATATCCAGCTGTACAAAAAAATGGCTCTTTACACTTATGTACAATGTATATATACGTAAAATGCCAAAGCTTACTGCACTTTTATCAATTTTTATATTATATATCATATATTATACAGTGATATACATATACATATTAGCATTTGTACAAAAATTTTACCTAGCAACTGAATGTTTACGTTTGTTTTTAATAAATTTCAAATACTACATAATTTTAATGTATTGTATTGATAGATTTGTACCAAATTTTTATCGTTTATTGTGAATTTCATGTTAGTCGTAGATAAAGTATAGTACGTAACTCGGTTGTAAGGCATATTACTCACTCGCGCAATTACTCGCGTAACTTTTTCGCTCGTATGTAATATGCAATTACAACCTCAATCACGTAATATACTATCGTTTTAAAGAATACACAGATGCGATTAAAGCTCGTTGGGTATGCATCTATTATGTTGGATAAGTCAGTTATTGATTCTAATGCCAATATATGTTCGGAAAATTCTATATTGTTGTCTTTTTGTAGAATAATTGCTTGATTTTTATTAGGATGAGTTGAATTTTTAAGAATATTTGAATATGTCGAATTTGTATGTGTTGATTGCGTAACTTGTATATTACTTGTGAATTTGTATTTGAATCCATTGTATTTGTATAGGTTTAAATAAATTTAATAATTACACAGGCCTACAATGGTTTTCCCCTTTAAGATATGACAACTGATTTTGATAGATTTTAGGGAGCTGATTACGAAAAAAATATTTAAAAAATTTCAGCACGTCAGAATTTTTAGATATTAGGTATTAAAATTTTTGACTAAAATTAGCTAGGTCGACCAAGTCAAGAATAGATTATGCATTTTTATTTATTTCCTATCTAATAAAAAGTCATTAGATAGTTGCAATTGGCTTCTAAGAGCACATTCTCATCAATGGTTTGTTAAATGTAGCCTAATTAATCACGTGACATATCTTTACGAAAAAATATGAATTTTAAGGTCATCCGCTAATGAGCTCATTATTGAGGGTAATTTATTTTTTTTTCTATTCAGTTTTAATTTATAACTAAACCTCAGAAGTTTACGGTGCTAAAAGGACCGTACTACCCCCGTACTTATATTTTAAAAGTTTAAAAGGTATTAAATAAGTGTAAATACTATTTTTTTTTTAAATATATGTAGGTATATATTTTCTATTAAGCTATTAATAAAAATTAATTTAAGGCAACTAAAAAGCACAAAAATTTTAACTTTTTTAAATTAAAATTGCTGAAAATTTAACTGGCTGATTGTATTTTAAATGTTGTTAATAAAAAAACATTTATTTTTTAAAAATAATTTTAAAAAAATAAGACGACAGAAAATTCGATGAAAAATTAAGTGACAATGAATTGAATGCTTGAAAATCTTTTAAGGAAGTAGTGAGGAATTTCCTAGGAAACTATAAAGGTGCTAACTATGAAGATATTGTGATGAAAATAATAGAAAATTTTGGAAAAATGGGATGTTCGATGAGCATTAAGCTCCACTTCCTAGATTCTCACTTAGACTACTTTCCCGATAACTTGGGAGCTGTTAGTGAAGAGCAAGGAGAAAAATTTCACCAGGATTTGAAAGAAATGGAACGTAGGTATTAAGGGAAGTGGAATACCCGAATGATGGCAGACTATTGCTGGTTGCTAAAGCGAGATGATCCAAACAGGAATTTTAAGAGGAAATCTCACAATCGAAGCTTCAGCGAAAAAAAAACAGATACCACAAAAGTATTGGATTATTGTTATTTATGTATTTAGGTCATATAAATACATTTATGACGTTTCTAAGTAATTTAATACATTTTTGTTTCTAATATAATTTTATTTTCCTGAAATAGTGTCTATTTTTGTGATTTCTCTCCTACGGCTTTTCCGCAAAAACTGAGGGTAATAGCGAAAAACTAAGTACCGTAACTTGGGGTAAGATTGGCCCTTAAGGGTAAGATTGGCCCAAGTCTTGGAAAAAGACAGTTTGATTTACTATTAGTTAGCAAATACAGCTATCAACTTGGTTCTTGTGGTAAATGACAGGTAGCAGCACTGACTATACTCGAATGCTAAGATTGATTTAATTCCATCCTTTGCCACTGCTCAGTGCTGCTCCAACTTCACCGTTACTTCTTGTGAATGTTTTGATGCAAACAAACTTTTGCTTACACATCCAGAACTACTTAAGATTTTTGATTGGTAAGTGTATAATAGCTTTCATTTAATATATATTCAAAATATTTTAAGTTTGTTTTTTCTGATACTTACCTTGTTTATTTGTAAAATGTGATTTTGTAAGCTGGGGTAACTTTGGCCCAAGTATTGGGGCAAGATTGGCCCACCCTGTTTTTTTTTTAAATTTCCATTAAAAGAACAGTATATTATGCAATAAGTACGGGAAATTGTCGATTGCCCACGAGAGCGAAGTTGAGCGCACGATCGTAGTGAGTGCGCTCATTCGCTCAAGTGGGCAATCGACAATCCTGCACGAGTTGCATATACTATTTTTTATTACGAATTTCACATACTTTTTCCATTATTATTACTATTTTTTATTCCTTTTTAAAATAATATTATTGAGTGTTTGTCTTTTTTTTTTAATTAAAAAAAAGTTTAAATTATTTTTTTGGTGGTTTCTATAGAAATAATTATGAAATATTTATTAAATGAAAATCAGGAGGCGGCTTTGCGTGTTTTGATTAAATTTTGTGTGTTTGATTGTCAATTTGCGTGTGGAAAGTAAACTGTGGAACTGTGGAAAGTAAAAAGTATGTGAGAAGAGTACAGTGGGCAAACAGCTATTTTGTGTATAGAAATGTGTGCACCAAGTTAGTACTTCTCCCGCATGAGTAATAAAAATTAAATTAAATATTACAATATTATAATATACAATCTTAAGTAAGCTTACATGATTTTTTGTAACTGAATCTGTAACAAAATAACCTTAAAATGTAATAAAATTGTTTCATTTTTAAACGTTTAATAAAACTATATTCGTCAATAACCGAAAAAACTCTTATTTTTTCGGTTTTGTTTAAAAATAACAACTACTCTCATTTTTTTTATTATATATATTTTTATTATATATATGAGGGGCTCAGAACTATTGTTGTGTAAGTCAATTTTTTTAAGATTGGAGATATTGTGAAATTATTGTTATTTAACCCGATCTTTATTCACTGAAAGAGGGAATAATTCCCCGAGCAACAGGGAATAATTCCGCCCCTGCACGAAAATTAGTGACATTTACTTTGGTAAAACTCGTAAAATTGAAAAATTGCCACCCTTTTTTACAAAAATTTACAAAATTACCGCCCTTAAAATTTGCCGCCCCGGGCAAATGCCCGGATTGCCCGCCCTTGGAGCGGGCCCTGTCCCTAACATATTGTACACTATCTACTTACGTACAACCACAATTAAAAATGTCGAACATTGTCCCAAATAATATTTGGCATTAATTACTATGACATTTTGTATTTGGGACAATGTTACCCCAAATAAAGGCAAGATTGTCCCAAATTTTCAGAACATCTTAAAATAGAAATTAAATAAGTTCTGAGTTCTAATAACTAGTCAATGTATACTTTGAAATATGCAGAGTTCAATAGCTAATAGTAAGAGGAAGTTACCTAAATATATATGAGAAATATAAGGCAGTTTACGTAAAAAAACGCAAAAAATGGGCCAATCTTAACCCAAGTTACGGTACATATTCATAATCAGCGCACTAAAATACCCTAAGATCAGTTACCAAATCCAAAAGGGGATGACATGATTTAAAATTTGCAGGCCTGTGTTATTATATAATTAAATTAAGTGGTTATCAGAACACAAAATATTATTTTAATATTCATTATATAAAAAAAAGTTCAATATAGTATGTACTCACCAATAGGCGAGTAAAAAAAAAAAGTTTATGTAACTTTTAGTAACACAGAGACAACAATTAACACAACTTGATCGCACTAGTATCAAATTAAAAATCTACAGATTCTTTTTTAACCCTTAAATGAATTTTTTCGTATTTATACGTTCCTAGTTCGGGTTTAAAAATTTCCCCATATTTATCTATTAATGACTGTAAAGACTGTTTTTCATCAAAAGACAATTTATCGTTTAAAGCAGGGGTGGGCAAACTTAATACTGGTATGATCGACATTAATTTTTCTTATTTATGTGCGATCGACTCTGAGAAATGAGTTAAATTAAAAATAGATAAAGTATCTTTCATGTCAAATGCCCACTAGGGAAATATAGGGTTACCATAATTCCAAATTTTCATTATCCAAATATAGATTTGTAATAATTAATATCTGACCGAAGTTTCGGTTTCAGCAGCAAAACAGCCGAAACTACGACAGAAACCAAAACCTCTTTCGTGAAATGATCGGCTTTACTCGGACTATGTTTTTCACTCTCAATAAATTAAGTACTAATTAATACTAAAGTTAATACTAAAGTTTACTTTTACTATGATTTGTTGGAAACTTCATGACAATAATTATATACACCGCTCAGGGCCAGATCACCGAATAGACAAATGAAATAAATGTCTAGGGTCGGATTCTTTGAAGGGCTCGGATAAACTATCTATTTTGAATATTGAATCAATATTTACGATTTGTTTTAGTTTTTCACACAATCAATAGAAGCCGCACAAAATGATAATGAATCTCTCAAAATAGGAGTAGAATAGAAATAATAAATGTTTTCTTTTTTGCTCTTCAATTCTACTTTTCGGGGAAATTTCGACAAAAGTAGTAGTGAAAATCTTTCACCTGAAAAACGCCTCCCATAGACCTCCCATAAATAAATCCAGCTCGGGGGAGAGAGAAAGGGGGCCCTGTAAGAAGAAAATGTCTAGGGCCCAAGCATGCAAGGGCGCCTATACTCGGGGGCAGGGCGGCCGCGGCTCCCTAACTGATCATGGCTGAACAAAAATTTTAAAAAAGGAGCTGGAAGAAAGCAAAACGACGTTTTCTTTGTACGTGAATGCTATTTTTGCTGTAAAATGATTATGTTCGCTGTAAAATTTCGAAAAAAGGAACCCGGAGAAAAGAAAACGACGTTCTTTTTTATTTGCTCGTCAATGTTATTTGGGGGAAACATTTCGAAAAAACGGACCCAGAGAAACAGAAGTGAGGTTTTTTTTGCTCGCCTATGTCATTTTTGGGGAAAATACCGAAACTTGGAATTTTTATGGCTACTTGCAAATCAGTTTTCGACATCCAATATTCCTTAACCAAGTTCCAGCCCATGCCCCTTACAAATTATCATATGGGCGCCCATGCAAGAGTGAATCCAGCTCTGATCCAAGGCACTTAAAATTAGCAAGTAAAAAATTTTTTTATGTATTAATTTTTTTTTACTTTTATTAAATAACTAATTATTACTCAAATATGGACTTTTTAAACACATTGAAATTAAAATAAAGTAGTAAGAAATTACCTTAAAATAAACTTTCGGTTTCGGCCGAAACTGAGACAGCGACTCGCGACGAAGATTCGGTTTTGGTTTCGGCTAAAAAACTAGTTTCGGTCAGACACTAGTAATAATAATTTAATACGGAATATAATGTGCATTGATTAATAAATTTCTGGGATAAATTTTTTTTTATTTTTAATAGTGGACTGTATTTTTGGAGCGACATAATATTTGTCTATTTCTGAATTATTACATAAATAATTTAATTATTTTTGGGCTACTTGAACGCCACTCTTCGCAGGTTTTTGTTAAAACTCTGCTGGCAACAGTACTGCCTTGGAATTAGTCATGTCAGTTGTAGAGTAGATACGCGTTTAATTTTAAATTCATGTTTCATCGTCTGCTAAATTTTTAGTACACATTTTAAATTATAATAAAAGATTTTAAATTAACCTAGTAAATTACTTAAAATATCTGCGATCGACTGTCGAACTGTTCGCGATCGACCGTTTGCCCACCCCTGATCTAAACCTTTCGAAAGAGTACACATAGATTTTGCAGGACCGTATTTAGGAATGTATTTACTAGTATTGGTTGACAGTTTTGCTCTTTGGCCTGAAGTGCACGTACTAAGAAACATTACCACGGAAAATACAATTGCTATCTTACGTAGAATCTTTTCTATTTTTGGATAACCAACTGTTTTAGTATCCGATAATGAGGTCCAATTCACGAGTCTAGAGTTTAAAAAATTTATGGATGCAAACAGTATCAAACATAAATTTTCAGCTCCCGCACATCCAGTTACTAACGGACTGGCGGAACGATTCGTACAAACCATAAAATATAAGTTAAAGGCTATGAATACAACTCGCGATAATTTAGAATTTAACTTAGTTCAAGTGTTGATTCATTATAGTATCACACCCAATAAAGAAAACAAATCTCCGGAGATGATTTTTAATTATTCGGTTAAAAACAAGTTTAACAAGCTGGTTCCTACCAATTCGATGAAAAGTCAGTTTCATAATACGTTAAATCATAGACAGTTCAAACAAGGGAGCGAGTAGGAGTTCGCGATTACAGCTCGAATGAAAAATAGAAATTCGGGTCGGTAGCAAACAAACAGGGAGATTTGCATTATGAGGTATGCTTAGATGACGGTAGATTATGGCGTCGTCATATACAGCAGTAAAATATATAAATCTCATAATTAAGAGGGGAGAAAGGTCTCAATTTACTAATTAAGTTTTGCTAGTTAATTTGTTCCGATTATGTTTCATTTCAGAAATTTTTGATTGTCAAAAACTTGTTAAAAAATGGCCCCTAGAAAAAAATCCTTAATCAGGCTCTGACTACCTAACATATTTTTTGTTTTTGTTTTTTTGAATGTTAAGCTTTTCGTCACCAAAATATGTTTATGTATGTATTTACCGAATCTTTTGAAATTAAGTATACAGTAGCGTACAAAAAAAAATTGAACATATTTTGTAATAAAACAGTTGCAGGTCATATTTCATACTTATAAATTTAGCAAAAATCTGTAACCAATGTAAATAGCTAAATATAATGTATTAAAGCAATAGGACTATAATGATATCATTTTAAAACTTACCTCTTTTTAAAACTATCTCATTTTTGCCTATTCGTCAATTCCTTTGTCTAATTTATGTATAAATAATGTAACTCTAAAACTTATCTGATTTTTTCGATCTAGCTAGAAGTAATAACACTGGCAGTGTTAACAGTAATAATATATATATATATATATATATATATATATATATATATATATATATATATATATATATATATATATATATATATATATATATATATATATATATATATATATATTATTACTGTTAACACCACTACGTAAAATTGGATTTGTGGTATATATATATATATATATATATATATATATATATATATATATATATATATATATATATATACCACAAATCCAATTTTACGTAGTGGTCGGTGCAAATTTAAGGGGAAGTACGTAAAATCGGAAGATCAGGGGCGTCAGTAAACTTTTGTTTCGGGGGTTAGTAAATATTATTTATCTGAATTTATTTAAAACAATATTATCTTGAGACACAATTTATACCTAAAATTCGGTTGTGTAGACAAAGGAAATCGAATGTTATACTGATGAATATAAGACGTCAAATAGCGTAAGCTGACAAAAATTCTTGAATATGCTACTCGTGAACCAAAGATACCAAAAAACAAACTTCACTATTGAATTGGGCACTAAAAATTAGATTAAGCAACGCATTTTGACAAAAATTCTAGAATGTTCTATTCGTCAACTAGCAAAGATATCGAAAAATCGATTGAACCATTTAATTGGTCATCAAATGAAAGACGGAATAGCACATTTTGATAAATGTTCTAGAATATTCTATTCGTCAAATAGCAAAAATTATTTGTCAAAATCGGACATTTGGTTTACATTAGTTTAATTTCGGTTGGACAATTAAGTGGTGCAATAGATTTTCCAATATCTTTGTTAGTTGAAAAATAGAATATTCTAGAACATTTCTCAAAATGTGTTATTTGGTCTCCCTTTTTGGTAGGCAATTCAATGGCGACGTCTGTTTTTGAATATTTTTGCTAGTTGACGAATAGAATATTCTAGAACATTTGTCAAAATGTGTAATTTGACCTCTTTTTCAATGGACAATTAAATGGTATAATTGATTTTTCAATATCTTTGCTAGTTGACAAATAGAACATTCTAGAATTTTTGTCAAACTACACTGTTTAATCTCATTTTTAATGACCAATTCAACGGTGAAGTCTGTTTTTTTGATATCTCTGCTAGTTAAGGATTAGAATATTCTAGAATTTTACGTTACTCATTTTGCATTTGTATTTTGCATATTACGTACACAGAATATGTGCATATATATCTGTGAAAGGAGAACCCCAGCATATCTGTGAGAGGAGAACCCCACTAAATCGCTGACGTCACTACGTAAAATCGGATTACGTACCATTGGATGGCCACTATATATATATATATATATATATATATATATATATATATATATATATATATATATATATATATATATATTATAATAATATATATATTATTACAGAAAAAGTAATAGAAGTATAAAAATTACTAAATATTTTGAATAAAAAAATCTGAAATAGAGAAAAAAGGTAAGTTAAGGTAAAATAAAAATCTTTGGGGTTGCTTAAAACATGAAAGTTTATTCGACTCTTTGTATTCTCAGGGGATTTTGGGTTCGAGGGAGATGAAGTTCAGACTTAACATGTTACATAAAAATTCATGTATTTAACAATTAATCAGTCAGTTTAATAGCCATAAAATAGAATTGTTTTGAGCTTTTAAAATAGTTAAATTTGATTTTACAATTTTTGTTGTTTGACAAGAGAAAATATAAAAAAAAAAAAAAATAAATAGTTAACAACTATGAAATTTACTATGTGACACAAAATTAGTTAAATCGCTGTGTAAACGTAACGCAAGATAAATAATAGAATAAAAAAAGCAAACGCGGAATTTTTTTTTATTATTAAGCTGCATTTTTAACAACTGTCACGCGGGATTAACTAACTTTATGTAACGTATAAGATAAATTATACTACAATTTCTTATAGGAATTGACAGTTGTACGATTCCCAATGTTCATGAAAGCTTGGTTCCAATCGGCTACCAATCTGCCAATTTAAACAAGATATTCAATTAAATATCGTTCAACACAATACAAAATGTAGCATAAAAATTATCAAAAACAATACAGTACAGTAAAATTAACAAACAATACAGTACAGTAACATTAACCACAAATTAAATTGCAAACAAAATAATTTTAAACAAAAATTTACAAAATGCTAATTTTTAACAACAATTGAAAGTAGAAATATTAATCTTCAATTAATTTTAATTCCTTACCTGCTAATTTAAACCTGGGAGTTGTGCACAGATAAAAATTTGAAATAAAAAGGCTTGTCAACTGACAGCTCAAACTTTATATATGCATTAATAACCGCCAAAACATGTGTATTATAAAGAATAATTACGAACGCGATGTCTCTGATAGGTAATAAATACGGTGTACTCTCCAATGTGTACTATGTATTCAAAGAGTCACAAACCACATGGTGTTTAAAAGGTTTTACAATTCAGAATTTTAGAAAATTTTTTGTCAAAATTAAGATAATTGTAGGGCACGTAAATATATATATATATATATATATATATATATATATATATATATATATATATATATATATATATATATATATATATATCGTCGGTTTGGTGCGAAAACTCATTTAAGTAACAAATTTTTCAAAAATGAGTTTTTATATTTCACAGCTGACTTTTACTTTCTCTTTTGATTGATAATACTCAGTAGATGATACGACCACTAGATTTTCTCATTTTGCGTTTACAAATAATCATTATTTGATATTTACCATTTTATTGTAGAACTAAAATTCATTAAGTCACTTACTGACTTTTTGCATTACAAAATACTACAACAAATATTAGAAATATGAGCTATAAAACTCATTAGGCCATATTCCAGACAAAATAACAAACAAGTTATTACTTGTTTTTTTTTTTTTATAATTTCGTTTTCTTATTTTATTTTATTTAAAGTTTTGTTATTTTATGTATATAAATAGTGTTAAATAATAAATTGATGCGTTCGGTTTACTGTTATATTCATACAGTTTAATTATTTTTGAATTGTTAAAACATAATTTTAACAGTGATACTGTTAATTTGGAAGATTAAAACTGAATGTTCCTAAATGAATAAATTATTACAAACCGAGAGCAAAGTGTCCACGTTATTGGAAACTGATGTAAGGGGGCAGGAGAAAGTCTAATTAAGTACCAAATCTAGTAAAATATAGTTATTTTAAATTATTTATTATTTAGACTTCTTCATGTTCTGAAATTCGAAAAAAGCTACGAGTTACAAATCGCCAAAATATAAAATCAAGTGCTTCTGTTATAGAGAAAGTAATGGATCCTGCAGTACAGAATAGTACTAATGGCGAAGTTGAAGATTAGCTCTTGTAATTTTGGTCTATAAAAAAAGTACTGCCTCTAATATTTTTGTAATGCTGAGTTTGCTTATATAAAATTCTGAAACTATTTTACAACATTTTTTTATAATGTTAGATTTAGATAAATAACTAGAGTTATATTTTTTTGTTAACTTATAAGTTAATATGATTTTCATTTAAATAAAATGTCATTATATATTCAGTTGCAATATTTTTATTATGTGCAAAAATTCATTAAGTACGAAAAGCAAAGTCTATGTGAAACCTGTAAAAATTTTTTTACTAAATCTCATTTAAAATTTTGGTTTTCTTATATCTCTAGCGGTTTTAACAACTTAAACAAAACGGATCTGTTGCTTAAACATTTTGGAGAAGCAAACATAATTAACAATTTTTCATTTCCATTTATCTCTGAAACTTAAAAATGTTGTTAATGAGTTTTCCAAACCGACGATACATATATATATATATATATATATATATATATATATATATATATATATATATATATATATATATATATATATATATATAGGGCATTTTTTCTGAACGGGGGACCCCCTGCTGTCCAAAATTTGTGTTGCTTAAAATAGGTGTACAATCGCTCACATTAAAGGTTATGAACTCTACTTTTCAAATATGAGTGGCAAAATTGACCTCCCACAATAATGGCTTCAATATGGCGGCTGAAAAGAATAACCGCATTTTTTTTTGCGGACAATAAACGTTTTAAACTTTTTCATAAAACTTTTTTTGGTTAAAAATATAAAGTTTTCCTTAACGTTTTGAGGACAATTTAAAAATATATAGAATATATACTTGGATCCATTTAACCTGGAATTTTCTATGTCTTGAAAAATAAGCTTGTAGGGAAACTTTGCCTGATCAAAAAAGTAATATTTCTGAAGGGAGCATCTTTCTGTCCTAAAAAAAGCCACCCTGCCCTCTGTGAGGGGGGGGGGGGGGGTAATTTTGAAATCTAAAATAGAAACCCCCATTTTTTGTCGCAGATTCGGATTTTACGAGACAAAATACTCAACTTTTATACGAAACATTTTTTTCTATTCGTACCAGATGGAGCTATAATTGAAAAAAAAAAAAAAATATATATATATATATATATATATATATATATATATATATATATATATATATCGCCTTCCTAGTATGAAAATGCGGTATCCGGGAAATGTTAGTTTTGAGATAACTGCATTTTAAATCTTAATAATACATTACTTTAAATCGTGACCTTAAGATTTAAAGCAATGCCCTTCAAAAATTATATATCCTACGAACTTGCGTATGTTATTCGATAACTAACTGACTTATCTATTAGGTGGTACTAAAAATGAAAATCGGAAAATTCCCAGATATCCCACTTTCATTCTAGGAAGGCGATATATATATATATATATATATATATATATATATATATATATATATATATATATATATATATATATATACAGTCAACTCTGGTTAATTCAAACCTGCGAACCTCTCTATAATTCAAAGTTATCACGAGTTCCCTGCAAAATCTCTTTATATTTCGAGTTCCCTGCAATATCTCTTTAAATCAATACATTTTTATGCACTTGGTAATTCGAACAAAAAAATCATTGCTACGTAACAAATCGACGCGTTAATTCGAACTCATCGGCGTTAAACACTCGACAATTCAAAGTTACAGAGAGAAAGAGACAGAAAGATCGTAAGTACTATGATGCCCGAGACATACTGATGAAACTAGCCTATTTTTCAAATGTTTACCGGACTAGACGCTTACTTACCATTTGATATTTCTAACACTCGATAATTCGTAATATTTTAAGAGCCCCTCGAGTTTCGAATTAACGACAGTCGGCTGCATATATATATATATATATATATATATATATATATATATATATATATATATATATATATATATATATATATATATATGCGTTTTACTTAATTTTTACCCTGAATTCCACTATTTTTTACAACAAGAAGTTTCTTTCGTTATCGTATAACGAAAGAAATCGTATATAAAGCCAAGAAGAGTATTGAGAAAAATCTAATGATATTTACTATTTACTATTTAATGTAAATATGAGTTTTATAAAGTAGATCTATATTCAAAATTTTCTAGTATATAGAAATTTTGATTTTACATGTGAATTCGCTAATATACTAATCTATAAAAATTTAGCAACTCAGTGCTGTTATAATTTTATATTAAGCAACGTGTATAAATTATAGTAATAAAAACCGAAAAATTTGAAATTTTATACTGGTTAGAATATCAAGAAATAACTTGTGTTCTTTACTCAGATATAAATATGTATCAATATTAAAATGATATACAATGATTTTTGCTGGTTAAGCAAATTTTTTCCAATGCTGATAAATTATTTTATTATTAGGTTTTGTATTCAATTATAAATGACTATAATTCATTTACTATTATTCATAAAAATTATAATTATACAGAGACTTCTTTAAATACAGGGTGTATACATAATATATAATATTGTGTATTAAACTTCAGATAATTTTCGTTTGATTTATGAATTATACTAGAATAGTTTTATGCTGGACTGAAGTTCAAAAATGTTGTGCACCATAAGAAGCAATATTTTTTGCAATTCGTTAAAATTCCAAAAACTTTTGTTAGCTAACTAAAATTACTCGCTGTAGGTTAAATGTTAAAGCATTAAAACTTATAAAAAATAATTTCTTGCTTGAGGCCTATAATGGGGCGATAATTTTTTTTACTAAAAATTTTTTTAACTCATTTATATTCCATGACGTCATCTTCCTTATACCCAAAAAAATCTTGTATCAGTCATATGATTATAATTCAGCTAAAATAAACAGTAAATTATTGGTTGTTTGTTTATTTTTGAACTGATAAAATTTCCTGGAAATAACAAGATTTTCCAAGGTTAAATACATATACAAAAAATTCCCCTGAGGTACAGTAGACACCTGATTTTCAGCCAATATACAGTGGCGGTCAGAAATTTGGACCCTACAGTCCGAAGTTAGTGTTAAAATCTTAACCAGTGTCCAGCGCTTGGTACAGTGCTTTGACACGGACTTGGACTTAGGAATTAAAATGTAACATCAGGCCCAGTGCCCCCGACAAAATTTATCATTAGTGTGTCGGGTCACACAATCGTTTCTTTGTTCGTTTAAGATGACGCAATTAAGCGTGTCCAAAGGCTGAGGTTTGCACGTACACTTACACAAACTAAGTACATGCACAAAATAAGCACAGTACGCTTAAAAAAATGATCCTACACCTTTTAGTCAGGGGGTCCATACTTTTGAGACGGCAGTGTACCAAAACTTTAAGTACAATATGGTGTCAAAAGTTTGGGCACACCCGTTGGATCTGGGTGACCCCACATTTTTGACGCAGCTCTCAAACCTAGCTCTCAAAAAACCAATTTATGACCTAAAATTCAGTCTGCCCATGCGTTAGGTTTAGATTTAAAAACTCTGTTAGTGTTGGTGGGTTCACACTAAAATTAAAATCGTGATGAACAAATTGTGATGACGCATAATGGGTTAACTGAATTAATTTTGTCGCTGATCATGACTCATCTCTTAGGAATTCTAAAGCCAACAGTATGAGCGCGTGTGGGATTAAATGTCAACAACAAATTTTAAATACATGTACTCTGTACGTGGCGGGTCAAAGGTCAATCCACATACACTGGACGCTCGATTCTATCACATGAATGTTGGGGCCAGGATGGGGTTAATGATTTACATTAAACAATAATTATTTAGTGTAATGAAACCACGATTCCATATGTTACAAGTGTTGCAAGTGAACCGCCACTGGATAGTCACTCTCGATTCTGGCCCACGCCACCCTGACCCCAACATTTATGTGACAGAATCGAGAGTCCAATGTACTAGGTACAGTAGGACCCTAAATCACTCGGTTTCAAACACCGTCAAAAAGTAGTCCGGAAAATTGGGGTTCTACGGTGAGGCATAACTCTTATAGCTCCGCTACTAGAGAGGTGTTAGACAAGGAGATAACTAAATGCAAAGTTTCTGAGCGATCAAAGACCACTTCCAGTTTTACTACAGTACTCCGTTAAATAAATGAAATTAAGGGTCTACACCATTAAAAAAATCGTATTTATAAATACCTAAATATGTTATTATTACTACGTAAGGGTATTTTTCATAAAAAAATTTTCCTGTTAGTATTTAATATTTTAAAATTGGTATCGTTAAGTCGTTTTGAAACATTAAATTTCTTATCATAGGTATTTCTAGTTTTAATTATATTACATATTTCTTATAGTTTAGAAACGTTTAATTTTTAATATTTTATACTTATCTGAACAATTTACTAAATATTGCAAATAATAAAACGGTCTACAATTTTCTCTTCTAAAGTCTGTACTTTTCAGTGGTTAATTAAATGAAATGTATTCAATTTTATTGAACTACCTGATACAGTCATAAAACCTGCATAAAACCTACCTTTGTAAATGTTGCTATTATTATGAATTTTTCAATAAAATCTGTTTATTAATTTTACAAAATTTGTATGTTTACAAATAAATTTGTAATTTTTAGAATCAGTACTTTTACTTAGCTTTGGCTAGTCAAGTGCTTTACCTGCGAGATACAATTTTCGATATTTTAACAATTTTTTTTTAATTTATCATATTCTTGATTATTATTATACTTTTTTATACCCTCTATTTTAATCGGGTTTTTATCTATTAATATTTAATTAATTTAAAAATGGAAATGAATACGAGTATTAAAAATAAAATGTTAAGTCCACAAGCAAAACTTATCATTTTAAATGTGTTAGTGTTTATGAAAAGTGAAAGTGATGGTGTAAAAATCCCATTAACTCAAGTTAAAAATCGTGTTACTGCAGCTACGGGTATATCGCTGGCAACTTTAACTAGAATAGCTAGTGAAGCAAAAAAAATGATGGATCGGAAGCTATTTTTGTTGAAAAAGAAAGAAAAAAACATGTAAAACATAAAACAGATCTGGACAGCTTCGATAAGGGAGTACTTAATAACATTATACAAAATATTTTTACGACGGAAATAATTGTTCCCATATTGAAAAACATTCATAGGAAATTTGTTCAAGCAGTTAATTATACTGGAAGCAAAGACAGTTTACGAAGAATTATGTTAAGTATAGGTTATAGATGGCGACAAACCAGAAATTCAAGTGATAGTGACTAACAATAAGATGTATTTTACAGTGTAATAATTTTATATTTGTGATGATTATGAATTATATTAGATTAAGTGATGTGCTGACAGTGTGAGTAAATTTTAGTGATAGGTGCGTTTTAGTTTATAATGCTACTTCATTTTTTTACTTCGAGGTATTCAGAGTTAGTAAAGGTAATTTCTTAATATTATTTATTTAATTTAAAATTACTTATTTAAGTAGGTATATCATTGCATTACTATATAAATAAGCAAACTATTTCAAAATCGATTACTTTTTTTTACAACGTAGTGTATTTTTATACATTGTATGTATCGTCCAATATTACCTGAGTGAGAGATATAACAACTAATAGGGGGAGTTTAGACATAATTACTCTATATCCATCTTTATTGCAAAAGTATTTTATCTTCTTAATATAATAAAATATGTATATCTCATACTAACAATACATCTTTCCTTTTTGTTGGACTTTGATACCTCAAAAACTCTGCATCTAGTTGTATATATATATATATATATATATATATATATATTTGTAAATAATTTGTCCCAATGTAAATAATTTATAATATATTTTTTATTACTCAATCGAGAGAAGTACTAACTTGGCGCACACATTTTTGTACGCAAAATAGCTGTCTGTTCACTACGCTCTTCCCATATACTTTTTTAAGTGCGGAAAGAATACTTTCCGCACGCAAATTGACAATAAAACGCGCAAAAATTAATCAAATCACGCAAAGCTTGATTTTTCATTTAATAAATATTTCATAATTATTTCTATAGAGCCACCAACAAAGTAATCTAAATGTTTAATTAAAAAAAAAAAAAACGCTCAAAAATATTATTTTACAAAGTAATAATAATGTAAAAAATAGTAATAATAATAGAAAAAAGTATGTGAAATTCGTAATAAAAAATAGTATGTGCAACTCGTGCGGGATTGTCGATTACCCGCCCTTATTGCACAATATACTATAATCGAACTGTCATTAATATTTTTTTTTTTTTATATTTTGATGATATAATCATATCAATAATTTAGTAAATAATGTTGATTTCATAAGAAATATATTGTATTTTTTTATATTTCAGGTTTTCAAATATAACCACATTGTTATGTACTCGTATATGACCGAAGTTCCAAAACTTAAAATTCAGCTATTCCAACCGTCGTCATGGCGCGACTTAAATGGCCGGAACTATAACAGAAATATGTTTTGAGGTCCCTAGAATTCGAAAATGATATTCACTAAAATTTATATATATATATATATATATATATATATATATATATATATATATATATATATATATATATATATATATATATGTATATATATATATAATTTATATAATATATATATATATATATATATATATATATATATATATATATATATATATATATATATGTATCCGCGCGATAACTCTCGAACGAAACGTTTAATGCTTATGAAATTTTGTGTGCGAATTCAATTCCCCAAATCGTTGGATGAGTTCGTTAACCAAACGCGTCGGATGCCTAGAAGTAGATTTTTCGGATATTTTTTGTCAAGAAAGTGAGTTTTTTGCCCGAATTAAGCAATTTTTAAAAATTTTGTTTACACCAATCGAAAGTAAAAGGCAATATGCGTAAAAAATGTTTTGGACCGTTGCTTTAAGTTAATTACTTTTTGAGAAAAATTAGAAAATATGTTGGAAGAAATCATTTTCCATTACACTCGCATTCACAGTCAAATTACTTTTGTCTCATTTTTTGCGATGCTACATTCGAAAAAAAGGCTTTATAAGTGGCGTGTCATGATTTTTTTAATCCAATTTAACGATCCAGCTATATTTTATTTTTCTCAGTTGAATAAGTTTTTATAATATATCTATTCCATTTTTTTTATAGAAAAATTATCAAGAATGGGTGCGTTTGGCAGAAAAAAGTTCTTGTTAGGACTAAAGCACAAACTATACTATACCATTTTCAGCCAGAACTCGCTTATATTAGGCGCTAATTTGTTCCGCCATGTTTGTTTATATTTATTTTTAAAAAAGTTATTCTGTGAATAGTTGTTCTGTGCAATTTTTTTATTTAATATTATTAACAATTACAAACAATGAATCAACAAATAATGAAGACCTATGTATACAAAAATCGTAGATTTAATATATTAGAGGTTATGTTTCTCAGTGAAAACTATTTTTGTGTCCTAGCGGAAAGTAGCATACACAGCACGACCGCCATTTTACTTATAAAAGTTTGTAAGTTCTATTTTCTGCCAAACGCACCCAATATTTGTTTTATGTCATATGGTCAGAATTTAAATTATGTTGTCGTGGAATTTCAGCAAACACGACATTATGTAAAATATTATGCAGACGACATAACTCAGATGTTATAACAATTAAGTATTAAGTTTGATGACGACATAATAGATTTTGAATAAAATGTACATGTGTATACGGGGAATACTCGAATTATGTTAATGGCTATGATGACAGGAGGTGCCAGTGCGATGAGGCACACCGCACCACGTGGAGAGATGTTTTGGCCACTAAATAGAACAGACGTATTTTTGAAGAAATAATTTGATATTTTTAAACAATGTAATTCTCATTAGCATCTCTCATTTTGTGTTGTGTTTCGCGGTTAATAAACAATTATATGTAATTTAAAAAAAAAAATATATATATATTTAAATAAAATTAATTGAAATCAAGAACAATTTGACTTTTATTTATTAATTTAAGAAATTAACCAAAATATCCGTTGCGCAATTCAGACCAAACACCGCGTTGCGCAGCATAAATTGTCGATACTGCCAGAATTCGACGATTAATCACTTTATTGAACTAAAAAGTGGTGAACTAAGCAGGATTTTACGAACAATTAATTTAAACTAAACTAAAATAGGGATGTCGTTTTTTAATCGATTAATCGGAAGTATTAAAACCGATTTTTAACCGATTATTGATTTTGAGATCGATTCACACATCGATTTTTATTTTATGGAAATCGCGAAACGATTTTTTTTTCTTCAAAACATAAATTGTTTTTTTATTTATACGTTGCTATTTATTTACTAATTTAAATCTATTATCGGTACTACGATTATTAAATTTTAAGCATCAAACGCATCAAAAGCATATAATCAAATTTCTATGCATCAAATCAAATTGTCAAAATTGAAAAATTGACAAGTGTACGGTACCATGTACAAAACAATAAAGTTTAAGCGGGAAATTTAAAAAAAAATTATAATTCTTTTTTTATCCCTTAATCAAAAAAAAAAACTTTGTATGCAATTAAATAAAAAAACTTCTCAACATTTAATACAATTTAGATAATATTATTTATACAATTAGAATTTTTATATCAAATGAAAATAAAAATTGTCAACTTTGTTGTGATGTTGTGATTCATCTCTATACAACAAAGCGTGCTTCAGTGATTTTTCTGTTTTCCACCCAATTGTGGTAAACAATATGTACAGTACGTTTAACGTAATTTAAAACCTGACTATGACTTAGGGTGCTTAGGGTAAACGGTATAGTTATTGGACGTTGACAGTTATTGGACAAGACACTCTCTTTTGAAGATTATAAGGCTTATAGACTAGTAAAGCAAACTTCCTGATTTTTTAGTTAAACAGAACCTTCTAGTATCTACAGAACTAGAACAATACGCCAGAAATTAATAAATGAAATTTTTGTCCAATAACTGTATTTTTCTACACGCACAACTTTAATATTTTGTTTTTCAGAGACTTACCAATATGTAATATGAAAGTTTTACATGGTATATTAAAATAGACAGGTCTTACTTTATTTATGAATTTTTTCGTTAAAAATAAAGCTACAACACGTACTTTTTCTGTACTTTGTTTTGACAATTTTTCTTAACTGTCCAATAACTATACCATTTACCCTATATTACCAAATTTTGACCCAGTAACCACCGAATAGGAATATTATACCTTATTATGACCAAAAAATTACTTTAATATTAAAATTACTTATGAGTTTATAAAAAGAAAAATTGAGTGTATTGTTTGTATTAAAACAAAATATGAATTTATGATGAAATATTGTGATGTGTTATTTTGAAAAGACATATGTAATGTTAAAAGGAATTTATTATTATTGAAAACATATTTTGTGAGTATGAAAAAAGAAAAAAATATGTATTTTTGAATTTAATAATGAATTTTATGATGAAACTAATATTTAAGGAAATACCCTATTTAGGGAAAAATACCCTATTATGCAGACGACATAACTCAGATGTTATAACAATTAAGTATTAAGTTTGATGACGACATAATAGATTTTGAATAAAATGTATAAAAACATGTGTATACGGGGAATACTCGAATTATGTTAATGGCTATGATGACAGGAGGTGCTGGTGTGATGAGGCACACCGCACCACGTGGAGAGATGTTTTGACCACTAAACAGAACAGACGTATTTTTGAAGAACTAATTTGATATTTTTAAACAATGTAATTCCAATTAGCATCTCTCATTTTGTGTTGTGTTTCGCGGTTAATAAACAATTATATGTAATTTAAAAATATATATATATATATATATATATATATATATATATATATATATATATATATATATATATATATATATATATTTAAATAAAATTAATTGAAATCAAGAACAATTTGACTTTTATTTATTAATTTAAGAAATTAACCAAAATATCCGTTGCGCAATTCAGACCAAACACCGCGTTCCGCAGCATTGTTTACACCTTATTAAAATTCTTAATAGTAGCACTACATTCTCGCGAGGTCGCCTCGACGAGACGTTCGTCGAGGTTTTGACGAGGCGAGACAACACGAGTATGTACCGTCTACACTCTCGCTCATTACTCAGTTATTCATACTGCTCATACGCGTTCGTATAGTTTGAAATGTCAATCATAGATGGACAAGATGGGTGATGTCGGTGACATGGATTCAAATAACTGCTGCTGCAGTTCTATGTACTGTTGAATCCTATAATTTTCTTCATGCATATTACACAAAAAAGTTTAAAATAACGTTTTTGTAAATTTAAGCCATGATTTTAGGTTATGTATAAAAACATAATAGTACGCAGATATGCAACATATGCAATATCAACACACGAGTATATGCGAGAGTGTAGTTGATCGCCTCGCCTCGTGTCTCGTGTCCTTTGACTTGTGACAAAAAACCGACTCAGATCGGAGACCTGACGAGGCGAGGTAACACGAGAGCATCAACTACACTCTCGGCCTCGCGTCGCCTCGTGTTGCCTCGACGAGAGTGTAGTGCTACTATAAGAGTTTGCTACAAATGCATAAAAATTACGTTAAGCCATATTGAAACAATAATATTTTAAGGTAACTTTCTACCCGATTGAGAATACTGTTATGATTAGAATGTATAAACAAAGCCTTCCAAAAAAAATAATTTTAAATTTTGACATATTCTATTCTATCATACATACATTTCGTTTTGGAAATATTAAAAAATTTTAAGACGAGTCATTTAAAAAGAGTTAATAAATTAAAGGCAAACTTTTATATATTTTAACAAATGTGTACTGAAAATTTTAGTTTTTTGAAAAAATGTAATGAAATTTTTACCTAAGTACTTACAACAATTGTATTAGAAAGATAGTTCACTGGTAAATTTTTTTTTATCTTTTTTACTAATTTATTATTTTCTTTTAGAACTTTTTCTTCACGGAGAAAATCGTCGGCGTCTAATTCGCTCCGAGCCGAAAGTATAGCCACGTATATCAAATGATTATTTAACAGTTTATCAGGACATTTTACTATTATAAATGAATGGAAAATATATTAAAAAACTGAAATTTGTTTAATAAAATCCATACATCTGCTCATTTTACCTCAAGAATGTCTGAAAATAGAATATTTTTCAATAATTAACCAAGAAAAAGCATAAAAGTAACTTTTATAATATTTTTTTGAAAATTTCAAAATAAAATGACGTTTGATAGTAGGGTTACAAATAATTTTTTTTATTATTTTGTAGAATCTGGTAAATAGATATCGTAATAACTACTCGCCTTGAAACAATCAAACAAGTATTTTAAAAAGAAAAATACTCTTTCTTAAAGAAAATAGAAAAATTATGTACAAATGCCGTCCTGATAAACTGATATATTTGTCGATCTTGAGCGCTGGAGTCGATTTTGAAGAGCTGGGTCCCCTCCAGGCAAAAACTCATAGCGAATACAAATTTTTAAATTATCCTTTTGAATTTTATAACTCAATCATAACAAATAAAATCTATGTAAAAGAATCAAATTGACTTGTTTTCTCTCAATTTTCTAGCATTAAATCTAGGGGTAGTTAACTAGGGGGTGATTGTGTCAACATTTTAATGTAAAATATAGTAATTTGAACCGTTTTCAAAAAAATGTTTTGATTTTACGAATAAAAAAATTTAAAAAGTGTTTTAGTTCTGCCAGGATTGCTAAAAAGGGACTGAAATGTTTTTAGATGTTGATATATACAAAAAATATTAATGTGTTAAGTACTTGCTAGACTTATAGGTTTTGTTTTTTTTTTTTTGTTTTTTTTTTAGTAGGATAAGTTTTTATAGATATATGTGTGACTAGGGTTGCCACCGTTTTTGTGCAAAAAAAAGTACAATTAACTAAAAAAAAGTACGTGGTCCCATTTTTTTGGATTTTGTAGTACAAGAAAATCCTTATAAATTCGCATTTATTAGCTTGATCACACTTAACTTGACCATTTTTAACTAGTCAGAGTCGTAATAAACAGTGTCGTTTTGACATTTTTAAAACTCATTTAAGATACTTATTGTTAGTGGTATTTTAATTATTTTCCTAACTAATAAATTAAATTATGTAGACCGATGATTTTGTAGTTAAAAAAAATAATTCTAAGTGGCGTCTGTATTAGAGAAAAGTCTGAAAAACGGGCGTAGAATATCACTATGATTAATTTTTATGTCTTGTAGGTTTTGAAAAATTATTTTTTGAACTAAAATCAGTTAATAGGAAGAAATTCGCTATGTTATGCAGATGCTGCGACAGGGGTATTTTTGATGTTTAAATAACTTTATCAACAACTACCATAAATGGATAATTATTGTACAAAGTACTATCTAGCTAAGCTATGTTTTACACATACCTGTGCGAAATTCTGTACTTTACACGCACCTTTGTGTAAAGAATCACAGTTTACTACACTTTCATTAATTTTTATACAATACATTAAAACCTGCATCAATTTTTTACTTGACAACTGAATATTGGTATTGTATTTATACCAGATTTAGTTTATTTATTGTGAATTTAAGGGAGGGGTAAGTTATTAAAATAATTTTTTTGCTTTTTTTATTTTTTTAACTGAATTCATAATATCTCAAGAATACTGTCTCAAAATTTCAAGTTGATTGGAGAAAAATTGACGAAGTTATAAGTATTTTTGTTGTTACCTGGCAGATGTTTCTCTCTCTCTCTCTCTCTCTCTCTCTCTCTCTCTCTCTCTATATATATATATATATATATATATATATATATATATATATATATATATATATATAATTTATATATATATATATATATATATATATATATATATATATATATATATATATATATATATCAGTTCTATTATAGAAATTTCAATGCCCGTACAAACGTGTTTATACCTATACTGTATATTTTGTCAGTGTAGAGTACAAAATTTAGTTTAACAATAAGTATTCTATATCAGTTTTATACAAGAATTTTTAAGTGTTCAAAACTTTAAAGCGTTTTCCCTCTTAACTTAAAAACTACAGTACCAAAGTTCCTTTTGAAATTTTGAACACTATTTTTGTACATAATTTACGAGGTAACGCTGGAGAGTTTTTTTCAAATTTGTTAATAATTTTTATTTTACAAAAACAAAAAAGTGAAAAATTGAAATTTCGAAAAACCCTCTCAGCGTTACCTGAAGAAAACTATTAGGTGTACAACTAAGTTCTACCCGTTTTCAAAAGATCGCGTTATCTCACAGCCGGTTATAGGTTAATTATTAATGCGCATATATACATACACAGCTGTTTTTACTCTGTAAATTCATCACGCTCTTAATATATTAATCTTCAATATATACATTTTTTATTGAGTTGAAAATGGAAGTAAGTAGTGTTTATATCCGCCATTGTCCTCTATACGAATTTCATCAAGGAAAAAGTGTTGCTGAAGCTCAAAGAATAATCTGTGCAACTTATGGTAACAATGTTATTGATGACAGTACGTGTCGAAGATGGTTTCGGAAATTTAAAAATGGAGATTTCAATTTAAATGATAAACCACACTCTGGAGCCTCCAACAATCAGTGATGAGGAATTGCAAGAATTACTGGACCAAGATTCTGCGCAAACACAACAACAACTTGTAGAAAAGTTAAACGTCACTCAACAAGCTGTTTTTAAAAGATTACATGCTCTTTTTTGCAAAAAACGGGTAGAACTTAGTTGTACACCTAATATTATCTAACGAATGAACTTTCATTTTTTTTATTTCGGATGATCCAGCACCAAGTTATGAGGGGCACCGCAATTCTACTTTTTTCCGAGACACGTCCGAATAATTACTGCCATTACTGTATTTTTTAATATTTCTTCGTCAAAATTTTATAAAATATTCTTCGAATGTCATACTTTAATGTACCATTGGTTTTAATAAAGAAATTTTAACTGTGTCGTCACAAAAAAATAACAAAAACATGCCTTTTTTGTACGAATTAACCTTACTCCTTGCTTAAGGGGGACCACTAGTGTGACATTTTGAAAAAATTCGAAATTTTTTTTGCATCTTTCGATAGTCTAGACCTGCAAAATTAACATACTAAAATTTCAAATGCATATCTCAAATAGTTTTGAGCCATCCGAAGAGCGAATTTCGATTTTTATTGTTAACTTTGAGGTATTGAGAAATGTATGAAGGTTGATAGTTCAGGAGTTTCTGGACGTGGCTGCCAGTCACATGTTGTGGACAAGCTAGACCCTGATACCTTTAAACGACTCATCTAGTTTTACTATGATCGTTATAGTGAGTACATCGTAAATAATTTTAGTAAAAATTTTCAATGATTAAAACTAAAAAGTAGAGAAAACTACATTCTTCAAATTTGCTGTAGTTATAACTCGAAGACAAATCATCCGATCGATTTGATTCTTATTTCAGCTTCTTTTATATGTTTTTTCGTGCCATGAATCTCCAGTTTCTCGATCGAATAAAAAATGTAATTTTTGCAGACCAAAAATCATCATATTTTCGCGAAAAATTTGAAACTCTTTTTTTAAAAAACTCCGCCATTTTGTTAAATTTCAACTTTTTTTCTTCGATCGAGATTCATGGGACGGGCAATACCTTCTAGTTTAATAGGCTTTTTGGTTTTTTTGATTTCAGGCACTGAGAAGGTCGCTATCATTGCAGCAGTGGGGGAACTTTTTTTTTGGAGCCTTGGGAAATCGCGAATAACTCACTGAATTTTCAATTTTTTGGTCCAAAAATTTTCTTATGAATTTATTACATATCAACGAATATACCCTTAAAATATTTAAACATTCCATACAGTAGTTTTGAAGTAGGTACAGTAGTACCTTTTTCAGGCGGTCACACTACTGGTCCCCCTTAAGTACAGTATGTCACACGGTTGTAAGGCATATTACACACTCGCGCAATTACGGATTCGCCGCTGCGCGGCTCTTGCGTAACTTTTTCGCTACTGTGTAATATGCAACTTACAATCTTAATTACGTAATATTCTATTGGAGCTGACCAAAAAAATAAATGCTAAACAAAATACGTTGTTTGTTTAGTATACCAACTGCTTATTTGATGTTAAAATGGTTTACAAGCTGGCCATACGTGCATTAAAAGCTAACCGCAGCTACTTATTCTACTACTCACATTTTCCTGCTCAATTAGCCTTTTCTGCTGGTCAAATCTTTTTTATTTTGCTGCTCAATTAAACCTAAGCTATTTATTTTTATTTTATACTATCTAAATTAATCTTTAGTAGTTAACTAGAATTCAAATCATAATCTAAAAAAAATTTGTGAAATGATTAAAAAAAATAATTAAGGGGAAACTTGTGTATGAATATGCTGTTCAAACAGTTGACAAACGGAACCTCAAATTGTATTACAAATTGGCTGAAATAAATTATAAAAATATAAACTACAGTATAAGAGTATTGAATAAAATCATATTGGTTACTAATACATTATGAAAGTTTAAAATACATTCTTTATCAAACCCTGTATCACATTTTGTTCTCATATACAAACACATTTAGAATAAATATTTAATTATCTAATTAATGTTAATTATATATTACTATATGTCTACATTGCCTTTCAGTCAAATTCTTATATTTGTAGGAATGTGTAGATATATATTATTTTTGTGACAATTTACAAAAATTGCTTTTTATATTTTAAAGTATCTTTTAAATTAAATTACAAAAATGAAGTACAAAATTCTAAAAATTGTAATAAATTGTCATAAAACGTACTGATCATAAATACATCAATATTAATATTTCATTATTACGTATATTTTTTTTTAAATATCTTTGGCATTTGAAATTATTTATCTTGCATTCAGGCCCGGATTAACTAATAGGCAAAAATACACTTGTCTAAGTCCGTAATTCAAAGAGACTCGGATATAGAACAGAAAAAATTAAATAATAAACTAAAAAAATTGTAAAAATCTTAAAACTCCCTTAAGGGTGTCTCATTATTCCTAAGTACTGTAGATAAATTGTAGCTTGACACTTGAGATGCGCACAAAATTTTCGAGTCTTTAGAAACAACTGTACTACAGTTTAGATATTTTTTAAAGAAAGTACATAAAATATCAACGAAAGTAGTCTTGTTCAACAATAGTTTTTAATTTATAAATTGGATATCTTTAAGATAGATGCCTTACTGCTTTTAGCGTAGGGAAATAATGCTACTGTGAAAACTATTTTAGTTAGTGCTGTATTTATTAATTCTTGAAAATTACCTTTTTAATTCAGTTGATAAGAATACTCATTTGTATTGCGTAATACAGTAGTATTCTTACAGCTGATTCATTTTAAATTTTCTAATTGACAATAAAATTAAGGATAAAATTTAGGATACGTATAATAAAATTATTTAAGCAAATTTCAATTCAGGTAATAAAAAAAAATATTCAATTTAAATGCAACAACGATATTTTTTCAAGTAATTAATTTTATTTTTGTTTATGTACTTGAAGAAAATTTCATTAAAATGATTAATTTTAGGGGATATAAAATAAAATTATTTAACAAAATTTCAATACAGGTAATAAAAAAATTCAATTTGAATGCATACAACAGTATTTTTTCGGGGGATTCTTATTTTCATAGAAATAAATGACATATTTATTAAAACGACTAACTTTAAGGGGAGATTCGCTAAAAAAAAAAAATCTATTTTTTCTTCATAATTATGTTTCTTAAGGTGTTAGAAATATTTTCCTAAAATTTTATTCTAAAAAAATGAAAAATCAAAAAGTTATGGGCATTTTAGTGCACGCTCTTTACTATAATTCAAAAAAAAAAACTTTAAATGCTATTTTCTCGAAAGTACGTTTTTCGGCATGATTCCTCATGTATCTCAAAAAGTATTTGAGATATCAACATAAATCAAAGTGCATATTATTCTTCTTCGATACCGTCATTTGGCAGGAACTAGGATCTTTCGATTCCGTAATATATTTTCAAAATAGCGGCTGTTTATAGTCGAGAAAAAGGGGTGAATTTTTAAAATTTATTTTCAAAATGGGATTTCTCGTTGGTTTCTTTTTTTCTTAGATTCTAGTTAGTGTCATAACTGTATATGTATATTTTCAGAAAATTCTTGATTTTTTTATTTTGGTTAACTGGGGATTTCAGAACGCGAGGAACCATCAATGTGAAAAAATCTCGCAGTGTCGACTTCAAAGCCATTTATTTATAACTCATTTTTTAACTTTTTTTAAAAAAATTTTTTTGTAATCTCAAGACATGTAGAAATAATGTTGTAGTTATAGTTAGTTTTTTAATGAAATATTTATTTGTAAAAAAAAAAAAAATAATTAAAATAGTCCATTTTTAATGTTTTTTTGGCGAATCTCCCCTTAAGGCAGGCACAAAATTGTGTTTAAATAAAGGAACTCTGCTTTTACTATAACACTTTATTTACTTGAAAGAAAACTCTTTGAGGTGATTTATTTTATTTTTGTTTACGTATTTGACGACAATTTCATTAGAATTATTCATTTTAGGGTACATATACAAAAATAAAATTATTTAACCTAATTTCAATTTAGGTAACAATTTAACTCATGTCTGTTAAGTCCCATAAGAATACTGTAGTTTTTTCAATTTTACCATGGGAAGGTAGGACAGATTTTTACAGCGAAACAAAAACTTTTATTGGTTTTAATTGGTTTCAAAACTATAATAATAAAAACAAATATTAAATTGTAATATTAATAGTATAATAAATTTTAAATAGTATTAAAATTCGGAACATTTTCAGTGTTCACGAGTATATGTATGATAACATTACTATTGTGTTGTACGTGACTGGAATAATAGAAACAAATAAAACACAATTTGTACGTTATTAATAAAAATTTGGTGTGAACTGTTTCTCTCTTAGGATGGGCATGGGACATTAGCGCACAATGGTTAGTCCTATCAACAGGTGGTCTAAAAAGATACAGGACAAAAGCGCACAAAAATTATTTTTATGATGGGACAAAAGCGCACAATTGTTAAAACAAGGATGGAATAATTTTATTTTATTACAATTATGACAATTTTCTTAATATAAAATCTGTCCAAAGTAACTGAATTGCTACAATCTCTTTTGTACACCGATATAAAATTCCAAGTGAAATTGTTCTATATTTCTAAATGTATAGTTATTTACAACTATAAGCTTTTGTCCTTTGTTTCTTAAGATAGTTTCCATCTCGTAGGCGTTCAAATTACAAGCTCACTCACAAACTAATTATCAAATGAATAGAAATTTATTTTTTGCACTTACTTATCTCTGACAATTTACATCCCCATCCCCATCCTTTTTAATAGAATTGTTACAGATGTTGGGAAATCCAGCGTTTAGTTGCCGGTTAATTTGCTTAATATGTAATAACTTTAGTAAGTATAACTTTCTTCATAAAAATTAATCTATTAGGGTTCAGAAAAAAAGTTTCAGAACCTTTATAATTTCGCAAAATCTGTTCGTTTATCACACCTTTCGTAATTTCCACATCTTTTAACCTATGAACATGTAATTTCGCATGTACATAATTATATGCTACAGGACTAGATTTCAATTAATGTACAATACGAATTTTTTTTTAAACAAAGTGCTTTCCCTTATTAGAAAGTGACGATAAAACTTCATTCCAGTATCATATCGTGTGAACAGCGGTTTCCAAATTTTATGTTACTACGCCTCCCTAAAATAAAACTATTTTTTTCGCGCCTACCTAAAATAAAATAATTTTTTTTACGTCTCCCTACCTTATATAGATATAATAATATAGGCACGTTATATATTAAATATATATATATATATATATATATATATATATATATATATATATATATATATATATATATATATATATCAAGCTTTTTCTAACGATTTCTACAGCAGTGGTTTTAAAACTGGGAGGCGTGCCCCCCAAGGAAGACGCGGATAACTGCCAGGGAAGGCGTCAAAACTTTTTAGTAAAAAAATAATTCCCATAATTATTATAATACAAATAAATAAAAATTCGTATCGTAACGGATAGTAGTAAAAATTCAGTAAATAAATACTTATTTTTATTTTTTTTAAGTTTATATATATATATATATATATATATATATATATATATATATATATATATATATATATATATATATATATATATATATATATATGTATGACGCCTTCCCTGGCAGTTATCCGCGTCTTCCTTGGGGGGTACGCCTCCCAATTTTGAAACCACTGCTGTAGAAAATCGTTAGAAAAAGCTTGAAAAATGAAGTTTAAGTTTCATTTACCATTTTTAATTTTTAAGCTTCGTTTGTGAAATACTGAGTTTTAAACTGAGATTATTTTTAACACTAGGCCCCTCCCCCTTGGAATTTGTCAACAGTGTTTTCACATAGTACAAAATTTTCACGTAACTGGCCCTTCTCAAATAACACATGTGCAAGTAAAATTTAAAAAATTATCCAATATGTTTTTCTATTTTTATGGTAACTGAGACTCCCTATCTTGACCCATTGCCAACACGCACTTGGCGAATTTTAATATAATTATTATTTAATTACGTTTTAGTTACCTAGTTATACCTAACACCAGAGAAGATCAAAAATCATAAAATATAAATAAAAAAGGATGAAAGTATATTTATTTTGTGTGTACCTATTTTAATTTTTGTAACTGTGCGCTTTTGTCCTGTAATAAAACTATTTATTTAGGGATCACAGCGGGTGTTAATTTGACCGTGTGCTCTTTTGTCCACGACCCCTTAGGATATAGTTAACAAAAAGTGAATTCCCTTAAGAATATTTAATAACTATTTGTGGTAGTGCATCTAGTTGCTATAGAGGAATTTTAAAAATTTCCTTTAAGGATGTTTTACTCTTTTATGTAGTTACCTATTTTCGAGAGTTGTTTCTTACTGAAGTAGTTAAAAAATGTAACTCCTTAAGTATATCTAGTAGCAACCGGAAGTATGTTTTTATCTGGTGAAGGTATTAAAAAAATTTAAAGTTACAAAAAGAAGTTTTCTTAAGGTATTTGGTGCGAGATAGTCATGTATAAAGTATAACTCAGCAAAAAAGTTTCTTTTATCCAAAATTAAATAATGTATTAATATTCTTCAGTTATTATATTTGTATAATACCACTTGTTTTTTTTAATTTCCGCGAGCTTATGTTGTAGCAATATAAAAGCATTGCTGAAAAAGCGTTGTAACAACGTTGTAAAATGAAAGCGTTATAAATTATATTTAAAAAACGGCGCGATCAATAATTTTTATTTATTATCAAATGTGGTTTTTGTAACTTTGTTTTTTATAACATATTAAATTTTTATCAAATTCCTTTAACAGGTTTTCATTTTATTCAAAAAAATAGTTTTCCCATAAGAGCCCGTGTTAAAATTACAAAACTTTGAAACCGTTTTTCTCAAAACTGGGACGGTCAGTTTTTTTTTTTTTTTTTTTTTCAGTTTAGACTCGTATTATTGGTATTGAATTAAATAAATGTCTAGAGAAATTTGGTTAAAATCCTTTGAAAAATCGTTTTACGGACCAACAACCTTAAGGCAGTACTCCTATATGACGATTCAAAATTTTCGAACATTTTTTAAATATATATTTTAAAAGTAAAATATATTCAGATTGTACTGTGAAAATTGTAGACCAAAATTCAAATTACGAAATTATAGCATATAAAAGATCGTATAGTGAATAGCGTATAGTGTTAGCGCTCCAAGAAAATGATCCTTACGAAAAAGCAAAAGGGTTATTCCATGAATCAGGTGTAGCTGATCTCTACAAGTATCAAGAAACAGAGTACATTGGCTCTTACAGTGCTGGAGTGCATAATATTTTTGAGGAGAGGGGCAAAAATGTTACTGTTTTGCAGGGCTGGGAAAAATGGTTCATAAAAACCATTTAAAATAGAAAATGGAAAATGGTTTCAAAAAATGTATTTAAAATACAAAATGGAAAATAGTTTTGCTGAACATATTTAAAACTGAAAATGGAAAATAGTTATTTAAAATGGATTATAAAATGCAAAATGCTTTTTTTTACTTTATTTATATACTTTATAAAAAATATTCTATAAATTTTTTATCATAATTTATATTAAGCTTAAAAAAAAAGTTCAAACGTTCAAACGTACTGAAATTAAATAAAGCCAGTCTTTTGAGAAAATTTTGCAAAGTTCGCATGATATGAAAACGAAACTTAACTCTTCAATTATTCTTACTTAAGAATATTGTAAAATTTAATTCGGTCTTAACATATTCAAACCTTGACTACGCCATGAACTTCTAAATAAAATTATGAAAATTATCTACTCGAAGTACATTTCTTATCGACGTGTCTTAAAAATAATAGTAAACAACATGAGTCAGAAAAGTTTGACTTAAGAGAACTGCAACTCTAGTAATAAATTTAACTCAAGTGACATTGCAACTCGAGTTATAAAAAAATTTGAGTCAATTAACTCGGCAATTCCCAAGCCGCGATCTATCGACAAAATATTCTTATTTTGTGCTAGTTTTTATCTTTAGGTACTCAACATATAACAAACAAATAATTGAAAAAAAATACCCTTTAGTTTTTTCTTTTTAAATGGCGTGTCATAGATCATACGGGCCGTTATTTGTAATATGAGCTGATAAAACGGTATGAAATTACCGGCAAAAAATCAATTTCATTATAAGCTTGATCCTTAAATATAATAATTTGTTATAACAATAATAACACTATCTATTTTTATAACAGCGAAAATACCACAAGATACACTCACGCGCAATAAAACAGCAAATCGTTTGAAGCAACAGAATTAATTTGATCGTTAACATAACTTCAGTGTTGCCAAATTAAAACCATGAATACTACTAACAAGGAGAGTGCACAGCCTTGGGGTCGGCGATTTGACTGAAATTTTTTTTTGGTGATAGAGTACACTTAATATGTTAATATATTAAAATAATAGCGCGCACTATTCAGAAATACCTGTAAAAAAATAATTAAAAAATTTGAATTCAGCTGGTGTACTTAATATAACTGAAAAAGAAAGGTGTACATAACAGCCCCGCTGGTGTAGCGGAATCGGCGTTAGACTGGTAATAGAATGGTCCTGCGTTCACAACCGACTCTGTTCAACAAAACTTTTTATGTGTTAATTTTTTTGTTTTATATTAATAAATATTTATTTATAAAACATTTTATTTAAAATATGTATTTGTACCAAATCTTTAATCTGTAAATAGGTAGGATAAAATAAAATTAATTATAAAACTTTTAAAGTAACATTTATTTAATTGTAGGTAAATTATTATTATACTTCACACACAAGACCCAGAGTGATAGTCAAAAACATACAAAAAAATAATTTTTGACGTCTGATATGCGTCAAAATTATTTTAATGAAAGGAACATTTTCATGAACGTGAAGCAAGTATGTTTTTCACTAGATGTCTTACAGACACCCTGTAATTGTAAAAGACATGCATTCATATGTTGTGTAAATTGTAATAAAAATTATTGTTTTGTATGTTTTTATGACAATTATCACTCTGGGTCTTGTGTGTACAGTATAATAATAATTTACAATTAAATAAATGTTACTTTAAAAGTTTTATAATTAATTTTATTTTATCTTACCTATTTACAGATTTACCTATTTAAAGATTTGTTTACAAATATATCCCAGTGAATATTTTTCTGTAAATTTTATGTCACAGTGACAGAACTGAAAGTCACGTGTTACATAAAATGTGAGTCACATATGACTCACATGTAACTTACTATTTCCCATTTATGAACGTAACAATGTGACGTAACATTGTCATGTTCTTGTTACGTTTCAGGAAAATATAACTTTGATGTTACCTTATAGATAAAAATACGCCTTCTTTTGCAAAAAGCAAATTCAAAATTCCTTTTTTTTGTTTCTTATTAACATTACCAGCATATTACCAACTTATTGTCATATACATATACCTAAATTATTATTATTTTTTTGTTAACTGTTGCAGGATTCGATCCATTATCCAAGCTGAAGCATCTTTTAAATTATCGACAGTCTTAACCACTAGACCAAACTTACTTATTTATTCTTATCGTTATATACTAATATATATCATAAAATAGTAAATAAAGCCTTACAAGAATTTTCATAACAGTTTCATTTTTAAATTAATAACAAAATTAACATTGTCTTAACGACGTATTAACGTTGTTTTAATGAAATGTCACAATCATGACTCTTTTGTTATGTTTTTGTGACTTATCAATATTAATAAAACATTCGTCCATCCATTTCATCCATCCATTTTTGTATAAGTCGATTTATGTTATTTGTTATATGGGTTATGGGGTTATATAATATAACCCCATAACCCATATAACAAATAACATAAATCGACTTATACAAAAATGGATGGATGAAATTTAGTTACATCAGACGCCAACAGAGGATAGATTGAAAAAAAACTGCAGGAATCTTTAAATCGATAATTCCTCGCGAATTGATACGTTTAAAATTAATATGGTAACAAAACATTTCACAAAAGTGACAAGTGATGTGTTTTATTAATATTGATACGTCACAAAACCATAACAAAAGAGTAATGATTGTGACATTTCATTCAAACAACGTTAATACGTCACAAAAACATAACATAAGAGTCAGTTCTGTGAGGTTTTATCAAAATGACATTGTTAGGTTGCGAAGACATAACATAAGAGTCACACTGTGACGTTTTATCAAAGCAACTTTAATACATCATCTAAACGTAACATAGCAGTCACAAATGTGACATTTTATTACAGTCACAATGGCGTAATTTAGGTTACGTAACATACATGTAACAATTAGGTATATAACATAAAACTCTAATTTTTATATAATTGTTATGTTACCCATAAGTCAAAAAAGTTACGTAACTTGTTATTTCCTTGTTACATCACATTTACATTCTATGTTCACTGGGTTGTTTTAAATAAAATGTTTTATAAATAAATAAGACAATTATTAATATAAAACAAAAAAAATTAACAGAAAAAAAGTTCTATTGAACAGAGTCGGTTGCGAACGCAGGACCATTCTATTACCAGTCTAACGCCGATTCCGTTACACCAGCAGAGGTGTTGTGTACACCATTCTTTTTCAATTATATTAAGTACATCAGCTGCGTTAAAATTTTGTAATTATTTTTTTACAGGATTTTCTGAATAGTGCGCGCTATTATTTCAGTATATTAACATAATTGGTGTACTCTATCACCAAAAAACTGTTCAGCTAAATCACCGACCCCAAGGCTGTGCACTCTCCTTGTAAGTATTAACATTTTAGTCGTGACACATTTATTTTTAAAATTTGTTATATTGTCTGTAAAAAAAAAAAAAATCACAAATCACTGTCACCTAGAGGTGACACTGGGAATTCCCGAGTTAAATCAACTTACATTTAATTTAGAATTTGTTAGACTTCAAGTCGTTCAATTCAAATTCAATAATTAATATTGTTTACACATAAATTTAAGTACACATGCATTTTCATTTTAAATGTAAAATGGATTCAAATTTCCATTTTAAATACAAACTGGAAAATGGTTTGACCATTTAAAATGATTAAAATAGAAAATGCAAAATGCCATTTTGTATTTTAAATACATATTTAAAATGAAATCATTTTAAATAGTTCCCAGCTCTCTAGTTTTGTGGGAAATATACAGCTGCTCTAACTTAGATATACATGTACCGTATTTTCTGGCGTATAACGCGCACGTTGAACATCAAAAATATTGTCAAAATTTCGTGGTACACGTTATACGTCGGATATAAAAGTTTCGTTAAAATTAAGACGGTTTTTATTTTAATATATTCTTCTGTCAATAGTAAGTAGGTTATCAAATAAATAATAAAAGAAAATTTAACAATAATACAAATTCAATAAAATAGAATAAAAAAAATAAAACTCAAGTTATTCCATACAATAAGTTTATGTATTAAAATTATTTTAGTTAAGTATATGATTCATTACATATTTTATTATCAAAGTTGGTATGCGAGTTGTACGGCGAACATACAAAAAACTAAAAAATTATTGAAAAATTTGAGATGCGCGTAATACGCCAGAAAATATGCTACTTATAAAATAAAATGTGGATAACAATAAAATTGACTTTCAAAACAAAATTAAAAATATTTATTTCGTTCATGACCAAAGCAAAAAAATTTATAGACGCTCAGTTCAAAATATTATATATCCCGACTCTGCTAGAGATCATTTTGTCTGAAGTCTAGTAAATATGTACATATTTCTTAAAAAAATATTTTTTCGTAATTATGGTAAATTATTACTAATTTTTGTTACTAAAACTTGAAACTACATTTTTTCCACTGGTGGGCAGTAGGAAAGAAATTCTAATAAACCGATCGGGTTATAATTTTAGCACATTGTTCTACACACTAATGATTATTGTCCGAACTAGAATCATTTATTTTTAATAAAGCTATCATTTAAGCACGCATTATTTTATACACTTTGAGCAATAGATTTAACACTGTGTGCAATAGAATTTTATATTTGTGTGCAATAGAATTTTATATTTTTGTGCATTATATTTACCCTATATTTTAAGCAATAAAATCACTATTTGTGCAATAATATTTTACATTTTGTACATTATTTTAAGACCGTTGTTATACGTATTTACCATTCTGAGCAATAGAATTTTATATTTTGTGCATTATTTTTTACAATGATTACACAACGTTGCATTTCTGGGCAAACTGATATTCTATTTGTAACTGCGTTTTTAGAAACATTTCACATAACCCAGAATTGATCCAGAATGACTTTTTTTTAATTTAATTTAATTTCTTTATACAGGGTGTTAGTGAATAAGTGCGAAATATTTTAATGGGTGATTGCTGAGGTTTTTTTATGTAAAAAAGTTCATATCAACCCATGTCCGAAAACGCTTAGTGTCCAAGATACAGAGTGTTCAGTTTCTCGTCTTTTTTAAATATTTTCTTAAATATTTCAAAAACGTTTTGAGATATTCACATTAAATTTGGGATACGCTACGATAGGATAAATACCCATATTCTGAAGTAGACAGAATATTTCCATTCAAACCAGTGGCGTCCGTACGGCCGTATGATGATATATTTTTGAAGAAAAAAAAGGGACACCAATGATTTTTTCCAATTTGAAAATGTTTTTTTAAATGTTCTATAAATTGTTGACAAAAATGATCTTTTAGTATTTTGTCGTTCATGTGTCCGTTTTCGAGATAAAAAACAATTTTCAATTACTGTTCTTACTACAAAACCGGTTTCGATTCTCGTATTAACTGCTGCGGTCATTTTATGAAAAAGTCTTACCAACAAAAATGTCGCTTCATGTCTACAGTATGACCACATAATTTGTTTTTAATTTAATATAGAAAAATATTTTTAAAAAACAAGAAACGGGACACTCTGTATCTTGGAAACTAAGCGTTTTCGGACCTGGATTTATATAAACTTTTTTACATAAAAAAATCTCAGCAATCACCCATTAAAATTTTTCGCACTTATTCACTAACAGCCTGTATATGCATAAGAATAAAATATGGATGTCTACTTTTCTGATTTGTTTTAAATAAAATTACAATAAGTAGAGCAAAAGTGATACGAATGGACCTCTCAGAAAGTCTCAGAAAAATTATCAGGATTTCTTAGTTGTACGATGCTCTAGACAGAGCCCAAAATTAACGGTTGGATGGATTTCGACCAAATTTTGTTCAAATACTACCTAGATCCAGGAGAAAATGACAGTGAAGTTAAAATTGTACGTTAGAATTCCCAACAAGAGATCAGTAATGAACAGCTGGAGAAATCTCGACTATACACAGATTTTGTTCAAATGTTACTGAGATCGCAAAAAAAATGAACGTGAGTTTAAAATCGTTTTCTAAGGCTAAAGAAGGTCCAAAATATCTCTGGTCTATGGAAAGGTCAGAAGGTATGGAAATTGGATACGCTGTTAAAATATGATAATTGTCAGATCAGACTTGTTTGGCGAGTGAAGCTAACGGACTATAAGGAATTAATTCTATACAGAATTTGGGAATGTTTAGTTGAAAAGTAAAATTTTGAATGTCGGTTAGGTAGTTAATCACACCAAAATTAAAATTTAAATAGTAGGTAACTGTATTTCATCAATGATTCCAATAACCGAAAGTGCGCTATTACTTTAGAATGACGTTACAATTTGTAAACAAAGATACCAATTCTGATAATTTTCATTTGCAAAGCGAAATTTTTTATTTTCAATATTTTCGTTAGCTTTAAAACATAGTAATAATAAACGACCATAATTTACATAATATTCGTTTTTTATTTTGACATAAATACCTACAACCAAATTGTTCTCAAATGGTCACCTCAACAATGAGCCGTTTTTCGCGCTCATTTTTAGTCGAATTTTTCCTTGAAAAAATTAGACTTATACAGTCTATACGACAAGAACGGTGAGAGGCGAGAGAGTAGGGGCGCTATCCGTTTTCGGACCCGTAGAACACGAATATGTAGAAAAAAAATGTCTGATATACATATATATATATATATATATATATATATATATATATATATATATATATATATATATATATATATATATATATATATATATATATATTCCCGCCACCTTTTAATTTGTGTAGGGCCCCCCTATGGAAGTTAAGAGATGAAATTTGGTAAATGGGGCTCATTTTCGAGGCACCTCATACTGTCAAAGTGGGGTCAAATTTTGGGAAAATTTTTGATCCGACCCAACGTTTAAGGGGGTGGTGGGGGGCGGCAAAGCAATAAAACTTTTCCAAACCGGTTGGGAATAATGTTTCGGTCAATTATCTACAACATATCCAAAATTCAGCTTCCTAGGATGATTTGGGGGGAGTGGAGGGGGGAAAAACCTTTTTTCGCTGGATCTAACACGCCCCCAGCCCCCCAGAATTAACGTAGGGGGTTAAAATTTGGTGTGTTGATAAAGTTCGTACCTAGGTTGTGCTTTTTGCAGGTTTTAATATTTTACGCCCACCCCCCTCATTTTTAAGCTACAATTTCATGCATTTTCGACGTTTTCGAAGTTTGTACCACTCGCACAGGTCACCCAAATAAACCTAGAGGGCTGAAATTTTGCATTCGGATTGAGTTAGTATCAAGGGGGTGCCTTTTGGGGGTCTCGACTTTTAATCCCTACCCCCACCATTTTTATACCCAAAAGAACATGATTTTTCTTGTTTTTTAACAGTTTCGTTCGGGTCAAAATCTCCCCAAATAAACCTAGAGGGCTGAAATTTTGTGTACAGGTTAAGCTAATAGCCAGACACTGTTTTTTGGGGGTTTCAACTTTTAACCCTTACCTCCACGATTTTTACGCCAATATTTCCTTAATTTTTTTGCTTGTTTTCTAACACGTCTAGAGACTCTCTAAGGAAACCTAGAGGGCTGAAATTTTGTACGTGTATTCAGTTAGTATCCAGCTAGTACCTTTTAGGGAGTCCACATTACTTTTCCCCCCACTTCTCCCATTTTTACATCGGAATTGAATGCTGTTGTTAAATGTGTTTTAAATGCATTACTTTTATTCTAAATACAAGTAGGCGAATAGTAATTTTAAAAAATTTAAAAATAAGTGAATATAATTTTTTAACAAATGAAATACATACATATTAAGTAATTTAAAAATGTTATTAAAGTCACTGTTTATTTATAAATTAGGAATTTTGGATTTTTATTATTTATAAAATAGAAATTTTGGATTTATTTGGAAAGAAAAAATATCTTCATAAAAGTCTTCCAGTTTACTATTTAAGTTCCTTTTTTAATATTTAAAAATAAACACAAAGGCAATTGGCGGATAAGCATGGATAGAAATGCCCTCGTACGAATTGTGTTGACTTTTTCCCTGTTAACTGCTATCGGCACAAAATTGAAATTTACTGAGATTCAGCCCTTAAAAACTTAAAAAATTTTTTTAAAGCCCCGATCAACCGGACACTCATCATCAGTTTTGAAACCACCAAAATTACAAATCGCTTGTGGACTTTCAATTATATTTCGCTTGTAGACACTCAATACCGAAGATGAAAGGAAAAATTCGACTTCCGTGATGGGGCTCCGCTGCTCACGGCGTTTTTTAACGAATAGTTAATTATTTTATAAAAATTATGACAAAATTTTTCAAATAGTTTTTAATTTTAATTAATAGTTGTTAATTTTAATCAATAAATTACTGTATTAAGAGGAGATAGTTAGGTAACTGATTCTAGACCTCTTTTACCCTTCTGCTGTTTTTTTTTTTTTTTTTTTTTTTTTTAGATTCGTTTATATTTCTTTTTTTTCATTGATACATTTTTAACATTTCTATCTTTGGATAACCGATAACAATCTTATTCCGCGTATTCTGTCACAGTACAATAAATATAAATAACATGCGTACCATATTTTGTTGAATCTATTGCTCATTTTAGTAATTTTATGGGGCAAATGGCTTTTTTAAGGATCATTTTGAATAAGATAATGGTAGTAAAGGTATAAAAGTGCATTTGTAAATTTTTAATTGCACAAAATATTTTTTATTAGTCATGCGGGAGAAGTACTAACTTGGCGCACACATTTCTGTACGCAAAATAGCTGTTTGCCCACTGTACTCTTCCCGCATACTTTTTTGCGTGTGGAAAGTTACTTTCCACACGCAAATTGACAATAAAACACGCAAAATTTAATCAAAACACGCAACTCTTAATTTTTCATTTAATAATTAGTTCATAATTATTTCTATAGAAACCACCAAAAAAGTAATTTAAACGATAATTAATTCAGAAAAAAAAGACGAACACTTAAAAATATTATTTTAAAAAGTAATAAAAATGTCAAAAATTGTGATAATAATAGAAAAAAGTATGTGAAATTCGTAATAAAAAATAGTATGTGCAACTCGTGCGGGATTGTCGATTGCCCCACTCAAGCGAATGAGCGCACTCACTACGTTCATGCGCTCAACTTCGCTTTCGTGCAATCGACAATTTCCCGCACTTATTGCACAATATACTATTAAGTGTATGGATGTTTATTTTATGTAACCGGTCCGGTGGTGTAATGGATAGCACACCTGGCTAGTTACCAGGAGATCCTGGGTTCGATTCCCGGCCGATCCGGATAATTTTTTCGATCACTTTGTGGTTTTTAATTTACATATGTGGTTTTTGGTCATGTTAACCAAGGTAGTCGAGTGCTTAAAGTTTCAGTTTAGCTGAACGATAAGTGAACATATGAATACTACGTGTGTTTAAAATGCAGACAAAAGTCTGTCATACGTAGTAGCGTTTCACAAGCACTCGATAATATTTGAAATTGAAAAAAAAACATGTAATACTTGTTAATTTTTTTAAGGGCAAGAATTCATTATCTATGTAACATTTATTTTAATAAATGCACAAAATCGATTGTATTAATTCTAGTTCATTTTTACTATTGCACGAAAATTAAGAATAGTGATCATTTATTCTGTTTAAATAAATGCTCCTTTAATTTGTTCCCTTTTAATAATAATTTCTTTTTTCTCGATTTTCAAGTTTAAAGAAATCACAATTTTTAAATTTTTTTTAAAATGTCCACCATTTTGTTATTTATTAATATAAATGATTAATCTTAGTTCGGACGATAGAGACAAATCTATAAAACAAGAATATGGCTGATTTTTTTAGTTTTAGATCATTACAAATGAAGATATTCATCCCACCACCCACCCATGTCTTTTTTCTTTTTTTTTTTGAGGAGTCCACTTTGACCCCAAACCATTGCAAAATTGAGTAAGAAAAATTTTTTTATACAATCTAAGATGCAAATATAAACATATAAAAAGAACTGAAAAGATTGTATTTTATTTTGATACAGAAGAAAAATCCTAAAATAAGCTTAAAATTCTACGCGTGACATAGGAATACCGCCATAAGTGTGTTTTGTTACTCCTAGGAATAAAAAATTTTTCTTAAGTTGAAAAAAATGATTATTTATTAATATATAAATATATTATAAAGTATAATTAGCTACTGTCGGGAATAATTATTAATTACTTATCTCTGGAAGGAGTTTAAAAGGAGGAATGTATCTCCTAAAAGTTAAAAAAAATTAATTCCGTATCGGGTAACTTTCGGTGGAATTGGACCGAATTTCAGCAACCCCTCCTTGACTGATTCGTGTTATTAATGTTTTATATGGAATTCTTTAAATGAGGCCCCAAATTAATTATTGTCTCGAGTTCCTTATAGGGATTCTAGACAAAAAGAAACGAGCTTAATCCGGTACAGCTTCCATATACATATATGAAAAAGTTATATTTTGTAACAATTTAAACTTTGTTTATAATAGAGGCAGGCTAACATAATATTAGTTACGACAGTTACGATATAATTATGTAAAGAATGAAGTTGGTATGAAAAATTATTAAAATTTTTTATCATGAACTTTTAATTAAGTAATTTAATTGTATCAAATATATAAATGCAGATGTTAAAGAAAAGGGAAGACTGTATAAAGAAAAGAATCTAGCATGCTAGTTCTATTTTGCTGCATCATTTTTTTTCAGATTCGTTAAAAAAAAATAAAGTTAGTTATTCTGAAAATAAATCTTTTCATAAACAAATTATAAAATAAAATAATTTTCATTGTTTTATAAAATATTTTCCAAAACAGAGGGAGTTATTTTGAACACGATCTAAAATGTTTACAAAGAAAATTTTAACTGACTGCTACGCCTATAACTTCAAAGGTATCTGGACATAATCCTGACAAATGAAATTCCGACAGGATTGAAATCTCAACTATCTAAAAAATATGTAGTAGAAAGAAAAATATGTTGCCTTCGAATTAAGACACGTGCGGATATAATATGATTTTGCACCGTTTGTGTAAGTAGTGCTTATCCTTAATGGAATTCTGTTTCTGTAGTACACGTATTTCACAACTCTTAAATTTGAGCTAGATATTTATTAGGATTAAGTGTCGTAATATTGTACTATGATCTGTGATGCTATTCATTGGACTACTTTAAAAAAATAAAAGAGTTTTTAAGGATTTTAATAAAAATCCGAACAATGAAAATAACTGTAATTTATTTTCATTACAAACCAACAATAATACCTAGAAAATCTGTAAAACAGACAGTTAATGCATCTGTTGAACGAGTTCAAATTTTCTTTTTTGAGATATTTATTAATTATGTATAATTTACGACATTTGCTTGTTTTCTATTAAAAGCCAAAAAGTAATACTAGATTAGTTTCAATCACACATAACCTCAAAATACAAAATTAATGTTTAACATTAATAATATTAAAATTCTCGAACTCAAGGAAAAAAAGCATGTTATAGACCATGCTATTTGTTAACATCAAATTTCAATATAACATATTTCACATGATTTAACATATTTTATATTTAATAAAGATTATAAAGACACCTAATATTTCCAGTTAAAAAAGTTATTAAGAAAAACAGGAATAAAAAAGGTATAAAGAAATTTAGTTTAATGCATTCAAAAAAATAACGCAACTATGAATGGAAAAAAAATCAGATAAATTTTCTTCCTTATTAGATATCAATATTTCTTTGAATTGATCTATACCTGAATCGCTCATTTTAGAAAATGCGTCATCAATTAGTTCATACTCTTCAGAGTGACGTCATATGAAATTTAAATCAATAACTACTGAATTTTAAACAAACAATACTCCTTAAAAAAATTCCTCCTCGAATTCACATTGTAAATTAGAAACGGATAATATAATAATCTAATCCTTCCTCTTTAAAAGAAATAAATATTTTACCGTGAAAATAAAGAAAATATTTGTAGCTATTTGATTACAAGTTGTAGCTATTTAACCACAAACAAATCAATCAAAATTTTCAATCGTACCTAAATTTCTTTTTATCAATACAACTCACTCACATTTTATTTTAAAAATGCTTATTTTTTATTGCTTATGTTTTTTCCATTTGAGAAAAACGGTTTCCAAAAAAGGGGTGAAATGAAAACCATTTTGCCTAAATATTTTCCAAACGCTTTTGAATAATGGATTGATATTTTGTACGTATTTTGTACGGAGGATTAAATTTATGTTAACTCATTAATTCCCAGTGTCACCTCTAGGTGACAGTGATTTGTGATTTTTTTTTACAGACAATATAACAAATTTTAAAAAAAATGTGTTACGATTAAAATGTTAATACTTTCATGGTTTCATGGTTTTAATTTGGCAACACTGAAGTTATGTTAACGGTCAAAATAATTTTGTTGTTTCAAACGATTCTCTGTTTTATTGCGCGTGAATGTATCTTGTGGTATTTTCGCTGTTATAAAAATGTCTTAAAAGTAGGTACTGTTATTATTGTTATAACAAATTATTATTTAAGAATCAAGCTTATAATGAAAGTGATTTTTTGCCGGTAATTTCATACCGTTTTACTCAGTTCATATTACAAATAACGCCCAGTATAACCTATAAGTGACACGCCATTAAAAAAAAAACTAAAGAGTATTTTTTTCAATTTTTTATTTTTTATATGTTGAGTACCTAAAGATAAAAACTAGCACATAATAAGAATATTTTGTCGATAGATCGCGGCTTGGGAATTGACGAATTAACACTTATTCCACCATTTATGATCAAGCGGTGGTTTTGGGTGGTAGGTGTGTTATCACGTCGTTTCTTTTTTAATTTGCAGTTATTTAAACAAAATTCTTAAAAATATGATTCCTCAGACAATTCCACGCAAAAAAGATATATTTGTTACATTTCGATAAATAATACCGTTTTCGAGTAATTTAAAGTAGAAGTATCTATCTATTTATAAATTATCCCCTAATTGAAGGTGATGGAATAATTACTATTATATTACAACTCTAAGAAAAAAGTAAACGTAATAAAATTTTACAAGTTGGATTTACACTATAGCAAAAAATGAAATAAATTATTTTCAGTACGAAACTGCCCTGTTGCAGCAACATTCATAAAAATATTACTTTTCAATTCAAAATAGAATATGACAATACAGAATACGATTTAGCAATGTTAAATTATAATCTAAATCAATAGTTTTAAGAATTATATACATTCATTTAACTTTTTGAATTATGAAGTTTTTTTAGCTATGTAAATCCGACTTAGTTTGTCACATTTTTGTGTGAGAGAGATAAATAAATTAAACTGTCACTGTCCAAGCTACTTTTTTATCCTTGTCATCTTTTTTAACCAATCATATTATTTTCAAAATTTTATTACCTTTACTTTTTTCTTAGAGTTGTAATATAATATCATAAATTTAAGTATCCTGATGTTCATACGCACCCCTAAAATATGAATCCATTATTCAGAAGTGCCTAAAAGTTAAAAAAACAAAAAAACAAGTCAGTGTCGTTCCACCTCTCAACTTTATTTCCCTGATTATTGAGTTTTGGAAAAAAGTGTAGATGAAAAGGTAACATTATTTTTGGACGTATTATCAACTTCAGCAATTACGGTACATAATTCTGGACCACGTTATATATATATATATATATATATATATATATATATATATATATATATATATATATATATATATATATATATACAAGGTGGTCCAGAATTATGTACCGTAATTGGTAGAGCTCGTAGTACGTTCAAAAATAATGGTACCTGTTCATGTACACTTTTTTTCAAAATTCAATAATAAGGGAGATACAACTCTGTAAAGGGGTGAAACGAAAACTATTATTTCCTAAATATTTTCTAAACGCTTTTGAATAACGGATTGATATTTTAGGGGTACTTATTTTGCGTTAGAAGGATTAAACTTATGTCAATACTTATTCCTCCACTCATGACTAAGGGGTGGTTTTGGGTGGTAGGTGTGAGTTATCAAGTCTTTTCTTGTTTAATTTGCAATTATATAAACAAACTCCCTGATAATATAATTCCTCAGACAATTTCACGCAAAAAAGGTATACTTGTTACATTTCGATAAATATTACCGTTTTCTAGTAATTTAAAGTAGAAGTATCTATTTCCAAATTATCCTTTAATCATAAGTGATTTAAATAATTGATATCATAAATTTAATTATCTTAATGTTCATACGCGCCCCTAGAATATGAATCCAGTAATCAAAAGCGCCTAAAAAATTTTTAAAAAAAGAAGCCATTTCGTTCCACCCCTCTACATTTTACCCCTCTGCTTTATCTCCCTTATTATTGAGTTTTGGAAAAAAGTGTAGATGGAAAGGTACCATTATTTTTGAACATACTATCAGCTCCAGCAATTACGGTACATAATTCTGGACCACCCTGTATATATATATATAGAATATAGTATATATATATATATGTAACGTGGTCCAGAATTATGTACCCGTAATTGCTGAAGTTGATAATACGTCCAAAAATAATGTTACCTTTTCATCTACACTTTTTTCCAAAACTCAATAATCAGGGAAATAAAGTAGAGAGGTGGAACGACACTGACTTGTTTATATGTATAGTTTATTCCAGTTAAACTCACGCATGACTCATGCTAAAAAGTTTAAAAAGGATTGTATTAAAATTTCCCATTTCAGTTTGTTATTTACGTAAGGTACACAACAAACAAAGATAAATATAGAAAAGAATGTCCCAATGTTACGGGATAGGAGATTTCAAAAACGTATGTCATATTATTTTGATTCAAAATAAACTGCTATAACCTTAGGAAAATAAATTTTACTAAAATTATGTATAATGGTTAGTTTTCATAAGAAATTAAACAAAATGAAATCTATTTATTATTTAATATTATTATAAATTATCTAAATTTACTATAAAATATGGTTGAAAGATGATTTCGATCAAATTTACTATAAAATATATATAAAATAAATGGGTTGGCAGCCCTTATTTAGTAATTGCTTATCTGGTTTTCTATTGGTTACAGTTACATAGGTTACATATACAGTTAACGTGGGACGTCAAAAGTCTTAAGTACACTTAGCGTCTTTAACAGTTTTTAATATTTTATACGTGTTTTTTAGAATATAGTCTTATTTTTATATTATATACGTTTAGTTTAATTATTCTCTTTATTTCTTTTTGTTATTTATTGTATCCTCATTAATATTATTATCATAGTTATTAATTTTTTCATATTTTAGTTGTCGTTCATAAGTGAGGTTATATTTTTTTGTATTTCGTTTTTTTAATTTATAGTAGTTTATTTAATTTTGTTCACTCATTCGGTTTAGTGAGGGATACTTCTTTATATTATTAAAATGAGTTTAATAAAAAAAAAAAACAGTTAAAGAGTCAGTCTAAAGAGATGGTTTGGAATGTTCATTCATATTTCGAAAAAGAACGAGATAATCTAGGTCCATTTTTACCACTGGAATCAGTTCGACAGGTAAATATATTGACATTTATTTTAATTGTCAAACACAATTTATTAACTAATGTCTTATTACAATTTATTTAATTAAACGTTTTAGAGGACAGCAGAAGCTTGTGGCGTTAGTGAATATGCGGTTACAAAAGTTAAAACTTTTGTAACCGCATTTGTAACTTTTGAGAAGAGAGCAGCAGGTGGGAATAGATTAAGTTCTTCTCCAAGAAAGAGGTCTCGTTTAGCTTTGAAATCGACTGACGTTGACAATTTTACAAAAGATACAGTTTCGCGGCTGATCTATGAACTGCATTCCAAACGTATGTAACCATTACATTTTACATATTTTTGTTAATCAAACCTTTTATTATTATTATCTTGCTGTTTCTTGTGCTAAGTGTGAAACACTCACGTCGTATTTGTACTTTCTACAAAGTGTAACTTATTATGACACTTCTAAAGTTCTTATACAAATTTTAGAAGATTTGTAATCGTAAAGTTTACTCGTAATTGGTGTAAATATTATTTTATTTTTAGGGCTTCATGTGACATTGGATATCCTTCAGAAGGAATTAAAAAATCGAGAAATTTTCGAATTCTCCAGAAGTAGTCTATGGAGACTTTTACATAAAATAGGATTTGAATTTTCAGTAGATGACCCAAAACGTGGTTTAAAAGAAAAAGAACATATCGCTGTTGATAGAGCACGTTTCTTACGGAGATATTTTAAATTAAAGGAAGAAGGCTGGAAATTTTTATTTCAAGACGAAACTTGGATATTTCAGCAAGGATCGTCCAGGAAAACATGGCATGATAAAAATATCCAGAGTTTACTAAACAAGCCTCTGGGTGAAGGGAAGCGGTGAGTTTCATAAAAAATTAAAATTTGTATATACACGTTTTTAAGATTCCCTACCCAAAACATCTAATGAAACCTTGCTGTTCTTAGCACAATATTTATTTGTTTATCAGAGTTCTGAAGATGATAAATTTGAGATTTTAAAATTACAGTACGTATTTTTTTACTTAAACAAGTTTCGATAAATTTTCTTTTGTTATTAGATACATCGCAGTGCATTGTGGAGGAGAAGATGGTTTTCTGCCGACTGCGTCACTAGTGTTTACAGCAACATCTAAATCGTCTGATTACCATGACAATATGAACACAGACAATTATAAAAAGTGGTTCGTCGAGAAAGTTTTGCCTTGCCTAACTAGTAAAACTGTTTTTATCATGGACAATGCGAGGTATCATTCCCGTTTAATTGAAAAAAATCCAACGTCCAGCTGGACAAAAGGCGAATTACAAAAGTATTTAGAAGAAAAAAACATTCCCCATGATAAAGACATGTTAAAAATGGAAATGTTCCAACTGGTAAAACAACATGCGTCATGTGTAGAAAAAAAGTACGAAATTGACGAATTGGCCAAAGAAAATGGTCATGAAGTATTAAGGCTTCCACCTTACCATCCAGAACTCAATGCTATTGAATTAATATGGGCCAATTGTAAAGAATATTATAACAAAAATATTGGTAGTGAGGGTTATAGTGATGGTAAGGTTTTAGAGATGTGGCAAAAAGCACTAGGTCGCATAGACGCAGAATATTGGTAGAAATGTATAAAAAAGGCGGAGGAAAATATGATGCGTTGGTGGGATGTAATAAAGATAGTTGATTCCCACCAACAACCTGTAGTAATAGATGTTGGAAATGATTCCGGAGAATCTTCTAATGATGAAAATTCAGAAAATTAAAGATGATAAACAAACGATAACAGACTGTATTTTGTAATTACTGTAATTTTTTAAACATGTACCACAAAACATATTGCCTTTCTTGTATAAATATATGATTCTTCAAGAAATGCTGAAATCAATGAAATTAAATTAAGAGATGAAAAACTTGAAGAATTATATAATGAAATAAATGCCATAAAAAGTAAATTGAGAAATTTAAAGAAAACGCAAAATTTCCATAGAAACAGAAAGAAAAAAGAAAATTTTGACCAAAAATATTTTTAATAGAAAATATGCATGTTTTTTAGAAAATTGAGAAACTTTTTTTAAAAATATTCTATACATATCACAAATTCTTATGACAGTTCTTTTTGTTTGATTAATTTTAATTTTCATAACGAAATTAATGTAAATTATCCACCTAAATAAAAATTACGCCAAAACGGTACATTTGAGCAATGAGCGATCCTATTGGTTGTGACGTAAAATGTATAAGTTTCACCAAATATGCCAGATATATATACTGAATGAAATATGCACTAAAGGTATAACGTAGAGTACTATAAATAAAACTTTGTCACTGATACGAAAGCATATATCAAATACAATAAAAATTAATTTTTGTTATATTTAAAAATATTTAGCAACTTGTCACAATCAACACTTATTATTTTTAAAATAAATTGATTTAAGTAACTAGAAAAATATTAAATATTGATAATTATTTTTTAAAAAAGGACTTGCTATGAAAAAAAAGTAAAAGAAAAATATTCATTGATTTTAATTTTTGAAAAAATTCGTAAGAAGAAACGATCTTAAAAAATTAAATTGAAAATTAACTAATAATAATTATTTAATTCATTAACTATTTAATATATTTGCTAAATTTTATTCGTCAAATAAATTAAAATATTGACAGATATGGAAAGCAGTGAAAATAAACGATTAAATTTTTGATATTATCAGAAACAGTGCCATCTACAGAACAAATTATATAACAATGCTGCTGGCCTGGGTGGTAATAACTTTCTTATTTGAATATCTACAAGTGACGTCAGCGCGCCAAATGGTGATGTTTAAATAATGATAATGTAAAATGAAAAATCATTTTTTTTATTTTTCTGAAATAAAGGCGCAAATTATACTCATAATATATTTTTGTGATTTTTTGACATCAGCTTAAACTATTTTTGAAATAAATGAAAAATATGCGTATTCCCTATTCAAAATTACATTCAGAAATATGTAAATATCATATAAAATATGGAGGGAATGCAAGAAAGTGCATTAAACCATGTTATTGGTACATTTTATTTAAAAATGAAATAATAAGTGGAAATAATTGGAAAAATAAGTGGAAATGTATCACAAAAGTGATAAATGTTTTTCAAAACTATTTGTCAGTTGTCCGAAAAATGGAAATTTTTTTCAAAGAAAATAAAACGATGCATATTCGATAATGCATATTCGTAACGACAGAGTCAATCGTGATTTATTCCCAAGATATCCTTCTGAAATATTGAAAAGGGATAAAAATTATTTTAAAATCAAATTAAATAATAATTTGGATAAAGTTTCCTATAAACAGCATGAAATATGTTGCGTAAGATAATTATCATAAAACAATGATAATATTTAACCAATTTATTTCTATTTTTCAATGAATTCTTATAGATAAAATTAATTATTTTATTTGGATATTTTTCTGCCGTATGTTTTTTGTTCTAGATTGGGATATTCTGAATTATAGAAGACATCCGGATCGAAGAAGCAGAAAATTCAAATTATTCATAATATTATGTATTGTAATTTTTCAGTACTTTTTGTATAACAACGACATGTAATTATTTAGCATTGTTATACTGGAGGGTTTTTTCATTTTCAGAGAACAATTCAATTTGCATCCTGAAAATTTTTTCCTTCAGCAGGATTTTTTTTTAAGAGTGCCAAGATTTTTTTCTTTCCGCAGGGGGCAGTAATGTACCGGCACATAATTACATAGTTTGCCGTGCATAAAATTAATTATAAATTAATAATATTAGCATGCTGAGAGAATAATCTTGGTAACAGATAACAGAGAAAAATACATGATTTTGGAATGAAAATTGCATTATTATTTCTCGTACTAAATATCGATAAATACGGAGTCGCACGCACCATAATCATTATATATGTATAATTAAAGAAAACCTATTTTTAAAGAAAAATTAACGACTATTTTTTATTTTTTTTTTTAATCCTTGATTTCTATTACAAAAATAATTCAATTTTAAATTATAAAAACTAAATATTTCTATTATATTACGTTTTTTCTATTGTTAAAATTTAATCATTTTAAAAAATGACAATTTTGTTAAAAGCCTTTGCAAATGATTTAAGCAAATATTCAAATAAACAAAATTCGCAGTTGACCTTCTGACGTGATAGAATTGTTTCTGAAGTAGTTGTTTAGAAATAAAATGTCCTTTTAAGGGGACAGCAATGCAAATTAACAGGGCAATAGAACAAGAGGGAAAACCCTTAATTTTTTTACGTTATATGCCGAAAGTTATAATTATACAAGTAATTTTTAATAAAGAATTCGTTACCTATTGATATGTTGAAACATTTAAACATTAAAGCTATTATATTTTTAAATAATAGCATGACGATACAATAGAAAATTTTGGAAATGTATTACATAAATGTAATACGTAAGGTAACGGGCCTAGTTTCTGACCTTTTAAGAGTGACGGCTGAGGTTAAACGACAGTAATAAATATAAGTTTAAACTTAAGAGACAATTAATAATTTTATCAACTAGTTTATGGCTTTCAAAATAAAGTCATACAAGTAAAATAATTATTTGAATTGAATTAATAATTTAAATTAATGTTTTAAAAATTCGCAAAAAGGACCCAGTTTCTGACTCTCAAAATTTCTCATGTGACAGTTTCTGACCCTGACAGTGGCCTAGTTTCTGATTCTTAAATTTAAAAATACAGTTTTTTAAAATTTAATTTATAAATAATTTTTTATTGATAAAAATGAATGTTTAATGTTATATACGTTATGAAAAATAACAAAAACTAATCGAAGATAACTATAAATAACAAAATAACTAACAAAAACTGGTTAGAATTTAACTGGGCCATACCACTTTAGAAGTGAGCCTAGTAATTGACCCTCATATTTCAATAATAAAAATCATTCTAAGGTATTTTATAAATATTTTAAAATAAATTTTAAACAAATATTAACCTGCTCATATATTTTTAATTAAGTTTTCATACTTACATGATGAATATTGCACAAATCAAAATGAGTACTTTGTAACATAAACTGTTAAGAAACTACCAAAAAAATAGTGTTTACACACATTTTAAACTTAAAAATTTTTTTTTATTTAGTTAATATATTCTAAACTTTTTAAATTGCTGTTCATTAGACACAGAATAGATTACTTTAAATTAAGAATTTATTTTTTTTCTTATTTAAAATATAGTTTTTTTATTAATTTATAACAAAGTTGAAAAGTTCAGAAACTGGGCCAGGGTCAATTACCGGGTCTTTTACCTTATGTTTTATTTATTTAATATTTTTAACATGAGCAGTTAATATTAAATAAAATAAAATACATTATTTTTACATGAATTTCGTGGTTGTTATTATAATTCTTAATAATAATAATAATAATAAATAATAAATTTCCCAATTAAATATTTAATCTCCAAATGTTAATTTTGAAATAAGTAGTATTTTCTACCACCAGATGTCATGTTCAATTGGCTATTATTAAATCATTCTCATTGGCTGTTATATTTCTTAATGTGTTAAAAGCTACGACACACGTCTCATTACTTTATTAAGAAAATTATTTTTTGTATGAGTCATGCGTGAGTTTAACTGGGATAAACTTTATATATGTATATATATATATATATATATATATATATATATATATATATATATATATATATATATATATATATATATATATATATAGGGTGTTTTTAATACATTATATACATTATTTTAAGACCGTTTTTATACGTATTTACCATTCTGAGCAATAGAATTTTATATTTTGTGCATTATTTTTTACAATGATTACACAACGTTGCATTTCTGGGCAAACTGATATTCTATTTGTAACTGCGTTTTTAGAAACATTTCACATAACCCAGAATTGATCCAGAATGACTTTTTTTAAATTTAATTTCTTCAGGGTGTTAGTATGTGCGAAATATTTTAATGGGTGATTGCTGAGGTTTTTTTATGTAAAAAAGTTCATATCAACCCATGTCCGAAAACGCTTAGTTTCCAAGATACAGAGTGTTCAGTTTCTCGTCTTTTTTAAATATTTTCTTAAATATTTCAAAAACGTTTTGAGATATTCACATAAAATTTGGAATACGCTACGATAGGATAAATACCCATATTATGAAGTAGACAGAATATTTCCATTTAAACCAGTGGCGTCCGTACGGCCATATGATGATATATTTTTGAAGAAAAAAAAGGGACACCAATGATTTTTTCCAATTTGAAAATGTTTTTTTAAATGTTCTATAAATTGTTGACAAAAATGACCTCTTAGTATTTTGTCGTTCATGTGTCCGTTTTCAAGATAAAAATAATTTTCAATTACTGTTCTTACTACAAAACCGGTTTCGGTTCTCGTATTAACTGCTGAGGTCATTTTATGAAAAAGTCTTGCCAACAAAAAGGTGAAGACGCTTCATTTCTACAGTTTGACCATATAATTTGTTTTTAATTTAATATAGAAAAATATTTTTAAAAAACAAGAAACGGGACACTCTGTATCTTGGAAACTAAGCGTTTTCGGACCTGGGTTTATATAGACTTTTTTACATAAAAAATACCTCAGCAATCACCCATTAAAATTTTTGCACTTATTCACTAACACCCTGTATATATATATATATATATATATATATATATATATATATATATATATATATATATATATAAAATATATATATATATATATATATATATATATATATATATATATATATATATATATATATATATATATATATATATAGCTAGAGTTTTTCGAGAGTTGCCATTTTTATTACAGTCAAACCGTTGATTTAATCGAAAAATTGTTCAAATAAGAGTTGTGGATACCGACGGGAGCAACCGATTGCTATAGTCAGGAGCTTTATAGCTCTTATGGCTTTCGAGCTATGATACAAACTTATAGATTTTTAAATGAGACTCTATGTTAATTTTTCGATAAAATTGATCTAATACATCAATTAAAAACATAAATGAAGAAAAAAAATTTTCTTACCCAAGTTTATTTTTGAATTCTTCTTTAATTTATCAATTAAGCGGTAAAAATACTCTTATGCATTTGAGGCTACTTCAACCGATAGTGTTTTGGTCGGTTACATTTCTATTACATCCAAGAAAAGAACCTTTCCCACTATTATATCTATAACACAAATGGTAGTAATTCAGGTTTTACAATATAGATGTCGGATGAATACAGATGTTGATATTATTGATGATAGATGTTGATATTATATAGTTTTTAACATTTTTGCATAATAAAATCAAATTACTTTAAAAGATTAGTATTTAAAGTAAATTAATTTTAAAAAAAAAATTGAATTTATTCATTAATTTACTGAAAAATATATTTATTTTTATTTATTTAGAGAACAGTAGTTGACAATAAAATACATGTACACAACAAAGTGACATTGGCGTTTCTTAATAATAGCAAAGAGAGGTTAACTGGAAACGCAAATATTATTAATAAATGTACTCAAATAGTGTAAAATTATTTGAAATTCAATGGTATTTTCTTTTTATTAAAAACCGAATTAAAAATTTCACAAAAAAACTTTTCATTTATTTTGAAAATACTTACTATAAAAATATGTTTAGATGCCTATGTATCTGTCAAACAGTGACTTTTTGGAGTATTTATTTTTTTATATTTCAATGAATTAAAACTGAAATTCTATTTCCGTATTGTATTTAGTTATCATTTTTATATGATAATATAACCTATTTAATAATTTTAATTTCCGATGGAAAACATAATAATCGTTTAAGTTTTCGTTACTAATATCTTTTTAAATTACGGAAAATCCTAATCGTTTGCAAGCACTTGAGTACGAAATTTAAAAGTGTGATTTTTAAAACGTAATTACTCAAAAATATGAGATAAAACAATGAAAATTTAAGTGTTACTGGTAGTTTTGAATCATAAACAAATTTTTGAAAAACTTTTAAACATACGTTTCCATTTAAAAAACTATAAGTTTCGTATCATAGCTTGAAAACCATAAGAACTATAAAGCTCGTGGTTACAGCAATCGGTTGCTCCCGTCGACATCTACAACTCTAATTTGAACAATTTTCCGATTAAATCAATGGTTTGGCTGTAATAAAAATGGCAACTCGAAAAACTCACGTTATATATATATATATATATATATATATATATATATATATATATATATATATATATATATATATATAATGTAAAATTCAAAGATTTATATATATTTGAATATATGTTTGGATCACGCTTTATATATATATATATATATATATATATATATATATATATATATATATATATATATATATATATATATATGTATATATATATGTATATATATATATATATATATATATATATATATATATATATATATATATATATATATATATTATATATATATATATATATATATAATGTAAAATTCAAAAAGATTTATATATATTTGGACATAGATATGCTTACAAAAAAAGAAATACTTAACATTAAAACTTCAAATTACGTATTTAACAAAATGTCGCTTCTAGAGGTACAGGCAATTAGCAGTCTCAGTTATGAAGGTCCATGAGCGAAAGACTCTCACTTATACAGGTTTTTGTTTCTCATTCATAGAGATTTTAGTGGTAAAATTACGGAACCTGACAATTACTGTAAGTGAGAGAGTGTGAGTTAATGGCGCATTTTCTAAAACGAGCGATCTAGGCATATATTATAGTATTTTTTATAAAATTATTTAGATTAAAAATTTTTATTATGAAAAAAGGAATTAGTTTACAGTACGTTTACAGACAGTTTTCTAAAATTTTTATTTCACTAAAAATAAAAACTAAACTAAAACACACATATATATATATATATATATATATATATATATATATATATATATATATATATATATATATATATATATATATACATATATATATATGAACTTTAAACTAGTTAACATAATAAAAAAGTTATGGATTTTAATTTTTTTGATTTGACTTATTTAATATTTTAACAAGAGGGCTCGAATTAATATTTAATGATTTTCTATTTTTCATAAAATATTAAATAGTTATAAAAATATTAACTCTAGCCCGTAACAAAAATAAATATACAAATTTATCAATTTATCTTTTTACAAACTAATAGGACTATAAAAAATAATAACAAATCAATTTTAGTTTTTAAAAATATTTTTTTTTATTGCTACTATATAAAAATTTAAATTACTGTATTAAATGTTTTTTAATCGCTATCACTTCCAGTTGTTGTCGATTTAATTAACTGTTTTTGTAAATTTAATTGATCTTGAATTTCTCGCATACTCAATTTTGTGTAAAAAGTCTTTCGTCTTCGTTTAGAATTTAATATTCTATAATAAATGTACAAAATAATAAAAGAGAAAACAACAACAAACACAAATAAAAATGTTAGTAATAAAACAATGTAGGTCCTGTAAAACCATTTAGCGCTGTTAATATTGAAAGTCAATGATGTTGGATAACAATAACTTTCTAATTTTGAAATATTCGTTAAGACACTATCTGCAAAGCACATTGTACACTGGTAGTCATTTGGTCCTCGACAATGCAAGCAGGAATAATGACATTCTCGGCATACGCCTTTCAATTTGTTTCGTTCCGATGAATTTTTTTTTGAAAGACGACTATCCGTAAATGTTGGATAATATTGTGTTGGACACTGTGTCACACAAACTCCATAATATAAAAAGTATCCTTCACGACAGTCTACAAAAATAAAAATAAGAATTAGTAAAATAGAAAACTAAAATAGGAGTCGGTCAAGATTTATAAATAAACTTATCCTATACCTTAATCAAATATTATTTTTATGCATAAAAATACTACAAATAGCTTGGCAATAGGATATCTTGGGCTTAACACTATTTTTACAAATGTTAACACTAATAATAATAATAATAATATAATGTATTGTATAGTTTTTTCTAATCAGTGTACATTAACTATTATTTATTATATAATATAATAGAACAAGTAAATAGCATGCAATAGAAATAGTTAATAAGATATTAGATTTAATTATAATTAACTGGAAGCACTCACCATTGTGAAGTGAGATGCAAGCGGAGTTCAAGACCAAGATACCCCGGCTGCTGCTTCTTCATCATCAATGGAACAGAGATTTGTTCAATTTTATTAAATTTTATTCAAATTTAAAATTAATAAAAAGGAAAAACAAAAAAAAAAAAAGGATGTAGAAAAAATTCAATTCTTACAAATCTAAAATTTCTTAAAAGATAAAATATTCTTTTATATTTACTCTTAAGCTTAAGATACGAGTAAAGATAACTAATTAATTAAATCGTGTCAAAATAAGTATTACTATATACAAAATTATAACTAAAAAATACCCCAGTATTAATTAAATAGGAATTGTTATTTATAATTTTTACTACATTTTTTACGAAGCTGTATCTTTTATTGTATATAATTTTGGTACCACTACAGTATGTCGTTTACCGACTTGTTGTCTTCAGCTCAAACTCACCTATAAATATTTCCTAAAAATTAACAATTACTATTGTAAAATATTTTCATTAAAAAAATATTATATCATTCAAAAAATAGTTTAAATGGTGTCTATATAGGATCATCTTCACACATACAGTGGTGTATTAACATTAACGATTAAGTCGAATTAACACGTCCAGCATATAAGCAAACTGAAATGCTTCTTGCATATCTATACATAATTTAAAATGAATATTTTTTGTCTATGATAACATGTCATTGGGAATATTATTTTATGGGAGTCGAAAGAAGTGTTCATTTGATTCGTGTAAGAAAATGTAAAATGTTCTTAAAAAAATCTGTCACTAGTACTACTGATTTCTAACTACGAATTACATTCCTAGTCTGGCAGTTTAGTGAAACATTTTTTTCATGTGCATCATTCTTTAATGAGAAAAGAGGAGGAAAATATTCAACATGCTACTTATGATTTTTTTTTTTAAATTACTTTTTACTTTTCCTTTCAGATTTTTAATAAAAGTTTTTACAGAATATTATTTTATAACATTCCAGTGAATACAGTTTTGTAACTATAACGTTCAAATTATAGAACCGAAAATAACACGTTATGTAATCTGAAAGTCACAGAAAACGCACATGTAACTTACAATTTCCCACTCAGTTACGTAACATTGTGACGTAACATTGTTACGTCTAGGTTACAGAATTAAAAAATTGAATTTACTCAGTGATTCCAATTACCAGTCCTTTGAATCTTACACCTTCTTTTGCGAAACACATATTCAAAATTCCCTCTACTTGTTTCTTATTAACATTACATACACATATTACAAATTTATTGTCATATACACCTAAATTATTATTATTTTTTTTATTACTTCGTTGACTGTTGCGGGATTCGATCCATTAACCAAGCTGAAACATCTTTGAAATTATCGACAGTCTTAACCACTAGACCAAACTCATTTGTTTATAATCATCGTTATATAGTAATACATATCACAAAATAGTAAATAAGAACTAACAAGAATTTTTATAAGCGTTTTATTTTTAAATCAATAACAAAAAATTATTTTTAATTTTAAGACGAAAACTTATTTAAACGTTGAAAGTATTAAAATTAATGGTGGATTTTCTGAAAATTTTAGATGTAGGTAATCGTAGGGTAGTATTATAAAACTTGAAAGTAAAATAAAAAACAATTTTTACTATAATAATTTCAAAATCAAACGAAGACTGGCAAGTACTCACACACAGAATGTGCTCAATTGCTGTGCCCACGTAGGGTCATACGGTTCTTATAGAAAATCACGGTGTGAATCACATAGGCGCACATGATCGTATGTACGCATGTGTTCTGTTAAAGTAACAATGTTATGTAACTGATATAACATAAAGAGCACAAATGTTATAATGTAAAGAGAACAAAATTAAAATAATATTATTATGTAACTGAAACATAACATAAAAGTAACATATGTTACATAAAATTAAGGTAACATTGTTATATATTTAATACATAACGTGAACGTAATATATGTTATATTAAATTGAAGTAACACTGTTATGTAAATAATACATTACATAAAGATAACATATGTTACATTAATCTGAAGTAACATGGTTATGTAACTGATACATACCATAAAGGTAACAATTTGTTACATAACATAAAACTTAAATGTTATGTTACAGTTATATCAAATTTATATAACTTTAGTTATTGTAACGAGTGATTCCTGTGTTACATAATATTGACGTTTTGTGTTCACTGGGATCCAGCTGGACGTTTATATATATTATTTATTAAATCAATACGATATTTGATAGTTTTTCAAAAAGTGTTTTAAATTGTCGGTGTGCATCACAGACCAATGAACACTATGATATTATACTACTAAACAAAGCGTAAAGCCAGTTTGTAGGATTCTTTGAGCAAGTAACAGGGTGAAATGGGTGAGATGTAAGGAATATAATATAACATCAATTTTTGAGCAAATGCGACTATAATTATTGCAGGACATAATTTGTATACGTACGTGTTTTAAAAATAAAGCGAATACCACTTTTTTCTTTCAAAATTTTGCAGATTCTTCTCAAAAAAGTAAAATTTTATTATCAATATTATATTTTTACAATAATGATTTGAAAACGTCACTACGGATACCACCCATTACTATATTACAAAATACTATTAAGGTCGGAACTTGGTCATAACTGGCTGTCTCAATTATACATTTATATAATTAGCCTATATAATATATAATATGTTCATTGGTCTGTGGTATGCATCTAATATAATATAAAAAAATTATTTTTAAGGAAAGTTTATTGATAATTCGCAAAAAAATGCTTCTTTTATATAGTTTAAAATTTTCCTCTAAAACACACACATTTTTCCCGAGCTAGCAGTCCAGCACATTTTCCCTTGATTATTTTTCCTATTATGTCACGTGCCGGTATTGTCAAAAATTAGACAAGAGATTCTTAGTAATATCGTAAAACATTCTTAACATTCATACTTTAGATTTTGTATATTGTTATTTTTTGATTATTTTGTTATAATAAAATGATTAAATTTATGGCTGCCAAAATTTTTTTTTTTGTAAAAGACTGGTTTATAAATATTGATAAAGAGAAAAATTTTTTTACATATTATGTGTATACTTGTCGAAATGTTTTAATCCTAAGATTTTTGTTTTCTTAATTTCATAAGATATAAACATTGTATGAGATCTCACGTGCTTGTTGTGTATCCGTCAGTTCCTTAGACTCATGCCCCAATTTAAGCCTACTAGAATACCTCTCTTTACGCATACGTATCGAAAATAACTATTTCGTAATTTCTATAGTTATATAGCCAATTAGAAAAACAGTTTACCCATAAACCAATGAACGCTATTATATTATAGTAATTAGACGACACGTAAAGCTAATTTATAGGCAACTTCACTGAAACACGGTATATGAGGAACATGGTATGCTGTCTATTATTCAGTAAACAGGACTATATTTATTGCAAGATATAATTTGTACGTACGTATTTGAAAATAAAACCAATATCATTTTTTTCCAAAGTTTTGTAGTTTTTTCTCAAAAAAAGTTACATTTCATTATTAATATTGTATTTTGACAATAATTATTTGAAAAGGCACTAAAAATTGTTCCTGCGGATACCACGGTTAATGCATTAATTGCAATATTACGAAGCAGCAATTGGTCATATCTTGCGGCTTCATTTATTCATTGATACACTCAATCTTTACTCATATAATATGTTTATCGATCTGTGAGTTTACCCTATTATTGTCTTAAATTTATTCTTATTTCAAAGATGATAATATTAATATGATATGACACAAAATTTAAAATAAGATACAGTTTAAGCACAAAATCACTATAAAGGTTGGATAAAAGTCTGTCACCAGTATAAGGAAGCTGTGTGCCACCCTCAAGGCAGTGTATTTTATTTAAAAACTAAAGTGTAAGTTAGTTGTAGACCCTATAGTCAGTATAGTGTAAAAGTATCCTTTTTGTCTATGTATATAAAAACTCATAACTATTCAAATCAATTATGTGTGCGTCTTTTATCTTCCTCCTAAACTGTTTCTTGCTTTAAAGTTGGTCCTACCTTCTTCTTATTTTATTGTTTTTTAAATTGTTATTAAAACTGTTAAATTTAATTTAAAAGGAAGATAAAGGATATCTTTGTTCAATTAGAGTGAGAAATTCATACGATGCTAAGCAACCATAAGCAAATCTTAGCAAAATAATAACATTAAAGCTATTGTTCCACCTAACATCTAGATTTTATAAAATTATAATTTTACGTTAAAATTATAATGGTCAAAATTATTTTTTACGAGGTTCACCTAACATCTAGATTTTATAAGCCAATTATGCCGACTATAACCGATTGAAAAAACGACTACTCAATAAAAAAAATGGCGCCAAATGTCACTTTAGAGAAAAAAACTTATTTCTTGGATACTATTAATTCATTTAATTTAACAAATAAAGAGGCAGTTTTTAAAAAACATTCGTAGTCATTGTACAATTTAACATGGTGAAACTGGAATTTATGTCATCATATAATATTATTAAATATAAGAAAAAAATAACATAATATGTATGTTTGTACGCACGGAAAAAAATTTTAAATGAATCAATTTTGAAAATTTTCTCACTAATAATCATTAATGTTAGAAAGTTAAACAAATTTAAATGGATTTAAGGTATCTTATGTGAGATCCGCCAAGGTTTTGGGGACCCAAAAAACGCTAAAAATTAATTACGCAATCAATTTTAAAAATTTTTTCACCGTTAGTAAGTTAAAGTATTTGAATTAATTAAAATGATGTTCGCAAGAACCTTACGGACTGCCATAAGTTATATGAGATCGCTAGGACCCTTTTCTTACTGTTAGAATACTAAAACTATTTTAGATGAATAAAGATTATGTTGTATGAGTCCCGCCAGGGTTTACTGATCCCATAATTGTAAAAAATAAACTAACCGACCAATTTTGAAAATTTTTTCACTGTTACAGAGCTAAACTATTTTAGATAGATATAGATTATATTATGTAAGGTCCGCCAGGGTCCATAGGACCCAAAAGTGTCAAAAATAAAGTAACCGACCGATTTTGAAAATTTTTTCACTATTACAGAGGTAAACTATTTTAGATAGGTACAGGTTGTGTTATCTGAGATCCACAACTGCCCTGCGGATGCAAATGCGGCGTAGAATGCTACACAACGGGTTTTGAAAATACTTTTACTGTTTGAAAGGTAAAATATCCTATATATATATATATATATATATATATATATATATATATATATATATATATATATATATATATATATATGTTGCAGCTATATTTTCAAAATCGTTTTATTATAATAACTAGTCAAATTGTAAAAAAACAAATTATTGTCAACAGATGATGTTCCTTACAATTCAACTAGTAAAATTCAGTGTTATCATAATTTCGCTAGACATTTTTAGAGAAATTGTGAAGTGAATAACAAATTAATTTGTATCAAAACTACTAAACCGATCTCAATAAAATTTACTAGGAATATTTATATAGCTTAAAATAACTGATAGAGTGATAATTTACATGTTGGTTGAAGGTTCCTGCGGGATATTAATTCCAAACTAATTAGTGTGAAAACAACAAAACCGATTTCAATCGAATTTAGTAAGGGGCACTTTTATGCTTTAGAATAACAGAAAGAAATATTTGTATCCCAGATAAAGGCTCGCGAGGGATACAAAATAAATTATTCAGTCAGGTCAAAACTATTGAGCAATTTCAGTCTGATTTCGTATATAAACTTATACATTTTCACATCAAATTTGATTGCAATCGATTCAGTAGTTTTGACATCAATTAGTTTCATATTCCTATCCCTTAGGAAACTCCAATCGGGATATAAACTATCCCATCAGTTATTCTAAATATATAAATATCCAAATTAAATTTAATTAAAATCTGTTCAATAGTTCTGACATGATTGAATAATTTTTGAATAGTTTTGTTTCCCGTGGAAATCCTTAATCCGGATGAAAATTTTCCTGTATGTTGTTCCATAGTATATAAGTATCCATAATAAAACTAACTGAAATCGTTTCACTAATTTTGATTTGACTAAGTAATTTGTTTTCCTTGGGAATCTTTAATCAGGATAAAATTTTCCTTTCTGTTTTTCTAAAGCATAAGAGTATCTATCTGTCCATATCAAATTTGGTTGAAATCGGTTTTGTAGTTTTGATACTGATTTGTTTCGTACTCATACCCCGCAGGAAACTTCAACCAGGATATAAATTATCCTGTTAATTATTCTAAACCATATAAGTATCCCAACTTATTGAAATGGATTTAGTATCTAGTTAAGATACTATTTATTATTATTTTAGTATTCACATCCTACGGGAACCTGTAATCGAGATAAAAATTCTTGTCGGTTAGTCCAAAGCATATAAATATCTAAATTAAATTTGATTGAAATTGGTTCGATAGTTTTGACATTATTAGTTTCGTACCTTCTCTCATGTAATGTTTATATTTACAATATTTTCCTGTACGCTGATTTAGTTATATTGTCAAAAAGCATTATACTTAACAATTTTTCTAGATGTGTCTAACGAAATTATAATAACACTGAAATTTGCTAGATGTATTGTAAGAAACATAATGAATTGACAATATTTCGTTATATATATATATATATATATATATTTCGTTATATATATATATATATATATATATATATATATATATATATATATATATATATATATATATATATATTATATATATATATATATTGGCAATTTTTTACTGTATTTGACATTTATCAAAAAGTATTTTAAACTGTTCGTATGCATCTAATATAATATCGTATTTGTTAAAGAAATCAATTTTTTAAATTTTTAAATTTACTATTCGCCTACTTGTCTTATAGCATAAATATAAAGCATTTTAAACACATTTAACAGTATCATTGAATTCCGATGTAAAAATGGAAGAAGTGAGGGGAAAAGTAATGTGGAATGAAAACCTTACATACGACAGTCCAACTTCAGAACCACTTATTGTGACATTATTACCCACTGTCAGTGTGTTAATATTAAAAATGAGTGTATGTTAACTATAATATGTAATTTAAGAGGGTGACTCACTCCCTCTCCAATGTTGCTCAAACTGAATTTTGAAATCGAAAATTTCATTTCTACGTTATTCTAAATGTCTTAAACTATTTTCCATGAAGAAAAACTTCTTAAACTACCTAAGTAGTACGACTATTCGACACAGTCACCCCCTAGTTAACTACCCCTAGACTTAATATTAGGACATTGAGCAAAAACAGGTCAATTAGATTTTTTGACGTAGATTTCAAATCTGTAAACAAAATTTTTATATTGTTTAATTTTCACCCCCTTTTTGCAAAATTAACCCCTAAATTTTAACCCCCAGCCACCCCTGTTGACACAATTTGAACAAATTGCATACCAATAGATAGCTCTTAAAAAAGAGCAATATCGGCAATTTAAACTTTTGCTCTATCTCTTACCGTTTTCGAGATATTTAAAAAATTAAAATTTTACCTCAATTTTTGGAGGGCGATTTCACCTCTTCAAATCGTTTTTCCGCCGCTAAAGAAAAATACGTGTCGCTTATTTTTTAGTGTTCTACAACGTATCTAAGTTTCATCAAAATCGATAGGTCCGGCCTCGGGACGTTTACTTGTTAGTTAATTAGGTTTCATTTAATGAAACCATTGATGAGAATGTGTTCCTAAAAGCCAATTACAACTATTAGATACGAAATAAATAAAAATGCATAATCTATTCTTGACTTGGTCGACCTAGGTAATTTTAGTTAAAAATGTTAATACCTAATATCTAAAAATTCTGACGTGTTGGAATTTTTTGAATATTTTTTTCGTAATCAGCGTCGTAAAATCTATCAAAATCAGTTGTCAAATTTTAAAGGGGGAAACCATTGCAGGCCTGTGTTATTAATGTATAACACATCCTCTCTTTCATCGAATGTTCTTCCTTCATTGAGTGTTCAAGTATCAGCTAAGCTGGACATCAAGTGAACATTGAATATTGCATGTGTATGTGTAAATATGAACAAGTATGTGTAAATGCGAACAAAAGTTCGTCATACATTAATGTTTCACAAGTTTTATTGTTTTGCCCATAGGCAACATTTGAAATTAGAATGTAACTTCGTCTCGCATTAAAGAGAGGATGTGTTTGATTGATTATCAGATTGGAAGGGCACTCAAACAAGCGGTCGGTGGCCTAATTGGTAAGGCGCTTGGTTAGCAATCAAGAGATCCGCGTTCGAGTCCTAGCCGATCCAATTTGATAATTTTTCAAACACTATGTGAATTTTAATTAACATAATGAATTGCTCATACATGTCAAAGTAAATCGAGTGTTCAAGTATCAGCTAAGCTGGACATCAAGTGAACATATGAATATTGGTGTATGTGTAAATGCGAACAAAAGTTCGTCCTACATTAGTAATGTTTCACAGGCACTCGAAAACACTTGAAATTAGAAATAAATGCATGCATTTATTTTATGCTATTTATAGGTTATTTTTTTTATCAACTATTAGTTGATTAGTTCATAAAACTTTTCAATATTTTGTTATACACGGTGTCAAAAACTAAAGAAATCTAATATTCAGTTTTCAAGACGGATCTATACTTACATTTTTAAACAATCTTATTTACTAACAGACTTATTTTGTAAGTTTTAATAGATTAAACTAAATTTTTTTTTTAATTCAACAACAGTAATAGTAACAATTTTTTGCAATGTTATATAACACGTTTTTTTACAATGTAAATTCGGCTTTAAAATGCTAACCGTAGAATTAAATGCGGAACTACAAAAAGTATGCTGTTTAGATCAATTTTTTGTCTTCTTTTCAAATATCTAAACAGATTTTGAATATTCTGATATACAGGGTGTTGTTTTGAGAACATAATAATTTATTACTTTTTTGTTAATACGGACCTGGATTTTCCCTCCGACTATTATGTCAATTGTTTAAGCAGTAGAAGGAAAACATGTGCACCAAATATCCAACAAATATGTTGGATGGTTCGTTAGTTATGATCTTAGAAAAAAATGAGCAAAATAGATGAAACAGCCTGTAGCTCGGTCTCGGTTATAAAGACCGTTGACCCATTAACTATAGGCTTTTTAGAACCACCTAAGTGACCCCTATCTACAGTTAGCTTTTGTCCGTTTACCTATATATATATATATATATATATATATATATATATATATATATATATATATATATACACTATAGCTTTTACAATATTCTTTACATTATACATTTATGATGTGGGTGAAGGACAAGGAAAGTGGTGTGAGGACTAGAATTTAATAAGGATGCGCCTGCAGCTGTCTTCTTAAGGAATTATGCCGCTAGTCATCTGGAATTGTGAAGGAAAACCTACAGAAAACCTTCTCAAGCATAGCCTGCCGCGGGAATTGAACTCTTGTCCTACCAGTCGGCAAGTGCCAGTGCACAAGCACGCTCGGCAACTCCGCTGATTTATATATATATATATATATATATATATATATATATATATATATATATATATATATATATATATACTACCGCTCAAAAGTATTTGGTCACCTTCTTATTTCTTTATATCATAAACAATACATCGACGGGGTGTATGTAAGTTCAAATAATTGCTAATAAATAATTACCATTACTACGAAGTTGTTTCATTTATTCAAACTTTTACAAAATGCCTTTTTTATGAGTGGCCAAATACTTTTGAGCGGTAGTATATGTATATATATATATATATATATATATATATATATATATATATATATATATATATATATATATATATATATATATATATATATATATATATATATATATATAGTTTTTGCAAAATATCAATAAATTTTTTTCCAAAAATACCTTTTTATATTATATTAGATGCGTATGAATAGTTTAAAATACTTTTTGAAAAATGTCAAATACCGTATTACTAGAGATTCCTACAATTTTGTAATCAATCATGAACATGGATATAAAAAGGTGAACATCGCAAAATAAAAATCTAGTATGAGTACTGTAGAGCTACAGTACGGGTAAACAATATCAAAAAAGAGATAAAATTTGGCGGACCTATAAGAACTTCGCATAGTTTGGGTCGGTTTAAGAATACGAAATTTTTAATTTAAACTTAACAGATATAAGTGTTACTTTATGATATTCCACATTTGCTGTTAATAAATAACACACTTTGTAATAAATATCACTTTTATTTTAAACATTTTGTGGCATGTTTCGGTTAATATGACCACTAACGTTATCAACTTGTTTGATAATGGTCTTATTGTTCGAAACATGTCGGAACTATTTTTAAAAGTGATATTTATTACAAAGTGTGTTATTTAATAATAATAACAACTAATTTTTGAATATTATATCCTATAATAAGCATGGAATAAACTACCCTAACAAAAAGTACAAGGACTGATTCGACCAAAGTGATGGGCCATACACGTCATAAATTAACAATATTGTAAAACTTGAATAAAACAAAAATTTAAGTGACCATAATATTTGATTACTAAAAATTAAGTTGATACTGGTTTTGGACAAAAAAAAAAAAAAAAAAAAAAAAAATTAACGTGTGTTTTAGTCAATATTTAACGTTTTCCTTCCCAAGCATAACATTTTTATTGATTTATAATCTGCATAATTGGACGTTCTGATTGGTCCAGAGCTAAACTGGGAAATATTCTCCACTTCATTTAATTAAAAATAGCTACTTTTTACTTTTGAAGAAGGGAACATTTTAGAAAAAAATACAATCTCAAATATAAGGTCAATTTGTAGTTTTATTTAAACAATTAAAATTATATACCTTAAAAATCTTAGCAAATAATATTTTTTTATTTAGTTTCTTTTATGATTATGTAGAATTATTTCTGCTCTACATCTGATTTAATTGTGAAGCAGAAGTAATTCTAGAATTTATTAAAGGAAAATTAAGTTTCAATTAATGTTCGTTTTATACATGAAATTATTCATAATATATAATTTTATGGAACGTATTAAAAAATAGATATATTATACATTTTTGTATAGCTAGCAAATTCTATCCCTCTATTCAACAGCGGGACGTAATAACATTTTATCATGCAATTTTATTCTTTTTTCGTTGTTGATTAATCCATTTAACCTATATTCATATGAGTATGACGAATGAAATAATGAAAAATTTCACGTATAAAATCGGACTGACAATAATATAATTAACTTACTACATTAGATGAAAAATATACAACTCTAATTATGAAAAAGTTACCATGAAAAACATAAATAATTATGTAATAAATAATTATAAGTGACAATACTTATGTACAGAACCCGTTTATTATGGAACAAAATTAAATAAAATTTGCATTCACTACAAATAAATGTTAAAATGAATATAAACATTTGAAAGCTTAAATTAATATCACATATAATACTCATTTTTATTAATTTGATAAATTTTTAACTATTATTTTATATTGACGTTGATGAAGCTTTTAGTTTAGATTCTATGTACAATCATTTACAACAAATACTGCTTTAATTGTACTAATTATTTTATAACTTAGGCTCAATACGTACACAAGTTTATACAAAATTACATACGCTATACACGTACATGTTTATTCTTAATTCGGACATCATAATTATATATACATAGAGGTGTATTTTTATATTTTAAATTGAACCCCAGCTCGGAGTTTTATTTAACAATGCTATTTTATTCTATATGTCGACTAAAATATCAAGAATGTGGACTGTTTAGTAAAAAGCACGGAAATTTTATAGAACATTTTTCTTAAACCTTAAAGTAATTTTTTATTATTTTTGTTATAAATTAAAAACTATTTCACATTTTAATGGTTTTTTAAAGGTACAGTAGACATCATTTTTCACTAAACAGAAAATAATATAGTCACCATTACTTTAATGGCTGCTCACACAACATGTGTGTGTAATAGCCGGAACAACTGTTACTCATTGTCAGATTGTCACACAATATGTACGCGATGCTACTGCGGACGGGTATTGGACACTGGCCGGCAACACTCTCTCTCTATGATTCCTTTAAACCTTATAGACGGGTAACATAATACATATAATATAATTTTCAAGCCATAAATTTCTTTTGCATCGTTCCTCTCTTGCCAACATTTTTATATTATTTAGGTATTCTTTAAAAACATTGTTGGCTTCTGACAAAGTTTAACTGCGTAGACGTGTAGCCGTTAACTTGTCAATAGAGAACATGCATGTAGTTTAAATAATTATTTTTATTATTTTTTTTAAAATTTATTTCCATTTTATTTATTTATTTATTTATTTATGTATTTATTTATTTGGTAGACGTTTAATGATGACAATAACAAAACTTTGTAATTTATTTGCGAAAAAATTTAAATGATACAGTTTTTGACTGAATTAAACGTAAACATGGAACACATCATCATTAGCTCTATTCTATTTATTAGTGATGGGAATAATCGAATAACAATCGAACAATCATTCGATTATTTTTATCGGTTATTTTCATTCGATTTTTTTATCGATTATTTTGCATTCGATTATTGTTATAGATTATATTCATTCGATTATTTTTGTCGATTATTTCTTATTCGATTGCTCTTGTCAATTATTTTCATTCGATTATTTTTATCGATTATGTAAATTATTTTGGGTACTTAACGAATATTGTATCAATTTTAATTTTAAACCATTAACCCAAAATTTCGGGAATAGGATCTAGAGGAAACGATTAAAATTCAACAAATCCAATATAAAATTATTTATTTTTGTCCAGATATATTTTGGCATAGTTGATAGCTTTATTCAATGGACCATGCAAAAAAATATTTTCGCATTGTTACATTTGAAATTAAAAATATAACCGCGTCTCGCATAAAGAGAGGATGTGTTTGATTGATTGTCGGACTGAGTGGCACTCGAACAAACGGTCAGCAGCCTAATTGGTAAGGCGCTTGGCTACCAACCAAGAGATCCGAGTTCGATTCCCAGCCGATCCAGCTTGACAATTCTTCAAACACTTATGTGAATTTTAATCGGGTGTTATTATTAATTATGTTAAATTATTGATACTTTTTACTATTAATATGAGTTTTTGAAACAACTTAGGCAATAAAAAAATACATGCATATTCCCTATTTATTTTTAGGTACTATAAGCGTGTAGTGTAGTCTATAAGCGAATACACAGCTAACTGAACTGGATCAATTAATTACAATTCAATGATATTGGTGAAATTCAAACCATAAAAAATACTCATGTGATAAAAAATTAAAATATAATAAAAAAAACGGACGACTTATGGCCTCCACATTCGAATCGATCTTTTTCCAATACACTTGTTCGTATTACCACACTATATAGTGTATATTGTTTATATACCGATCATGCATGGGCTATTGTATTATGTATTATATAAATAATCCACTCCGTATAAGGTCGTGGTTATATAGGAAGCGTGCACGCGCTTGTGTTACAAGCGCGTGCACGCTTCCCATATATTGTTACATTGAATTTGTATTCAGTGGTTATGCAGTCATTTTTTTACACGCGTTTACTCGCGCTTGCAATCTTCAACATTTACTCGCTCTTATACGCGCTTGTAGATTTTTGCACGCGCGTGCAGGCGCGAGTAAATGTTTTTATTTTGTCAAATTTTAGCATTTTTCATAATAAATGCTTTTTTTAATGATTTTTAACAATAACTTGAATTAAAAATTAAAATTTGAGAGATTTAATTTGTGAAAATTCATAATATTCTAAATGCTTACACCTATTCTTTGTAACCGAATTAGTATCCATTATAAATTGTAATGTTATAAAAGTTTTTGGATTTTTCTTATTTTAATTGTCGGTCTTATTTATATATAAAGGAATGCCGGCCCCTTTGATTTTTGTTTCTATTCGTTCTATATGCAAAATAGGACGGGTCACATTTTTAATGAAATTAAATTTTTACCTTTATATTATAGTCGTCGGTTTATTTTAAATAGGTATATATATATATGATTTCTCACGATAATTTTTAAGACGCTTTCGGTAAACAATATAAATGGTTGTTAACTACATTTCTTAGAAATATTAGCCATTGTCAGTTACAATATTTATAAAAGTTTTTGAATCTTCCTTATTTTAATGGTCGGTCTTATTTATATGTAAAGGGACCGGGCAGTCTTCTAATTTGTTTGTTCACCTTATGAAAAATATCAAAGATTCTATATAACCACTGTACATAAACGCTTGCACGCGCGTGTAAATTAAAAGAAGCAAATTTACAAGCGCGTGCTCGCGCTTACAGACGCGTGTACGCGCTTACTCGCGCTTGTATTACAAGCGCGTGCACGCTTCCTATATAACAACGACCTAAGTTTGTGATCAAGTAACGATGAATAGTTGCGAAATTGTTTTTAATTACTCTATGTATATGTGACAACTAATGTCTAGAAAATCAAGAAGTAGTGTTACAACATCTAAACTCAATTTGGGGTTTCTGTGTTAAATAGTTTTGATTTATATAAATAAAACAATTTTTATTGATACTTACATTAAAATTTTACTTTTTACTAATATCTCATTCAATCCTGCCACATTAATATTTCTCTAAGTTTTAGAAAAATATCCGAATAGTAATCAAATATACTGTCAATTAATTAAGCTACCTTGGTCTTTTGATTAAAACTTAATTGTTACATAAAGAAAGTATTAACTAAGCATCTGTCTAATTTCTTTAAGAAGGAATAATGGACACCTCACGTATATATTTTATAATTTAAATTTTTACCCGTTTCAATTTACTAGTAAAGAAATTTTCGTGTAACTTCGATTAAAATTACTTTATTTCTTCAAAAATATTGAATAATTTTATGTACATTCTAAGGGTCTATTTCAATACACTTGTTAATAGTAAATGCAAATTCTTCACTCAAGATAACATAATAACATATATGAGACTTAATTATTACAAAGTATTTTTATTAATGTTGCAATAAATTAATTTATAATTGAAAAACAAACAAAATTTTTTACTAATATCAGTCTAATTCAATCACTTGTAATGAAGTGATTAAATGATAGAAAACGACTAATTGACTAGAAATAAATAGTGTGGAGTTTTAGTAACCTTAAAAATGAATGACAGTGCTGTCACTTGCTATGTGAAGTTATATTGTTAAAATTAAAAGTTGCGAACAAATTTATACTCTAGTTCACATTTGTAGCTGTGCTATAGATGCTATTTTAATAAGGTTAATGTAGAAAGAGATAGCAGTAGAAATGCATAAGCATTTTTAGAGCTATCTCTTTCTATATCAACTTCACTGAAGATATATATATATATATATATATATATATATATATATATATATATATATATATATATATATATATATAACTAGTTGCAGAGTTTTTGAGGTATCAAAGTCCAACAAAAAGGAAAGATGTATTTTTAGTAAGAGATATACATATTTTATTATATTAAAAAGATAAAATACTTTTGCAATAAAGATGGATATAGAGTAATTATGTTTAAACTCCCCCTATTAGTTGTTATATCTCTCACTCAGGTAATATTGAACGATATATACAATGTACAAAAATACACTACGTTGTAAAAAAAAGTAATCGATTTTGAAATAGTTTGCTTATTTATATAGTAATGCAATGATGTACCTACTTAAATAAGTAATTTTAAATTAAATAAATAATATTAAGAAATTACCTTTACTAACTCTGAATACTTCGAAGTAAAAAAATTAAGTAGTTGTTATTGTTATCTTATTGTTAGTCACTATCACTTGAACTTTCATCACATACCTATTACTAAACTTGAGTTAATGGGATTTTCACACCATCACTTTCACTTTTCATAAACACTAACACATTTAAAATGATAAGTTTTGCTTGTGAACTTAACATTTTATTTTTAATACTCATATTCATTTCCATATTTAAATTAATTAAATATCAATAGATAAAAACCCGATTAAAAAAGTATAATAATAATCAAGAATACGATAAGTTAAAAAAAATTGTTAAAATATCGAAAATTGTATCTCGCAGGTAAAGCACTTGACTAGCAAAACCTAAGTAAAAGTACTGATTCTAAAAATTACAAATTTATTTGTAAACATACAAATTTTGTAAAACTAATAAACAGATTTTATTGAAAAATTCATAATAATAGCAATATTTACAAAGGTAGGTTTTATGCAGGTTTTATGACTGTAACAGGTAGTTCAATAAAATTGAATACATTTCAATTAATTAACCACTGAAAAGTACAGACTTTAAAAGAGAAAATTGTAGGCCGTTTTATTACTTACAATATTTAGTAAATTGTTCAGAAAGTATAAAATATTAAAAATTAAACGTTTCTAAACTACAAGAAATATGTAATATAATTAAAACTAGAAATACCTATGATAAGAAATTTAATGTTTCAAAACGACGCTACCAATTTTAAATTATTAATTACTAACAGGAAAAGTTTTTATGAAAAATACCCTTACATAGTAATAATAACATATTTTGGTATTTATAAATACGATTTTTTTAATGGTGTAGACCCTTACTTTCATTTATTTAACGCGGTACTGTAGTAAAACTGGAAGTGGACTTTAGTCGCTCAGAAACTTTGCAACTACCTATATATATATATAACACAGGTATGAACTAAATGTATTTAAATGACACACTTTTAACCGCTTAAGCGGCTAACCAGAGTTAAATTGTCCTGATGAAACCTGTCGATTACGCCACCAATTTATTTATTATTTTTTTGTGTCTGTCATCTAACAGAATTTAGTAGTACTATATGATTTAGTGGTCTGTTATAATTTGTTGTGAAAATGTTCTTGTAACAAATCTTTGAAGAGTATTTTTTTAATAATATTTTGTTAATTATTCTTTCAATAATACTGAAATTTTAAATTTTAAATGATCTACTTTTCACCAGGGATGCAAACTGCTGCAAGTAATGAAAATTTTCGTTTAATTTATGTAAAAAACTTTTGATATACAGTAGCTGTTTAACTATACTTCTTACAAAGTATACGTAAATTAACCGTTTACACCATAAAGAGGACGTCTATGACTTCCAAGATAATCATTAGGGGAACATTTTTATGACTAACTTGGACGGCTACTGTAGATATGCAGGGCTGTGTTATAAAAATTTATCGAGTAATTGCGTATGTGCATTACCAAATCACACAAACTTATTAGCAAAAATTTAAATATGTAACATCTACACTACAAGCTTCCAAATATGGTAATAGACGTTAAATAATTTGAATTTTTTTTGTATGTGTTTGTGTGGTTTAATAGTGTACATGCGCGAGCATTTTCTATACCACGAATCGAACACGGCTCTAGTAAGCAATCGTTTCGTCTGGTCAGCCACCTTAGGAGTTATATATTATGACAGATTCAACTACTGACGTTACTATACGTTTCATTTTTGATTTCTGTTTAAAAATTTAATAGTTGTTACCTGTATATGAATTAAAATTTACTAATTATTTTTATATGCAGTACTTACCAACTGTTTATATATCATTTAAATGTTAAATATTTTAAAACAATTTAAATACAAAGGCTAATTTTAAATCAAATAAATATTTTTATTGAAATAACATGAATACCAAAATATAAATATAATGCAATTCACTGACTTTTTAAAAATATATATATAAAAAAAAATATATTTAGAATTTCTTTCGTTGGAATTATGTTAGTTGTAGAATTATTTAATTTATTGGAAATGTACAGAGCGTTTAATTTTCGGTTGTTTGATGAAAATCTAATGTCGATACGATATATTTTCAAACAACAGCTTCGAAAAACAGTTTATGTGGCTGGTTTAAAATTTTCTATTTTAGTTATCTAACTACGAGTAAAAATTTAAAAGTTCTTAAATTCTATATATATATATATATATATATATATATATATATATATATATATATATATATATATATATATATATATATATATATATAGTCTTGTTTCAGCGAAGTAAAACATACAAAATTTAACATGGGAAAAAATTGTTGGGATCAGAGTATGCTTGTTTTTTATGGGTATCACTTTTATATAGGTATCCATAGTTATTAATTCATTGCGAAAAAGTTTTTTCTTTTTTTTTTAACATCCTTGTTTATCGATTATCAGTTCTAAATAGAACTATAAATCGAGCGAACAAAAAAGTAAATCTGAAAACAAAACAATAGGTGTCCAATTTTCTACTAATCAGTATTATTTGCTAATAAACATTTTAACATTAGAATTTTTTCAACCTTCTCCCAAATTGCGTGGACTAGCTTTATAGAAGGATGGACATAATGAAACCAATATCTTCTATTTCATAGCTTTTCTTTATTAAAATTGCCAAAATATTTTCGATATATTTAATATCATCTTCAGTGGCAGAAATTATCTAAATTTCAGATTGTCATTCTTGGATAACAACCAACCATACCAACAATCCATTAGAACAATTTAACTAGTTTTTTTTTGCATTTCACATGGAAATTTGTCAATCGAAAAAATTGTCAAAAATGTCAAAAAAAAAAAAAAAAAAAAAAAAAAAATTTTTCGATTGACAAATTTCCATGTGAAATGCAAAAAAAAACTAGTTAAATTGTTCTAATGGATTGTTGGTATGGTTGGTTGTTATCCAAGAATGACAATCTGAAATTTAGATAATTTCTGCCACTGAAGATGATATTAAATATATCGAAAATATTTTGGCAATTTTAATAAAGAAAAGCTATGAAATAGAAGATATTGGTTTCATTATGTCCATCCTTCTATAAAGCTAGTCCACGCAATTTGGGAGAAGGTTGAAAAAATTCTTCGTGAAATTTATATATCCCAAAAAAAATATTGTTGTAATTTTAACATTAGATTAATATTTATTTATAGTTATCTCAATAAATTTACTGTCATTGTCTTTTAATTACTTTTAAACATTACTTTGACGCGATTGGCGACGCAAAGATTACGCGAGCGCTCCTGGTTTTTTAAATTAGAAGCTGTATGAAGTAAAAATTTTTGTATACGTTTAATTGCCGATAGAAAAATGTATCATACAAATTATGCGCAGATTACTAGATTTTATATCGCCCAGTAATCGTATACGTATATTTTTACTTGATGCTAGTTCTAATTTTACCACCAGAGGCGCGAGTGAGAATCTTTGCGTCGCCAATATTATTTAAAGTTTTGCTAAATATTTAATAATAATAAAATAAAGCACTCCTTGATCATAATAAATTTTCCCTGTGTTAAAATTTATATGTTCTTAGTTGCTTGAAACACCCGGTATATAATATATATATATATATATATATATATATATATATATATATATATATATATATATATATATATATTTAAAAAATGCAATAAAAAAATTAAATTCCATCTAACAATTCCATTAGCTTTCTAAAACATTAGAAACTTTAATTATATAGTGTGTTTACAAAAATTCGCATCATTTGAAAAGTTTTCCTATTTTTTATTTTTTTTAAATAAAACATATTCTTTATAAGTCAATGCTTTTTCTGAAAATTAAAAACGCATCAAAATTCATTTTTAATGCGTAATTTTGACAAATTTGAAAGAGTTTATATATATTATATATACACCCAACTCTTTTTTATATGGTCTTTATTTATCTGATTTTGAAATAACATGGTTCACCAATAAGATCAAATATACTTTTTTACACAAATTTTTTGTTCTTTTTTTTTACCCGATAATTATGCTAGACATATTTGTCATATCTACTGATAATATCATTTTTGGTCCAATCCATAATAAACCTGCACGATTGTTATCAAGTAACGATGAATAGTTGCAAAATTGTTTTTTATTACTAATTTCAATTTAAAAAGGGTATTATTTTTGTATTTATATGGACTGAATTTCCACTGTACACTAATAGACCAACAGCAGGGACCGATTTGCGATGGTCATTTCAACAAACGTCAAATTGAGAGGATAGGCTCTTAGATACTTACTCTACATAGAAATTCAGTTCTGGTAAGCCTATTTGGCCGGGCTGAGTCATCCTTAACGTTTATAGAGTAGGAACTTGGGCGATGTCAGTTTCGTCCACTTTAATCACCACAATCAAGTAATAAACCTTTTTTCGTTCGGGGACTTAATTTTATGGTTACATTTTCGTCCGATTTTATTACCGATAATATCCACCTTTATTCAAATTATTTTAGTATAGAAAATAAATATGTATCTATACTTATAATGTAACACTTATTTTATATGTATCCAAATATTGGATATTTCGAATAAATTCATGATATTAGTTAATGTATGTTGTTATAGTATATTTGTAATAAGTATATATAATATCGTTGTTTCTCTATTAAAAAAAAATTAAGTAGGTATTATCTAAAAAATTAGCTCGTTAGTTGCTAGAGCGTTGTATAATCTTAATAAAAAAAATTTTAAAATATTTGGGTCCATTTAATAATAGGGTGCCAATTTCAAATTTCCCAGAGCTGGTGGCGTAAGATTCAAAAGTTAAAATTAACATCCAAATACAAAAATAAAATAGAAATTGGATAGTGGATTGGATACTGCTTCCTTATTTTTGAAATCCCCAGTTAATGGAAATTATGCCCAAATATTAAAAATAAAAAAAAAACTGGTATAAAATTTTTTGGTTGCATAATATTAATTCTTATGTTGACGGAAATTCGATTTTTCCATCTTGGATGTGGGCAGCAACAGAATAAGGTACTGAGAGGAAGTAGAATGTCAGCTGCTCAGAATATCAACACAAAATTTATATTTATACCCTCCCCCCTAAAAAAAAAATTAATCCGACAAAAATATTTAGAAAAAAAATATATATTTTTGTAATTATTTAAATTGTAAATTATATGAACTTAATCTATGTTTCCCTGCATGAGTTTTGGTTAACACTTGTTTTAAAGCAACTGTCCATATTTCTATAAGCTGATTCGAATTATCCAAAAACATTCGAATTAACAGAGACCGCATAAAAAATTCGAATTAAACAAGTTTAAAATAGCCAGAGTTCACTACTTATGTCATAGGTACATATATATAAAAAGAATGCTTAGATGCTAGCCAATAATGAACAACATGTACAAAGTACATTAAAATTTTTTTTTAATTACCTATATTTACATATGAAAAATAAATTATACCACATATCCTTTTTAGGTCAATATATTAAATCTGCATATAATACGCAGGACTTTTATTTAATTATACCTAAACATCTGGCCGGACGAAAGTATATATCGTAAAAAAATTCTCGGACAAAACTGTCATTTTATCAGGTACTTTTCAGGTGCATAAACTTAATAACGGTCTTTCCAGACGAAAGTGTATATGCCCAGGAACTTAACCCTAATTTTTAACAAAAAGCGACCACGAGCGTTCTAGTGGCTGATTTTTCTTTTAATCGATTCAAAATTCAAAGAGGAATAAAAGATTCCAATACTATTTTGTTACCAAATGCCGGCGTCACTGTGAAAAGTTGAAATTAATGAAAGTAGTAGGTAAGATACATGTATAAAGGGCATAGCCGGGTAAGATAGGGAAAACGGCCCTTAACGCAAAATTGATTGTTTTTCTAGGAAATAATACTTCTTAGCCCCAGATACATTCCTGCCAAATTTCAACCCTCTGAGGCTAATAGTTTATGAATACACAAACAGACAAAAATTTTCAAAAAAAAATTTTTTTACGAAATTACTGAGCCGATTTATTTGAGTTTAATATAGGTATATTGTGTACCCACCTTAAACAAAGTAATAAAAAAAATTAACGTTATATCCCTTTATTATACTAATTTTTTAAAATTTTTTAATTTAAGTAAATTTTTTTTGACACTTACGCGTTAGCGACACCCACCATTTTAATAAAAAAGTTTGTAATGTTCAATAATATGTCTCTTAGTACTCTATGACATATATTTTTACGGAAAAATTTTAGTTGGTAGAACATAGTAATATTTCAATACAAATGCATGTCATGTTCGGTACTACATATATTACTTATGTATAAAAAGGACCATAAAGTGAAGCATTTGCCTGATTTTTAAAACACAGTAGAACTCTGAGGAGTGCAATAAAATGTTCTCTTCCCCCCTGAGTTGCAGTTCTTGGAGTTCCTGTGACGGTCTAAAAAATTTATATTTTGACTTGTTATAAAAAATATGTTTTAACTTGTTAAAAAATAATTTTCAAGGTTAATTTTACCTTGAATCTGAATATTTGAATGAAATCAATAAAATTATCTCAGCATACTTACTAATTAAAATTACATCTAGCTCAACAAAAATTATACGAGGTTTTAGAAACTTTACTTAAATAAAGATAATAATAACAATAATACGTCTTAAATGTTATATTGTTTTAATAATAATAAACATTAACTTAATATCCTCATTCCCCATTACATAGATTGGAACAAAAAACTTCAACAATGTATAGTAATAACAACAGTCCGGCTAAAGCTTGTTGTAGTTATAAAAATATGTAGGTAAATTACATGTAGGTACATATAACTAACTTGAACAGATCCTCTCACTTGATGTTTTTGTTGCACTTCTTAAGGAGGTGCAGAAAGTGGTTTTTTTCTGTAATAAAATTACATACATTCATAACAACGACAAGCTTTATCTGCTGTTTGTCTTCTTTTGTTAACACGATGACCGGTCATGGGGAATTATAACGAAATGACCAACTGGTATACTATTTTGACAGCTAATAAACTTTGTATGAAATTGTTGACGTCGTAATACGTGGTGTATGAGCTAATAAAGTTTCACTTGACGTCTTACAAAGAAAACAACTCTAACAAAAGAGAAATCAATATCTATTTTGTTTTATTAATAAAAAAAAGACAAACGGCAGATGATGTTGGACTTGAGTAAATTTAAACTAGTTTATCGTAGTTATGAACGTACGTAATTGTATTATTTTAGAAGTAGGGTAGATATTTTACTTTCTAACCCTTTTTATACATAAATAATATATGTAGTACCTAACATGGTATGCATTTGTATTGAAATATTACTATGTTCTACCAACTAAAACTTTTCCATAAAAATATATGTTATAGAGTACTAAGAGACATATTATTGAACAAAAAATGGTGGGTGTCGTAAACGCGTAAGTGCCAAAAAAAATTTACTTAAATTTAAAAATTTAAAAAAATTAGTATAAAAAAGGGATATAACGTTAATTTTTTTTATTACTTTGTTTAAGGTGGGTACACAATATATATTAAACTCAAATAAATCGGCTCAGTAATTTCATAAAAAAAATTTGTTTGTGTATTTATAAACTATTAGCCTCAAGGGTTGAAATTTGGCAGGAATTTATCTGGGGCTAAAAAGTATTATTTCCTATAAGAGCAATCAATTTTCCGTCAAGGGCCGTTTTCCCTATCTTACCCGGCTATGCCCTTTTGTATTTATCGTATTCTATAAGCACAGTTGATATATAAAAAAAAAATTATAACATTCTTTTAGAGAGAGAAAAAATTATTAACAAATATGATATTTTAGAATGAATACGTAGACTAAAATCAAACATTTATAGAATACTTGTCAAATTATTTATTTTTATCAATTTTTAGCGTTGAAGCCGTGGTTTAATCAAAAAATAGTATTTGAATTTTATATTTTATTTTAAATTCTGCATCGATTTAAAAAAAAAAAAACCAGCTACTAGAACGCTTGCGATCACTTTTTCAATTTCTAAACATCTTTTTAAGGGTAAGGTCCTCGCCTATAAAGAAAGTAAAAAATAAGGCCCAATTTATATAAAGTAACAGTTCTAGAATTTTGATACATGAAAGTTAATAATATTTTTTATCGATAAAAAACGTTCTGGTAATGTTTTCTCTTCACCAAGGTACCGCCAGGATAATCTGAAGTTGTAATAAATTTCATAATTATTTTGACAAATATCAAAATAATGTGTATCCATAATATGATTTAGTAGCTGAATTTGGAAATTGGTTAAAACAAAATGAAATTAGACTCTATAATGCAACGTAAATAAACTAAAATTTTGTTATTTTAAATTATTTAAATAGGGTAAAAGCCCCCATTACGGAACACTATTTTTAGGTGTGTCATTAAAGTAGCTTATAAAAATTAATAAATAAATTAAACACCCATTTTTTTTTTCTTAACAAGCATGAAACCGAGTTTTTTTAATCCAATGAATATGTTTTTAAGAAAATATAACCCAAAAATTTTGATTTATTAATGTTTTTGTTTTATAATTTGTTGACATCTATAAAAAAATGGACAGAATATATTAACACCTTTAAAAAATCAGCACGGACACCTAAAAAAAGAACACGTATGTAACGTACATGAGATACATCACATACATCTTCTGCCATCTTTTCACGTATAGGCAACTACATATAGTTCACTTTGATATGTATAAAGTGAATAGAGATGGGATTCTACCCGGAATTTCCCGGGAAAATTCCCGAAAAGTGGGAATTTATTTTAATTTACTATTTAGCGTATTATTTTGGATTTAAACTATCAAAACCACTGCTTAATAAAGAATATATGTTAAATGTAAATAAATAATCTTTAAACTAAGGTTACTATATAATTACACAAGCTATGTAGGTAAAGCCGGTTCTACACGATGCTACGAACATCTTCCAACATTGGACGTTTGACGATTCGTGGCATCGTGTGGCCGTTGTTCAAACCCACGAGCGTCCAATGTCGAGCTTCGAACGTTGGCATTTGGCCATGTTCCAGCCGATGTCGGTATGCTTGCACCGAGTCAAAGGATGCTTCGAACGTTTGAAGGACAATGTTCGTTGGTTCGACTCAACGGCTACACGACTCGTTCATATGAAGAAAGACAACATCAGTGTGTATAACATTAGAGATAACATCAGACAGATAACATCCTCGTTCACTGAATAAACGTTTGTACCAACACATCATATGTATTGAATCAAACATTCGATGCACCGTGTAGCAGGAACATTCGCAGCACCAACTGTCGAACTTACTTGCATCAAACGTTCGATCGAACGTTGGAGGAAACGTTCGTAGCATCGTGTAGAACCGACTTAAGACGAAAAGAAGAGTAACATAATATTTTCAGTTAAATATGTTTAATTATTTTTACTGACAAATTATTATAAATTGATTATAATGGCTTAATCTATGCTCCATTACTCCCATTGATCTGGTCAGCAATAGAATATTTTCAAAAAAATTAGTTTTCGATACTTTTCGAAAACGTAAACTTTTGATTGTAAATATCTTGTAAATGGTGCATCGTAGCTCAAAAATAACGAAATTTTTGAAGGCTTAAGCGAAGCAAGTTGTGGATATTCTGAACAAATTGGGACTATCAAAACCTACTTTTTGTTATCGAAAATTATCGATACCGAGTTATTCATCATAAACTGATTATAATTGATTAATTCAGACCCATTAGTCAAATTGATTTTGTCACCAAGAAAATATTTTCAAAAAAATTACGTTTTCAATACTTTTCGAAAACGTAAACTTTGATCGTAAATATCTCGTAAACGGTACATCGTAGCTCAAAAATAACGAAATTTTTGAAGGCTTAAGTGGAGCAAGATGTGGGTATTCCGAACGTATTGCGACTGTCAAAACCTACTTTTCGTTATCGAAAATTATCGATATCGAAAATAACGATATTTTTAAAATTTTAGTATGTAATTTTCGACATATTCGTTATCAATTTGTATTATAAAATTCTGTAAAATTGTTAGTAGCCTTTATTTCCAGTATTTTTCCTTTTATAATGACGGATTCAATTTACGCGATTTTTATCCGCGTAAACTGAATCCCCGTGGAATGGATATTCACGTAAATTGAGGGACCGGTGTATATATGTATAAAATTAAAAACGCATTTGTAAAATAGTACAGCTAATTGTAGGTAATCGTTTTTACGAAGGTTTTGGGAATTTTCCCGGGAAAATACCCAATAATTACTCAAATGGGAATATTCCCGGGAAAATTCTCATCGATTTTTTTATTAGTTATTTTACGTACACGATTTAAGTTACATACAAAGGTTATATCTGTACTGATTAGAAATATATATATATATATATATATATATATATATATATATATATATATATATATATATAAATAATATTTAAACCAAATATAAAGGTGATTTAGCTCTTATAATTTCTTAACTGGACTAATAAGAACTATTTGTATAGTTTTATTGCGCTAACTTCAAAAATTAACTGGGAAATGTTGAAATTTATAACGGATGTGTTTCTATAAATAAGCATTGATCAAACACAAAAGAGAAAAAACTGTTTAATATATATATATATATATATATATATATATATATATATATATATATATATATATATATATATATATATATATATTTTATAATATATATTATAGAATAATTTTTGTTATCAGAGGTTTCTTTCAGAAATAACTTCATTAATATGTAAATGTCAAAACTGTTTGGTATTGGATCGCGTTCCACAATGGGGGCTTTTACGTCAAATATGACTCAGGGCAAATATACATAATGAGAAACCTTTCATAAGAACAGTGTGATTTCTTATTCGTAATAGACTGAGAGCTGGCTACGTAAAAAAGCTTGTTATCGCTACATGGCTGATTTCTTTTGTAAACGGGTCATTTTTTGTAGCTAAGTTCAAACAATCTTGTCTGCCAGCGCAATCCCGTGGCTTAACGCAGCAACGGCCGCTTAAATAGTTAAATTTCGATATTATAAATTTTATAAGATGCATGTGTTATAACTATGGTAACAGTTTTTATTTTCAAATTATTATTAGGTATTATTATTTTCAATTTATTCTTAGAAAACGCGGAAAATTGTTGGCAGCGAGTTTTTTAGTGATGAAAGTGCCGGCAGACAGCGAGAAAGTGGCGTAAGATTGTGAAATAATAAATTCACCACATACTTGCATGTAGATTGATTGAAGGTTATACTGAATTTTTTTGAAGGAATTTCATAAAAAAAGATTCTCGAACAGACAATATTGTAATTTTATCAGGTACTTTTCAGATGCAATAATAGTGTATAATTATAAAAAATATTACTTAGCAAGGACCGTAAGTGTTATTCTTGTGATCTCGGATACAGTTTGAGAATCCGAGGCTAAAAGCCGAGGATTCGTAAGCATCCATGGCCACAAAAATAAATCTACCGACCGAGTATAAGTAATTTACTTTTTCAACCGAAAAAACTGATGAATAAAATTGAAAAAAATTAATAAAAAATAATAAATTGAAAATAATAATAATAACAATTTGAAAATAAAAACTGTTTTCATAGTTATAACCCATGCATCTTATAAAATTTTTAATATCGAAATTTAACTATTTAAGCGGTCGTTCCTGCGTTAAGCCACGGGATTGTGCTGGCAGACCAGATTATTTGAACTTGGCTATAAAAAAGGATCCTTTTACAAAAGAAATCAGCCATGTAGCGATAACAAGCTTTTTTATGTAGCCAGCTCTTAGACTATAATCTCTTTTCTTTTTAAATCATATTACCATGGACACACAATATTTTGTAATTTGTCACTTATTATTACACGAGAGGTTTGTATTTTTTCGAATAAATTTGGGTTTATCTTATGAAAATTTGTTGCCTAGCGTTTTTGGGTTGACAATTCTTCGAGTTAAATTGCTGTTAGGCAAGAAATTTGAGTTGTAGAAAACACAAATTTATTCAGAAAAAATATAAAACTCAAGTGTAATACGGTAAGATAATTTAACGAATAAAATAAATTAGTATAATTCATATTGTTATTTAATATATTGTTACTATGGTTCTGAAGCCAGTAAAATTTTTTTATCGTGTTTACCTACAATGAAATGACCATGAAATGTTTTGTACCATTTTTATCGCTGTAAAAGTCTGCCCTAACTTTATTCCATGGTAAAAGTGAAAAAACTACAATATTCTTATGGGACTTGATACACATGAGTTAAATTATCAAAATAATTATGAAATTTATCACAATTTTCAATTGTTCTGGCAGTACCTTGGTGAAAAAAAAACATTGCCAGATCATTTTTTATCAATAAAAAATATTCTTAACTTTCATACATCAAAATTCCAGAACTGTTACTTTATATAACGTAAATTGGACCTTATTTTTACCCTTTTTAAACGTTAAGGATGACTCAGCCCGGCCAAATAGGTTTATTAGAACTGAATTTCCGCGTAGAGTAAGTACCCAAGCGCCTATCCTCTCAATTTGACGTGTGTTGAAATGACCATCGCAAATCGACCACTGGCCCCTCTACAATAATCTTAATTTTATTTTGTAATAAAAATGAATTGTTTTTGTTTTATAAATATCTAATATGAATTTCATAATTACTTTTTAGCACGGTTTTTGGGAAAATATTTAGTTTTTTCATCTTGCATAATTTTTTAAAGTTGTGGAACATATCCTCAAAATTACAATATTTCGCATGTATTTTTTTAGACCGTTTTCTAAGGAACGTATCTACCGTCTAAAAAAAAAGTAATCTCGAAAGGCTATATGACTAGAAATGTGAAACGCGCACAAGGGTTTCTTATATAATACTAATGATCACTAAGAAGGAATTTTTGGAAAATCATACCCTAAGGGGTAAAATCTTGGAAAGAAAATTATATAAAAAAAAACTACTGGTTCTACTAACATAAAATTTTGCACAGTAGTTTGTTAGGTACTGAAGGTAAGCACTAAGAAGGGATTTTTTAAAATTCATCCCTAAAGGGGGTAAAATAGGGGATGAAAACTTAGAAAATCTCTGGGTCTAGAGATGTACAATTTTGCATAGAGGTTGTTTATGAAAAGTATGAGAACACCAGGACGGGATTTTGGAAATTCATCCCCTAAGGATATAAAAAAAGTAAGGGATGAAAATTTTTATAGAAAACCATTAGGTCCTGAAACGTGAAATTTTGCACAAGGATTCCTTGAATAACGTAGGTGTGTACTAAGAGGCGGATGATTTTTATAAAAATCTATCTACGGGGATGAAAATTTATATAGAAAACCGCTGAATTTAAAAATGTGAAATTTTTCACATTTATAACGCATGTGTTTCTATAAATAAGCATTGATCAAACACAAAAGAGACACATTCAGAAAAAACTGTTTAATATATATATATATATATATATATATATATATATATATATATATATATATATATATATATATATGTTCCTTATGGGTTCCTTATGTAACGTAGGCGAGTACTGGAAAGGGATTTTGGAAATTTATCCCCTGAAGATATAAAATAGGGAATGAAAATTCAGAAACATAAATATTATACCAAGTTAAACAAAAATGTCCGATGCCTGCGATTGCATTAATTTTTTCTATTTCATCTTGTTTCCATTGTTTAAGTTATCGTTTTCCATCGTTAAAGTATTTTCATTGTTTTGGACAGTCGGTTTATTTGATTTTTTAAAACTGACTTTTTTTATTTTCTGAATACATTTATGTTTTCTGCAACTCAAATTTGTTGCCTGTGGCGTTCTTGTTAACTGATAGTTCTTCTCATTGGGAGCATTCGAAACGCACCTAGCCAAAGTGTCTTCATCTTACTTTTAAGAACATTACACTTGTTTTGAAGTGCTTTTGTCTTACTTTTGAGATATTTGTATATTCCTGTCTCACTTTCCATGTTCTTGAAAGAAGGGTGAACAAAGTAAGACAGAAACACTTCAAAACAAGTGTAATGTTCTTAAAAGTAAGATCAAGACACTTTGGCTAGGTGCGTTTCGAATGCTCCCATTAATTTGCCAGACAACAGATTTTCCTTAGAGAAAAACAACTTTACAAAAATACAAAACCGCTATGGAAAATGTGAAACTAAATACCCCCGTGGCAGTATCCTGCATAACTCAACGAATTTCTCAGTATTTGATTTTAACGGAATAATATTCTTTTATGTAAATAAATAAAAAAATTTTCACGGTATGTGTTGGACATGTATTAAGTTAGGGTTCCGTAGATCGTAACTTGTGATTTTTACAACTGAAAAAATTTTTGTTGAATGTTTTTAACAAATACTAGATACTTGTACCTTTTTAAATTAAAAAAAAAAAAGACTCAGTTTTATTATTCCATTGGTCGAGCAGGTCTTACCTTGACAGTTTTGTCTGGCCGACCAATTATATGTAGAGGTAAGATCAGATCATACGCTACTTCTTAATATTATGTTATTTTATGTAGGTAAGCGGTTAGTTTAGTTAAAGGGACCCGGTGGTCTAGAATTGTTTAAAAATTTGATTTTTTTTCAATATTTCGGAAGTATAGTCTTTGGAGAATATGTTGTCAAATTTTTATAATGATATTGACAGTATTTCAGGTTTTACAACCCTTTTAGGCGGGCGGTTGCTCCGCCTCACATATGACTCCATTGTTCGTAGCAATGCAGCTGCTTGGATCTTTCAATAAAATTTTAATTGTTCAATAAAATTTGGAATTGTTTCTTTTAAAACGAAACTGACAATTCGATTCTGTATTCAGATATAAGAAATTTAAACCACACTTTGGGAATTTGGTTTAAATAACTATTGGTTTATACATTGAATTTATCCCAAAAAATCTACTTAATAAATTTCTAACACTGACTGACTGACAGACAACGCACATCCTAAACTGTTGGGTTTAGAAGAATGAAATTTTACACAGGAGTTCCCTATGTAATGTAGGCTAGCACTAAGAAAGGATTTTTGAAAATTCACCCCCTAAGTGGGTTAAATAGGGAATGAAAATTTGTATAGAAATTCGTTATTTTTAAAATTAGATATATATAAAAATATGCTACTATGGCTATTAAAATAAATAATATCTTAGTTAATAAATCTTCGACACTGACTGACATCTTGAAATGTTGCCGATAGTAAATCCCATCGGGTAGGTATACGGCTAGTTGTTTATAATTATGACACTCATATAGATTAATAATCTTTCTTCTTTTTTTTCTGATAAGTGACAGAGCTGAAATGTTGTACGTCACCCAGGCAGTGTTCCTTCTAAGCTGTGTGCGTGTACGCGCGCACATAAATTTAAAACATAGCGCACATGGAAAATACTCGCGCGCACACAATTTTTTTTTTGTGTAGAAAATAAAATTGCACCTGCATATGAAATCCATATAAAGAAAAATTAAATGACAAAAACTGAATCAAATATATATAGTTTTAGATTTAAATAAACCGCCAACTATAGTATTTGTGTATAGATATAGATTGCAGCATAAATATTTTTATTTTTCATTTGAATGAAAAGGGGAATTCACAGTAATCAGCTAAATTCTGTCTTCACAAACTAATGATTTGACCTGATTTTAGTTTGTTTTTTTTTGTTTTGTTTTTTCATTGTGCCGGGTAAATTTTTTTTATTTTGGAAAAAACTGCACACACTTAAAAAAGTGCGCACACAGGTCACAAGAAATTAGAGGGAACACTGCACCCAGGTCCATTTTTTTGAGGGTGTCATCTTCGGCGACAGGTGTTTTATAGTTATAATTTTTTTTTTAGCGAATTTCGAAAACTCGAATTTCAGCTATTATACCCGGTGTCATGGTGGAACCTAGGCCGAGACTATAACAAAAATATGTTTTGAGGTCCCTAGAATACGAAAATGATATTCACTATATATATATATATATATATATATATATATATATATATATATATATATATATATATATATATATATATAAAAGTCGGCCACTTGAACAATTAACAACGTGTAGAATTTTGAATTTACGCGTATTTTGATTATCTCATTAAGTACTTTTAAGTATCGCCTTTCTAACTAAATGGAGATTAATTTTCTAAATTAATAAACAATTAAAATATTTTAACTTTTATCTTTAAAAATGAATTTGCCTTAAGTCGGCCACCTATGCCCTAAAGCCGGCCAAAAATGTTCCTAAGGTCGGCCACCTGGATTTTTCATAATATAAATGAATTACCCAATTGTAGTTTATTATGACGCTAAGGAAAGCGTTTAAGGAAAACTATTCTAACATTATAATATATTATTAGGGTAAAAGCTCCGATTGTGGAACACTATTTTTAGGTATTTCATCAAACTTGCTTATAAAATTTAATAAATGAATTAAACACCCATTTTTTTTCTTAATAAGCATGAAACCAAGTTTTTTTAATCCAATGAATATGTTTTTAAGAAAATATAACCCAAGAATTTTGATTTATTAATGTTTTGTTTTATAATTTGTTGACATGTATAAAAAAACGGGCAGAATATATTAACACCCTTTAAAAAATCAGCATAGGCACCTAAAAAAAAACACGTATTTAACATACATGGCATACAGTGATCTTTTGACATATACAGATATGACTAGTTGCGACATCTTTTGATGTATTTATGTAAGTATTTAATGATGGTTTTCTAGAAAACTGACACAAGTCAAAAAACGTGATTTTGCAGGAAATCATTTTTAAAATTAATGGAACAGATTATTAAGGTTTTTTTATCATCAAACTTTTATGCAAAATGGCGCCCATGTGTGTCATAACATAAATAGTGTCCAATATAAATTGCTAGGAGTGCCACAAAGCGTTCGGTCTGTGAAGTACGTTTAAAAAATTAATATAGGTTTCATAGTACTTACAGTATACGATTTTCGCCACCTAGTGTCATCTAGGATGTTTTAAAAAACATCGTGTACTTTCCTAACTTACCCATCTACCATTGTTAATTTTTAATTAGTTATGTTATATGATAGTTATATGTCATTTCAAATCTAATATGTCTGACGTTTTTATTTAATAATAAAAATTTCGAAGTTTTAATTCAATATTAATTATTTTTCAATTGATTTTACGTTCTGAAATAAAGAAAATATTAAAGTGAAATTATAAAAACAGTTAGTTAAGTGTTTTAGGCCCAAAAATAAATTAAAAATGTTTATAAAATAGGTAAGTAATAGGTCATTCTCAAAATGGAATACATACCCTAAAACTTCGAACTCATTTAAAAACACTTCTACAAATAATATTTAACCCGTATAAAAAGATAATTTAGCTATCCTAATCTCTTAAATGGACTAATAAAAATTATTTGTATACTTTTATTATGCTAATAACTTTAAAAATTCGGTGAAAAATGTTACAATTTATAACTCATATGTTTTGAATAATGATCATCCACCATTATAAAAATTCACGAATTCAACAAAAATTGTTCGATATATATTTGTATTTCTTAAATTAAGTGAGGAAACATTATATGCGAGGTGAATTTAAATTGAAAAATAATCATTCTATTAATAATAATTTTTGTTATCAGAGGTTTCTTTCAGAAATAACTTCATTAAGATATAAATGTCAAAACTGTTTTTCTATTGGATCGCGTTCCACAAACGGGGCTTTTACCCTAATTTAAATTTAAATCAAAACAGAATTATAAAAGAACATTTTTAAATATTTTTTAACAAATATCAATAATTGGTAATCATGATTACAAACTACATTTAGAAAATGTAACTTGAAATGTAATGTAATTTTCGATTAAATTACATTTTATAATCGTAATTTGTAACCGTTTTTGAATTTCAAAATATATTACTGAATTACATAATTATAATTACGATTAATTTTGCTTAAGTTACCTATAAATATGAATAAAACTGCAATCTAAATTAAAACAATTTCGATAGTGAAACAGTTAGGTTAAAAGGTAAATTAAGGTAGGGTTGGCAAATAAATTGTTTATTTTATTAATATGAGGCCTAACAGAGCCTAAATTAATCAACTGTAATAAATTTATGATAAGTAATTCGATATCGATAATTTTCGATAACGAAACGTAGGTAGGTTTTGATAGTCCCAATATGTTCGGAGTACCCACAACTTGCTTCGCTTAAGCCTTCAAAAATTTCGTTATTTTTTCACTACGACGCACCGTTTATGAGATATTTACGACCAAAAGTTTACGTTTACAAAAAGTATTTTTTTCAAAAATGTGTTACGGCTGACTAACTCAATCGGACTAATAGAGTCTGAATTAACCAGTTATAACCGATTTATAAATCGATAATTTTCGATAACGACAAGTCGGAAAAGTAAGTTTCAGCAGTCGCAGTAGGATTGGAATAACGATAACTCGCTTCGCTTAAGCCTTCAAAGCTTTCGTTCTGTTTCGCTATGATGCATCGCTTATGAGGTATTTACTATCAAAGTTTTCGATTACGAAAAGAATCGTTTAAATACAAACAATAAAAAACATTTAAATTTTAGAATTGCGTAACTTTAGAAGCACTTTTTATAACTACTACTTACAGCCAGGGTGTTAATAATAACATAATAAGTACAAGAAAACTACTTTGTTGACGGCCTGGCCGACGTTAGGATTTCTTTACAAATTTTATCCCTAATGTCGGCCGTTCGTTTTTTTTTTTAGATTTCAAACGATAAACGTTTTAAATAATTTCTAACTTCTTGAGAGGTGTATAATGTTATCAAATTTCGTAAAATCAATCGTTATTGTTAAAAACTTATAAAGTAATAGCTTATTTCCTGCACTGACTAAACTTACAAATTATAGAATGGCCGATCCATTTTCAACACAAGTTGTCATTTATCAATCGATTAAGTGTAATAAAACATTAACTACTTAATAAAAATTATTGATTTTAAAAATCGTATATCCAGAATAGATGAGCCTTTTGTTTCTATATGATTATCAAGCATTTTCGATGTTTTAAAAGCTTGTTTTTAAAAAAAAAGCAACTAATGGCCGACCTTAGGGCACCGGATATATATATATATATATATATATATATATATATATATATATATATATATATATATATATATATATATATATATATATATACATAAAGTCCGCCTAGAATATACGGTCGAGCTGATGTTTTCATGAGGTCCACCGGGATCTTGCAAATCTGGAAACGCCAGAAATAACCTATCGAACCAATTCTGAAAATTTTCTCACTACTAGAGAACTAAATTATTTTAGATGGATACAACTATGCTGCACAAAGTTCGTTCGGGTTCTTGGGTCCGAAAAATACCAAAACTAATTACCTAGCCGATTTTAAAAATTCTTTTACTCTTAGAAAGCTAAACTATTTTAAATGGGTACAGGTTAGAGATGATCGATATATCGATAACTGTTATTTTGTAACTAGTATAGAAAGATAACAGTTATCGTGAATAACTAGAATACCCACTAACTGGTTACTTAAATAATTCCTTTGGAAATATCGATAACATAGGTCAATATTAATATATTCGAAAGCAAGGATCACAATAATTCCACCTACGGAGAATTTCAAAATAATAACGCCCCAGGCAAGTTACACATTTTCTATTGTAGCACATTTAAAAAACCCTTAAAAATGAACTATTGTCTATTGTACAGTTATCTATTTGTATTTGTAATTTTAGCTTTGTTCGTGCAACAGTTTTAAAAGTACAAAACTGTACGGAGCATATGTATTTGTTAAATGAGCGTTCGAGCAAAACTTAATTTGTGATTTGATTGCAAATCTAGTGTTCTAGCAGCTTAAAAATTAAATTTCGAACTAATACACGACAGCAAGAAAAATTTACCAACTTTTAACAAACTTGTCGGATTGTACTTGCGCAGTAGATCTCAAATATATTACTGTTTAAAATTTAAATATTTTATTGTCTGTTAGGTTAGATGTATGGTTAGGGAACTTCTATTTCAGTTATTTTTTCTGGTGGAATTTTTTTGAAATATTTTTTTACTAGGTACAGGTAAATAAATTTTAAAAAGAAATATTCATATTTAAATACAGTTTTAATGTGCTCTTTTTATCGTTTAGAGAGAAGAAATTAATTCACAATAATATTTTTCATTAGTTTTTCTTTCTCTTATTGTACAAAATGAATGAAAATTCATCCAGCTCCAGTACGTTTAGTTCCAGTGATTTGTCTAATTCGAGCGATGATGATTTACTTGATTTTGAAATTAATAGAATTCGACCAAAAAATGAAAATTACTTTGAAAGTACTATTCAATTATATAATAATAAAGAATTTATTAAGCATTTCAAAATAAATAGACGTGTAGCTGAAAGTCTAGCAGAACATTTTCAGCTTAGTGAATATTTAAAACATCATTTGCGTGGGGTTGGAAAATTAAATGCGCTTATTGGAATGGAATGGAAAATTAAATGCAATTAAATGTTTTAATATTTCTTTGGATATTTTGCAAATATTTTAATAACCAAAAAAATGTCAATCTTTTATAACTTTATTAGTCTATAACCACTGTATATATGACATCCATGAGGCCCGTGAGTCCAAGACTTGCCGGACACGATTAGAGTGACATCTGGTGGTTCTTAATTAAACCTAAATCTCGAATTCACCGTTCGAGCGTCAAAATAATTTGAAACTATTTTGTTGTTGAACATGCGCAGTAGTCATAGTTTGAAAAATCACTAATTAGTTTGAAATTGGTTGCACGAACAAACCTTTTGTATCCACAAAATTGTTAAAATTGTGTATATAAAGCCTAAATCCTTGTATAGACAAGTATTTGAGCAGATATTGCAGATTATTTAGTATCCGTCAGTATTATAGATCTGTGCATATATCACTAACAGAACCGTTTATACGCATATCGAATATCTTACAATATGTTAAAATATCCAAATACCATACCAGTTATTATAATAACTGTTATAGGCTGGGTGCGTGATGGCAACGACATCTATAATATACATTTTTCCGGGCTCATTAACGAATATAAATAATGGTAACCGTGGAAATAAATAAATTAAAAATATTTTTAAACAAACCGTAAAATCTGAATACAAACGTTTACTATTTACAATTAATTTTTTTTATAAATTTGAACAATTTGATTTGTTCAGTTTGAACAATAAAATACTGGATGAAGTAAAACAGTTATATTAAAAAAGTAATTAAACAATTTTCAACGTTAATATGGATATAATTATCAAGACAGTATTTCCTTCCAACCTCGGACTATGCAGAGGAAAAAGTTGCTGGTGCCGATGAAGTACGTCAGGGAAATTCGAGAATTAAGAAATGCTGGCATAAGCCATTCAGTTTAATGTAGAGTCATAAGACAAACATCAATAACTTTAACTCCTTATGAAACATTATTTCATGTGACTATGTGAGTTAAAATACATCAAATATTTTTAATTCTGTATTTATGGATTGACGTGTAGACGTTAATACTGTTGACAGATAAATAAGGAATGACAAATTAGTTACAATTGCGTTTATAATCAAAGTGAATCAATGTAAATATTTTTATTTAATATTTTTTATTATACTGTAAACACATATGAGCCCGTATTAATGCTTGTTTTCTCCACTACTCACGCTGCAATCGATTTAATTGTCCCCACCATATACTTCGCACGCTGCCTATAAATAACAGTTATTTTTCAGTAACTGTTATTGCAATAACAGTTATTACAAAATAACCGTTTAGCTCATCTCTAGTACAGATCTTAGATGAGATCCACCAGTGCCCAATATTTGGAAATTCACTATGTTATGCAGATGCTGTGACGAGGGGTATTTTATAGCTATTGAGTGGGTTAATAAAAGTACATAGTTTAATTATTGTTTTTACATTAATTTCACCTTTAAAAATAAAATTCTAAAAATGTTTTAAATTTACGGGCGCTAGGCCACCGGGTCCTCTTAATAGGTAATGAAACCGTTTATTTCGGATAGACATAAATTTTTTTAGAAATTGTAGAAAGGTCTATCATAAGTGTAAAACGGTGTTTTCGGGACTTACAAGTAAAGGTCTTGAAGTGATAATTCTCAATTTTGATGAAATTTGGTAGGTATGTAGAACACAGAAAAATAACAGACACGTATTTTTCTTTATTAGGGGTTTTATTAGGGCCATTTAAGGGGTGAAATTCACCCCCCAAAGTTGGGGTAAAAATTTAATTTTGTTAAATTACTCGAAAACTATAATAGTTAGAAAAAATGTTTAAATTGACAGAACCCTACATTTTGAAAGATCTTTCTACTGATGTACTCAAATGCAGGGTCGGGCCTACTGGAGGGGCCTTGACTATAAAATTGAGGGTAAATTTTTAAATAGGGTGAATATGGTTCGACCAATCAAAATACTAATATCAAATATGAAAATTACATCAAAAATACTAGTTTACCTGTTTTTGCTAAAAACCGTTACTTTAAATCTAAAAGCTCAAATCTTAATCTAAAATCTTACATGGGTAAAGCCTCTATCGGGGGCCGAGGGGAGGAGCCCCCTGAAATGAAAAAAGAATTATTTACGTACAGTAGTCTTTAAGGACACCCAATGGGAAGTTGACAGTGTGGGTAGACCATTCTCCCCCCAAACTGTTGAAATATTTTAAAAACAGAATCGGTAGAGGTAAAATTTAAATTGGCTAATAGTCATATTTCTTGCATATTTCTCTGTAATTAATTGCCACAGTTTTTATACATAACAAATTTTACTTTACAGTATAAATTATTCTTTTGAAATTAATGATCCAGCATTTTTATTAACTAGTAAAATAGTACTCTAAAGAAAATTTAATATTACACGATTACTACTATTTTATAAAAATTGAAAAGGCTTCATTGTAAAAATATTACTCGCATATCTGTGAAATAATGTTGATCCGAACGGAATTCACCAATGTTGGAAAATCGGAAGTAGGTTGTACTAAAAATTGGGCTTAGTAAATATTTAGTTGTTTCTGAAGACCCATTAATAACTAGGACACTGGATTTATATATGTTAATATCCCTGTATATTTTTTCGAGCTCTAAAACAATTATATATGCTATGTCAATTTAAATTTTGTCTCTACCGATTGTGTTTTTAAAATATTTCACCAGTTTCCAATATTAACTAGAGCTACCGGAATTTGCATAGAGCTCTTAATTTTGTACGAATAACATTAGAATAAAATTTTATCCAATATTTTTGTTTAAATATTAATTGTAGAGTATAAATACAATAAATAAAAACGATTTAAAAAGTTATTTTTAAAGATATTATAAGTAAAATATTGAGTGCATATGTAAGATTTTAGATTAAGATTTGAGCTTTTAGGTTTAACGTAACGGCTTTTAGCAAAAACAGGTAAACTAGTATTTTTGATGTAGTTTTCATATTTGATATTAGTATTTTGATTGGTCGAACTATATTCACCCTGTTTCAAAATTTACCCTCAATTTTATAGTGAAGGCCCCTCCAGTAGGCCCGACCCTGCATTTGAGTACATCAGTAGAAAGACCTTTCAAAATAAATGGTTGTGTCAATTTAAACTTTTTTTCTATCTATTATAGTTTTCGAGTAATTTAACAAAATTAAATTTTTATCCCAATTTTGGGGGTGAATTTCACCCCTTAAATGGCGTTTTTGGCTGATAAAGAAAAATACGTGTCTGTTATTTTTCTGTGTTCTACACACCTACCAAGTTTCATCAAAATTGGGAATTATCACTTCAAGACCTTTACTTGTTAGTATGCTGTCAATAGACCACCATCTTGAAATGAAGGTTGAAAATATTTATTCGATTGCTTCCGTAACCGTGAGTCTGATAAAAATTTTGTAAAAAGCTTTTTTTGTAGATTATATAATTAACTACAATTTCTATCTGTGGTGTACATAATTTAAAAAAAAGCTTTTAACAAAACGTTTACCAGACTCACGGTTATGGAGAGTAACTATTTTCGACCTTCAATTCAAAATGGCGACTGACCTGCAACACATTTAGCCATAAAAATTCAGTTTTATATTTATGATACAATCTTCTATGATTTCACAAAAAATTGGTCCCTGCTCGAAATAGGCAATGGACACTCTAAATGGTCATTTTGGAGAAATAAGTAAGAAAGTTTTAAAACTTGGCAAAATTGTTCATAAATACCTAATGATGATTATACCAAAAGTCCCGAAAATTCAGATATACGCTTAGCCACCATCTTGAAAAACAGACTCACTTTTTAATTTTTTTTTTAAAAATTCTCAAAAACTATTAGTTACAAACAAAAATTAGTTATCAGCAAAGTTAAAGATCATAATATCACCAAAAAAAGTCTCATTCACTTTTGCTGTATTCCTAATACTTTCTGAAATAATCGGGTATAAAGGAATGTATGTAAACTACGAGAAGCTCAGATAATGTTCACTAGAAGTTTCTTTAATTTGTAAGGTAGTTGCCGTAGAAATATACTCGTTTCCTCTCGAATATTAACGATCCTCCACATACACTGTCTAATGTTTTTAATTACGATATGGCGTCATCAGCGTTCATTACATATTTTTAATAATCCTGGTTACCAGACTGAATAAACTATTTGAAATTCCGTTATTTTGATAATACATTCGTTCGGTTTTGACATACATTTATCGGTCCTCCTATATTTTGTTTGACTGAATTATATAATGTAGCAATATTATAAAAAAATTTTTTTGCTTGCTTATTGTCGACAGATTACGCATACAGTCTTGTTAAAAATTCAGAACTATTTTTCAAAAATTTTAGGGATTATATGGGCTGGATAATAAAATGGCATAGTAACCGAGAATAAACTTTAAGTGGTTTTTCCGAAATTTAAATATTTCATACAAATGAATGTTTTAATTATTACAATAAAAAATTTTACCTGCTGACTGCCAGAAAACCGCAAGTCAAATTTTGTTCAAATTTCTATGGTTTATTAATCACTTGATAAACCATGAAATAGCACCGTTCGTTCACAGCTAAAACACTTAAAGTAATTTTCCAGAAATGATTATTTAAACATAAATACAGATCCCTCTTATTTGTGTTAGACAAATGATAAAATGAGAGTGCTACAATCGAGAGAGTCTATCCAGTGGTAGTTCACTTGCAACATAATTAGGGAATCATGATTTCATTATACTGTAATAATTCACAGGCCTGCGAGTTTTAAGTCATGTCATTCCCTTCTGGATTTGATGACTGATCTTTGGGTATTTTGGTGCGCTGATTACGAATATGTACTTAATTTTTCGCAATCACCCTCAGTTTTTATGGAAAAGCCCTACGAGAGAAATCACTAAAAAAGACACAATTTTAGAAAAATAAAATTATATTAAAAAAAATTGTATCAAATTACTTAAAAAACGTTATAAATATATTTATAAGATCAAAATACATCAAAATAACAATAATAAAATATTTTTGTGGTGTTCGCTGAAGTTTCGATTGTGAGATTTCCTCTTAAAATTCCTGTTTGGATCATCTCGCTTTAGCAACCAACAATAATCTGCCATCAATCGGATATTCCACCTTCCTTGATACCTACCTTCCATTTCTTTCAGGTCCTGGTGAAATCTTCCTCCTTACTTTTCACTGACAGCTCCTAAGTTATCGGGAAAGTAGTCTAAGTAATAATTCAGGAAGTGGAGTTTAATGCACATCGAACATCCCATTTTCCCAAAATTTTCTATCATTTTTTTCACAATATCTTCATAGATTGCACCTTTATGGTTTCCTAGGAAACTTCTCACTACTTCCTTAAAAAACTTCCAGGCATCTAATTCAACTTCACTTAATCTTTTATCGAATTTTGTACCGATTTATTTTTCTTAAATTATTTTTTAAAAAGAAATATTTTTTTATTAACCCTTTTATACAAACCATATGGAAAAAAATTTTTGCCTCAAAATGCCGGACTTTTTACTGCCAGTGATAAGTACAATAGATAAGGTTACAAAAAAAGAAAAAGAAAAAAATCAAAGATCCCAACATCAAAAAAGTGAACCCTAGGAATTTACAAAATATAAATTATACTAAACTATGTTGATAAAATTGAACATTATTTAGAATTATACCGTATTTCGGAAAATCTGTCACAGACGGCGGTACCTGTACCACTGAACAGTGAATACATACATCATATCACAGCATTTTGAGCCGCCATATTACAGGACGAGTTAACTCGTCTTAATCATTTAAATAGCTAACAACATTTAAAATACAGTCAACCAGTCAAATTTTCAACAATTTTAATTAAAAAAAGTTTAAACTATTTTGTTTTTTAGTTGTTTTAAACTAATTTTTATTAACAGCCGATGGTTAACAGAGAATATATCGATTAGAGATGTGCTCGTGAGTACATTTTTACTCACGATCACGCACAGTTACGAATTATGTTTTGTACTCACGCCCAATCACGAACGAGAAAATTTATTTCTTTTCATACTCACGCACGATCACGAACAAAAAAATTTAATACTTTCACACTCACGCACGCTTACGAATTAAACATAAAAACTTTTAAATATAATCGTTTGAATTTTGAGTAAAAATCACTAGCGTTTTAACAGTCAGTAAAAATTATGCCTTCACGATAAAATCAGAAATACGGTTAGTACGGTTCACTGAGATTAATACTGATGCAAGTTACATGCTATTTATTTTTTTCTGGAAAGTGAGAAAATTTTCAAAATTTTTCATTTGGTGATTTATTGTTTAATTTTTGTTCTTATTGTAGGTACTATATTTGTATATAAGTATGATATTTCGCACAACCAAACTAAATAATATATATAGTTTTTTAACAGAATTGTGGCAAAATATTTTTTTAGTAGGTACCCATAAATACATACATAAATAATAAAATTGAAAAAAAAAATAATGACAATAAACAACTTAAAATGTTGAAAAAGATAATATTTCCTTAAAATTAACCCATATGTTCTTTATATTATTCCTTCATAAAATGATAGATCATACTATTGAAAGCTGTAAAACTGACCTTGTAATATTTTCAAATATACCCATTGACTGATAGTCTAGTCTAGAAAAGCCATTTTAGTGAAATTCTCATAGAGGGCACCAAAAATTATGATTTTGGTGTCATTCGATTCGTATTGACCTCTAGAAACTTTTTGAAAAAGTTGAAAATGAGTGTTTTTGTTTTTTTGAAAAATTTCAAAAACTATTAAAGATTTTTGAAATTAAAAAAAAAGATCTGAAAAGAGCAGGAAATTTCACAAAAATAAGTCCCGACTCCCGAAACTATATCTCCAATATTTATAATTTTAACAGAGCCCTAAAGTTATTGCTAAAATGGGGTGTTTGGCGTTCTCGAGCGCCGCGTCATTCAAACACGGTAAATAAAAAATATTATTTAAATATATTAAATATCAATATTAAGGAATGAAAAAATTCACGTACCTTCGGAATAAGTTGATAAACAATAATCCGTGCAAAAAAAAATTTTTATATGTATTTTTCCATTAGTTATGCTATTGTTAATTAACAAAATTTTTGAAGCCGAAAGTTGACATAGAAATCTTAATAATTATTTAACTAAAAAGCTCAAATTTTTTTTGCTTCGTAGAATTGTTCTGAAGAGGTGAAAAAATAGATTCCCGTTGAAAAAATCAAAAATTTTTAATTTTCCGCTTATTTATAAACAATCAATTGCATTGAAAAATGAGAAATGTTGATAAAGCATTTGTTTTTTTTTTTTTTTTTTTTTTTTAAATCTTAATTATTTCGTTTTTTTCTCATTGAGCGCCACCTGAAAATAATTTTTTAAATTTTTTAATGCTATTATTTAAAAAATTGTTATAAACAAATGCATTGTTTTTGAGGCAATGGAAAAATTTTTTTTTTGATTCGAAGGACCAAAAAACAATGATTTTTAAAAGAAAAATCGTTTCTTAAAAAAATTTTTTTATTGCTCAAAAATGCATTTGTTAATGAACAATTTTTTTGTGTCATTTATTATTAATATTAAAGATCCGTTTTTTTTTTTTTTAAAAATCATTATTTATATTGCCCTTTCATATTCCGAAGAAATTACAATTTTTTATTTATATTTATTAAGTTTATTTAATAAACAATTTGTTATAAACAAATAAATTTTTACGGTTTGTAATTGTAATTTCTTCGGAATATAAAAGAGCAATATAAATAATGATTTTAAAAAAAAAAAAAAAAAAAACGGACCCATAATATTAATAATAAATGACACAAAAAAATTGTTTATTAACTAATGCATTTTTGAGCAATAAAAATTTTTTTTTAAGAAACGATTTTTCTTTTAAAAATCATAATATTTTTTGGTCCTTCGAATCAAAAGAAAATTTTTCCATTGCCTCAAAAACAATGCATTTGTTTAAAACAATTTTTTAAATAATAGCATTAAAAAATTTAAAAAAATTATTTTCAGGTGACGCTCAATGAGAAAAAAAACGAAATAATTAAGATTTAAAAAAAAAAAAAAAACAAAAACAAATGCTTTATCAACATTTCTCATTTTTCAATGCAATTGATTGTTTATAAATGAGCGGAAAATTAAAAAATTTTGATTTTTTCAACGGGAATCTATTTTTTCACTTCTTCAGAACAATTCTACGAAGCAAAAAAATTTGAGCTTTTTAGTTAAATAATTATTAAGATTTCTATGTCAACTTTCGGTTTCAAAAATTTTATTAATTAACAATAGCATAACTAATGGAAAAATACATTTAAAATTTTTTTTTGCACGGATTATTGTTTATCAACTTATTCCGAAGGTACGTGAATTTTTTCATTCATTAATATTGATATTTAATATATTTAAATAATTTTTTTTGTTTACCGTGTTTGAATGACGCGGCGCGCGAGAACGCCAAACACCCCATTTTAGCAATAACTTTAGGGCTCTGTTAAAATTATAAATGTTGGAGATATAGTTTCGGGAGTCGGGACTTACTTTTGTGAAATTTCCTGCTCTTTTCAGATCTTTTTTTTAATTTCAAAAATCTTTAATAGTTTTTGAAATTTGTCAAAAAGACAAAAACACTCATTTTTTTTTCACTCTTTTGTTTATAACAATTGCAATTTTTACGAGCGCATTTTCAACTTTTTCAAAAAGTTTCTAGAGGTCAATACGAATCGAATGACACCAAAATCATAATTTTTGGTGCCCTCTATGAGAATTTCACTAAAATGGCTCTTCTAGACTAGACTATGAGACCGAATATATGTAGACAGGCCAATTTTAAGAATTTAAGGAATTATTTAAAAACGGAAGAAATAATCAGAACAACATCATAAACACAGTTGGACATTCCTAAATTGTAAATCATTTTGTATACACTCCAAGTATCTCGGTAAAAAACTGGAATTTGTTAGTACAAAGGGTTATTGGATTTCTACCTACTTGTACTCATAAAAAGTACCTAATATAAAAAAAACTTTTTTTTTGTAGTTAAAAAATCAAATTGGTTTAGTTAATATTCCCTAAAATTGAAAAAAATTATTTTTAAAATTTTTTTATTCATGGTCTTTAACTTTTCGTGACTCACGAATTATTCACGGCAAGAAATTAAATGTCACGATCACGCCTACTCACGCACGATCATAAAAAATTGTTCACGATCACGATAGGTCACGCGTGACCCGTCGGGTCACGCGTGAATTCACGAGTTTAGCACATCTCTAATATCGATATAATTTCTTAGTCGAATTTTTCCTTGAAAAAATTAGACTTATACAGCTTATACGATAAGAACAGCAGGGGGGGCAGCAAAACAATAAAACTTTTCCAAACCGAATGTTTCGGTTGATTATCTACAACATATCCAAAATTCAGCTTCCTAGGATGATTTGGAGGGAGTAAAGGGGGGAAAAAGTATTTTGGCTCGATCTAACACGCCCACAGCCCCAAGATATAACGTAGAGATTTGAAATTTGGTGTGTTGATAAAGTTCGTACCTAGGATCTGCTTTTTGGAGGTTTTAATATCTTACCCCCGCCCCCTCCATTTTTAAGCTACAATTGCATGCTTTTTCGACGTTTTTAAAGTTTGTACCACTCGCACAGGTCACCCAAATAAACGTAAAGAACTGAAATTTTGTATTCGGATTGAGTTAGTATCAAGGAGGTGCCTTTTGGGGGTCTCAATTTTTAACCCTTACCCCTACCATTTTTATACCAAAAAGAACATGATTTTTCTTGTTCTTTAGAAGTTTCGTTCGGGTCAAAATCTCCCCAAATAAACCTAGAGGGCTGAAATTTTGTGTACAGGTTAAGCTAATAGCCAGTCACTGCTTTTTGGAGGTTTCAACTTTTAACCCTTACCCCCACGATTTTTACGCCAATATTTCTTTGATTTTTTTGCTCTTTTTCTAACACATCTAGAGACTCTCTAAGGAAACCTAGAGGGCTTAAATTCTGTACGTATATTGAGTTATTATCCAGCTAGTGCCTTTTAGGAATTCCACATTACTTTTCCCCCCACTTCTCCCATTTTTACATCGGAATTCAATGGTATTATTAAACGTGTTTTAAATGTTTTACTTTTATTCTAATACAAGCAGGCGTATAGTAATTTTAAAAATCAAAAAAAAAAAAACTTTTTTTTTATAACAAATGCAATACGTAAATATTAAGTAATTTAAAAATGTTATTAAAGTCACTGTTTATTTATAAAGTAGGAATTTTGGATTTTTTGGAAAGAAAAAATATCTTCAAGTCCTTTTTTTAATATTTAAAAAAAGAAATAAAATAAAAATAAAAATACAAAAAAAAAAAAAAAAAACAGAAAGGGTATTGGCAGGCAAGCATGGGTAGGAATGCCCTTGTACGTATGTGTTTCTATTGAATTTGAATTGTGTTAATTTTTTTTGGTGCTAGCTGCTATCGACATAAAATTGAAATTTACTGAATTTCAGTCATTCGGGGTAAGAAAATATTTTTTCAAAGTCGAAAAATCTTTTGAATGGCTTGACGGATTTGGTTGAAGTTTTTATATGTTTCAGATATTTCTATGGTGTAGATATGTCTCAGAAAAAATTTTCAGCTACAAAAAAATTTAACCTCCTACCCCCACCCCAAATAATTGTTTAACTTTTTAATATTTTTTATCAACTTGTAGCTATGATATAATTATCAAAATTTTTTTGCAACCTTCTTACTATGATCCATGCAACATATAATTTTTTCAGAATTAATTTCCGGGTGCGTCATAGTTAAAAAAAAATTAAATGCCTGAAAAGCTTTTTTAGAGATAGGTATACGCTTTCGGGTACTCAGTCGATCGGAAGTCATTTGCGAAGTTGCGAATATGTTCATAAAAACGTTTGTGACTGCGCAGTTTTCGAAAAAAAGAAATAGTAGATTCAAGTCTTATTAAATTCCTGGATCAGCCGAACGCTCATCATCAGTTTTGAAACCAGCAAAATGACAATTCGCTTGCAGCCTTTCAATCACATTTAGATATCTTGAAGATACCAAAGATGAAGGGAAAAATTCGACTTCCGTGATGACGCCGCGCTGCCCACGGCGTTTTTTTTTTAAATGTATTTACGCCCACTGATTAACGTTTAAGTTTTTTATAATATAAGTACGGTCCTGTTAGCTCAGTAAATTTGCGAGGTTTAGTTATCAATTAAAACTAAATAGAAAAAAAATTACCCTCAATAATGAGCTCATTAGCGGATGACCTTAAAATTCACCTTTTTTCCCAAAATAAAGATATGTCACTTTAATTAGATTTCATTTAATAAACCATTGATGAGAATGTGCTCCTAAAAGCCAATTACAATTATGTAATGACTTTTTATTGGATAGGAAATAAATAAAAATGCATAATCTATACTTGACTTAATCGACCTAGGTAATTTTAGTCAAAAATTTTAATACCTAATATCTAAAAATTCTGACGTGCTGGAATTATTTGAATATTTTTTTCCTAATCAGTGCCTTAAAATCTATAAGTCAGTTGTCAAATCTTAAAGGAGAAAACCATCGCAGGCATGTGTCATTGTTTAATATAAATCGTTATACGAAAACAATATACTCTAGTTATATAAAAACACATAATGGGACAAGTAATATTCACTTTGACACATTCTATTTCATTTTAAATCTATTTCTGAAAGTCGCTATTGATTTTGTTCCATTATAAACACAATCTCATTTATCAAGAGAACTCAACACACAATCAAGAGAACTCTGTATTTCATAATGATAAATAGCTCGATTTCTGCAAAAAAAAAAAAAAATTCCGCCACTTAACTCCAGAAAACTTCGAATACAATTTCATTGAAATCTTTCATAATTTCATAGCGTATCTAATTTTCATTTCTTAGAACCTTTTCGTAGGTATTCATATTGATAATTTTAGGTGTACTTTAATTTACGACCCTTTCTGAGATCCCGTAGGGCTCTGAAGGACATTTCTGAACTCGCGTTAATATGTTTCGAAGTCGCAATAATATTCGAGTAAAATTTGGTTAAGACCTGTCCAGCCGTTTATTTTGGGAGTTCTTTGAGTCTCCTAGGAGACAATTTTAAACTCACATGCATTTTTTCAGGATTTCAAAACTATTTGAGGAAAATTTGGTCAAGATCCATCCAACCATTTATTTTGGGTATTTTTGGAGGTCCTAGGACCCTAGGGATCAAATTTAATGTAACGTCCATTTTTTCCAGAAGTCAAATATTCAAAAAAATTGCAAACTCTGTCAGTTTGTAGAGGGTGACTATCTAATAACATAAAAAATATCAGTTATTGTTAAAAAACTTTTTAAGGGATGAAATCGCCCTTTAAAAATTGTGGTAAAAATTTAATTTTTTAAATATCTCGAAAATGGTAAGAGATAGAGCAAAAGTTTCAATTGGGGATGTTGCTCTTTTTTAAAGAGCTATCTATTAATATGCAATTTTTACAAACGACAGTCTAGCATCAGAAACATTTATTGTAACATTATTATCCACCGCCAGTGTGTCAATAATAAAAATAAGTGTATGAAAACTAGTAAGTAATTTAAGGAGGTGACTCACTCTTCTCTCCAATTTTGTTCAAACTGAATTTCGAATTCAAGAATTTCATCTCTACGTTACACTAATTGTCTAAAACTTCATACCAGTGTTTATGGTTGTTTCAGTGTTTTCTACAATCGAGTCCTCATCAATAAATCGTAACTCTTCAGATTTACCGGACCATTTGGCTGATGCAATTCCAATTTGATTACCACTAGGACTACTTTTATTACAAATGCCTCTATGTTTCGCTGGTCCTGGTTGTGATAATGAGGACGTTGCGCCATGTGGGCGTTCTTCCATGAAGAAGTTCTTAAATTACTCAAATAGTATGATTATATCGACACAGTCTACCTAGTTAACTACCCCTAAACTTAATATTCAGAAATTGAGCAAAAACAGGTCAATTAGAATTTTTTACATAGATTTGAAATCCGTAAACAAAATTTGCATATATTTTATTTTTTACCCCTTTCTACAAAATTAATCCCCAAATTTTAACCCTTAACCACTCCTGTTGATGTAATTTGAACAAATTGCATATAAATGGACAGCTCTTTAAAAAAGAAAAACATCGTCAATTTAAACTTTTGCTCTATCTCTTACTGTTTTCGAGATATTTGGAAAATTAAATTTTTACCCCAATAAATTTTTGAAGGGCAATTTCACCTCTTAAAAACATTTTTTAGCAGCAACTGATATTTTTTATATTATTAGGTAGTCATCCTTTACAAACTGCAAAGTTTCAAATTTTTTTGAATTTTCAACTTCGCGATTTTTCATTATCAGTCTAACACATGAAAGTCACAAACTTTACTTCTTTATTATATTAAGTATGACAAACTCTTCGTAAAATATTTCTAATATCAGTGTAAAAGTATACACTAACACACCTACTACCAGAACTTCTGTTAAACTCACAATACAAGTTGTAGATAATTATATAATTTACAAAAATGCTTTTTACAAAATTTTTGTCAGACTTACGGTTACGGAAAAAATCAAGTAAATATTTTCGATCTTCAATTCAATGTGGCGGCCTATCTACAGTACACTGAATCCTGAGAACACCGTTTTACACTCATGAAGACCCTACTACGATATCCTAAAAAATTAATGCCTATGTGAAATAATCATTAACCATTAAATCGATCAGACCAAATTGCCAAGTAAGACCTAGTTGACCAATGGAATAATGAAACTGAGGGTTTTACCATTAATTTGGCGAAATTTTAATGAAACTGATGGTTTTACTTTTAATTTAAATCGATGAGTAACAAATATCCTTAAAAAATGGCCACCCACCAAGATATCGCGTGGCTGACCAAATTTACTTCGTTATACTACGTAAGATCAATTGGATCAACTTAATTCTAGTCTTTAATTCCATAAGTATTTACAATAGTATAATCTTAGAAGAGGGATAGAACCCCCTCCTGCTCAAATCCCACCAGAATAAATAAAAACAAATTAAAAAAGGTACAAATACTAGCACTTGATAAAAACACTCAACCAACATTTCTTATTGTATTATTAATACAATAATATTTTGCAATCATTAAATAACAAAAATATTTTTAATCTCGACCTCTATACCACAAGATCTTTAACTCTAATTTAGGGTGATCTAAAGAGAGGTATATACTTTTATAAAAAATAAATTTGTACTGATAAAAATAACAAAAAAAGATTATGTTGCAAACTTTTATGAACACACTACATAAAAACACTGTATAGATAATTACACTAATAATAATAATCAGATAGCAGACATATTATTTCTTATTTTACTGTGGGAAAATAATGTTATAAAATTAATTTCAAGAAGTTCAATTTTGCAATGAAATCTTGCTACGTAAATTTATTATTACCATTAAAATGATAATGATACGTAATTAAAGCTTTCAAGATTTGAGATGGTGCATTAAGTATCTTAACACTTTGAGTACCAAAATTTAAAAAATCATGTCTGGGACCAAACGCAAATCTAGGACTGCTATTGCCTGTATAATATATATATATATATATATATATATATATATATATATATATATATATATATATATATATATATATATATATATAAGCTCTAGACAGCTTATATTTAAATGTTGTGTAGCAGTACTTGATAAGCCAAATAAGGTTAACAAATATTGACTCATTCCCACTATTATACGGGTGGCGATCCTTCTATAATTTAAAAAAAATATTCAAAGGTTTCATTAGTGAAAATTCACGCTTTTAACCAGTTATGATTAAGGAAAGTCTTTTAAAATTTCCAAAGTTGGACATTTTTTAATCGATTTCAAAAAGAAGGTTCTCAATTCAACTTGTATTTTTCACAAACCAACTTAAAGGTAATAAAATGTTATATTGTATATTTAAAAAAAAATTTTTATGAAAACGTATTCAGATTAATGTTTATTCGTGGTCGTTAGAAGACCATAAGGAACTATATTTTATTGTGGAACAATGTATGGAAGTAAATTTCGAATAAGAAACGTTATATTTATTTTTGGAAGGAAAAAAAATTTTGAGTATTTCACGAATGGAAAAATCGTGCTGTTACAGCCAACGACTCAAGCCATAAAATTACACAAAAGTAAACCGGCCAGGTATTACCTGTGTCATTTACCGCTCCATCTAGACTATGCTTTGTACACCTACGACACCAAGGCTGATATCCCCTGTTTTAAAAAAGTTGAATAAATATACAAATATAGATTGATAGTATAAGTGTCGTCCCAAGATTGGTTCGTCATTCTGTGATTTTCAATTTAACAAAATTTAAATTTCGAATAGAAATTCTAGTTTGTCATTTTACTAACTGAATAACTAATAATTTATTTATATTACGAGTATTAATAGCTTTATGCGGACCGTATAAAGCTTAGTTTTATTTTTAATATTACATCGTACAGCCAGAATAAACAGTGATTTTAAAATTGCTCTACATTGATTACAAGCAAAAAATATATATTTTCCCAACAATTTACAAGAAAAAAATCATTTTAGGGACACCATTAACTTGACAAACGCCTATTACTAATATTTAGAATTTTCAATTTTAATTTAATTAATAATAAAAAATTTAAATATTATATTGTTAAGAGTGTCGATATTTTCTTTTCACTTAATATTGACGAAGTGTACTTTGTAAAATTATGCGTCACTATATTGTTGGTATCTAATGTTTGCTATTATTATTTATTTGATTTTACTTGTATTTTATTGTTATCATTTTGAAGTTTATTATTGTTATTTACGATTTCTGTTATTTCTTATTTACAAACATAATAACTTGATAATAATGGCATATTATTGTTGTTAGGCACAATTTTGTTTAATTTATAAAAGTATTATGTATTGTTCGTTATTATTATTAATTTATTTATAGATTAAATTCTTATTTTGTAAAACTGCTGCATGTATTTCTCACTTTGTATGATAGCAATATCAGAACAAATTATCTATCTATCTATTTATCTATCTATCTATCTATCTATCTATCTATCTATCTATCTATCTATCTATCTATCTATCTACAGCCAGAGTAACAGTGATTTTAAAATTACTCTACATTGATTACAAGCAAAAAATATATATTTTCCCAACCATTTACAAGAAAAAAATCATTTTAAGGTCACCATTAACTTAATGTTATTTTCACTAGAAATGTTCAAATTTGAAAGAAAATTAAAAAATTCGTAATGTTTCATCAAAGATATATAACTAAAAAACTAATTTTTAGTAACTATGTACGATTTTTTGATTTTTAAACTTAAAAAATGTGAGATACATGACAAATCAGTGATATACATGGATGGCCAACTATGTACCTATTTTTGAAGCAAGTATGTTGTACACAACTGGGATCTATGACAACAAAAACCCCAATATAAACAATTGATAAAAGTGTGACAACAAGACATTAAAGGTTTGTGTATCTTTGTTTATTCCTGACTCAAAATTAGCATTTCTTTAACAAATGTATTTTGTCATTCATTAGATAAAGACAAAATATAGTTTAGAACTACAAATGACTGCTGTCATCTTTTTTTTTAATGACTCTTTAACTTTTTAAACAATTTTTTAAGTTGTCTCTCTATGTATCTCTATGTGACAAATAAAGTAATATAGTCAGGAAGATTAATAAAAATATGTGGATATGCTGGACAAATGTACCAATTTTTTTTGCTAACTACCTATACCCTAAGCTTCAAATTTTGGGTAGAATCCATTTAACCCTATCAGCCACATGACGGCCATTTTGAAATATAAAGACAAATTCTGTTTGAAATATTTTTATTGAATTTTCCCATAGGGAAATGTGCAATTTTTATGAAACTTTGTAAAAACACGAAATGTCACATAGCCTAGGTTAAGCCCGCAAACCAAAAAGATTGATTGATGCAAAGGAGGTTTATAGGAGCTTTTTTCCCACCAAAATTTTTTTTTTATTTTTTACAAATAAATTTAAAAATAACCAATTGATAACCATTAGCTATGGATACGGTAAAAAAAAATCTTCTTGACATATGCAGCTGCAACGTTCTGTGCACTTCCAGTCATTATTTTTACATAAGCAGCTTCCCATACAACCATTCTTGGTATTTTACATTTACACTTTACAAGTTCGCTGCAGGTTTTCGATACAACCCTCAACAGAAAATTTAATTCAAAAAGCAATCCATTTTTGAGTACCTTCATTAAGGGAGTGTTCTTATTTTCTGACCAAAAAAATCGCAATTTCCAATCATTTTTCCTCAGTGATTTTATAACTAGTGGTACATTTCTTTCTTTATATTTCAAACGGCATTTTATTACAAATTATGTTCTCCAGTGTGCAAATTAGAATAAAGGAAAAAATTTAAAAATTGTAATTATAGTGCGTCTTTAGAAAAAAATCACGTTTTAGGGCTAAAAATGCATCTACGGGAGGCGATAAATTTTGAACAAGTGCATATTAAGCCCACGATTTTAGTTTGCATACTGGGCAATACATTAATGAATACAGTAAACAAAAATTTAGTTTCATAAGTTAATTACTTTTTGAAATATCAATATTACCACATTAAAAAGTTATTTCTCGGAAACTCCGCGCGTGCAAAAGAAACGCCCCCTTTTTCTTACTTCGTTTACAAATTATAATTATGTAAATATCTCCGGAACCATTAAGAACTTTCATTCAACTTTATTTTTACGTTTTCCATTAAAATTCTGATAAAGAAAATCGATTTACTTTGTACTTTGATTTATTTACATTACTTTACAAAGCACTTTGATTTATTTAAAATGAAATTTAATACAACATAAGGCCTTTTTATAAACATAATAATTCAGAAGTCAAATTAAGCTTAATACACATAACTGGTATGACATCAAAAAATGGAGTAAAAGTTTAATTTTTTCAAATATCTCGAAAACGATATGACATAGTTAAAAAATTTTGAATTAGCCATATTGCTATATTTAAAGAACTAGTTATTGATATGAAATTTGTTGAAATTACATCAACAAAGGTGGTTGCGGATTAAAATCTGGAGGTTAATTTTTCAAAAAGAGAGTAAAAAATAAAATATATTAAAATTTAACAGATTTCAAATCTACGTAAAAATATCTAATTGACCTATTTTTGCCTAATTTCCTAATGTTAAGTCTAGGGTTAGTCAATTAGAGGGTAACTGTGTCGACATAATCGTACTATTCGAGCAATTCAAGCACTTTTTCATGGAAAGTAGTTTAAGAAAATTAGAATAATGTAGTATTGAAAAAATCACGTTTTAGGGCTTGTTCTATAACATATTTAAATTTCATCAGAATCGATAGGTCCGGCTTTGTAAATAATTAAATTTTAAAAATGACAATGTAACAAAATGTATGTATTGAAGTAGCAGATAACTTTAAAATATGTTTTCTGATTAGCTGATTTAAAATAGAAATTGTAATGAATAACTTCTCACAACTTTCTGCGGACTGACGAAATACTTTCGCGGACCGGCGCGGCGGTTGAGAAACACTGGTGTAGATAGTGACCGATATAGATGTACCAAAACAGCAATTTTTAAGAAAGCGAACGACGTTGCAGGCAGATTTAGCAAGTATATTTACTTGTCAATAACATTACAGGTTCTTGGAGGACATTATTCAAGATGGCCGCCTTGTAGGTGATCAAATTGAATGGATCCTATACTCAAAACTTAAAGATTAGAACTTAACCAATATGTAAACCAAAACTGGTGCTTTTGTCCGGCGTGTCTATATCTAACCAATATTTTGCATTAATCTGCCTAACTAATAAGGTAATCATTTTGATTTTAACAAATGTAGTTTGTGCTGAGAATACATGTTTACTTCTCAATAACAAAACTAAAATATTTATTCAAAATTTAAATTTTGTTAGCAAACTGAGAATGATAAAACCATTTTTGGGACGACACCCATATTACCAATCTATATTTGTATATTCATTCAACTTCTTACAAACAGCTAACTTGATAACAGTCGCGGTGTTGCAGGGGTACAGGGCGTGGTCTTAATGAAAGAGTGGATGACACAGGTATCTATAAACACCTGACCGGTTTACTTTTATTATATATTCACACCACGATTTTTGCGTTCGCTGAAACAGCACTCACAGTAAACAGTAATCCTTTTTGTATATAGTTATAGTTAGGCAATGTAATAGCGGTTGACATTTGGAAGGAAATGATTTACTATATACCACAAATGGAAGACAAAAAATAAAACAAAGACAATAAATTATTGTCTTATCTCATGTACTTATATGAGCCTACTACAACCATAGAACACTAGAAGCAAACTAAAATAAAAAAAAAGTGTAGATCACTTGGAGTCATTTGTTGGTCTGTCACTGCTTAGGTGATTCAGTCGTGCGCACCAGTTGTAGCGGTGCAGACATCGCGAACATTGATTGTTGGTCACTGTTTATCAACCACTTGTAACAATGTAATACACGCATACGTACGTCTAGAATACATACATATTACACCGGACACACCCCAATCGCCACAGATAGAGCGTGACGTATGACACACACACAAGCGTATATTACGTATACATAAATACGAGAATTATGTAGTAACATGTTGTGCGTTTGGAGTGGGAGAAAAATTTTACGTCACCGTTCTGCCACAGTGATCTTGCTAGTATAGAGAATAGAGATACGTAGTTGGATTATGTATTATGTGACTACACAAAGATTTTTGAAACATATACGGGAAATCATAAAATTAGTAAAATTAACAGTATTGATCGTGTAATTTTGTCTAATAAACTATTCTAAGTCAATAAATTAACAATAACGTAAAAGTCCCCATTATGGAACGGTATCTAATACTGGAACAGTTTTGACATTTACATATTTATTTCTTTAAGTAAGGAGACATTAAATGCGAGGTGAATTTAAACTGAAAAACAATCATTCTATTAATAATAATTTTTGTTATCAGACGTTTCTTTCAGAAATATGTAAATGTCAAAACTGTTCCAGTATTAGATACCGTTCCATAATGGGGGCTTTTACGTTATAGTACTTTATTGGGAAACGAATAAATTATTATAACTAGAATTATAACCTGTTTGACTAATCCGGTAGTTAAAGCGTCCTTAAATTGTATATATTGTACTAAAGATTTTATTTTTATTTTCTCTGAATTGATCCGACGAAGAGTAGATAATTGTATTTTAATACTTTACGGTCCGAGTATGCAGCAAATGTGTACGAGCTAGAACAGCCACAGAGGCCAATCGCAATCAGTGATCACAGATGTGTGCAATGTTACCGCAAATAAGTATTGATCAGTAACAAACACACTCTCTGTGATGATTTCTGTTAACATCTATAGACGGACAACACTTAAGTTTTATTTTATATTACCATTTATTTTTTTGTAATTGTATTGAAATGTGCATATTTAATTGTAATAAAAGTATTCAATTGTTTGTGTTTTTTTCTTTTTTGTTTATTTATTGTTATTATTTTTATTAAAAATGTGCATGTTTACACATACAGAATTATTTCATGAATTTATTTATATAAAGTATTTTTTTTTAAATTTAATTTTTTAAAAATACTGTCGAGCCCTGGGGACGTTTACTCTATAGATGTGCAGACTGTATAGTGTTAATTTTTAATTGTTAAACCGCAAAAACACTAGTTTCTATTTTTTGTGATGTCATTAAAGTATTAAATATACAGCTAAATCTTTTTTTATGCGGTCCTTTTTTGTGCGATTTTTTTATGTGGTTTTTAAAAAAATGGTTATAATGCGAATAAAAAACAAGAGAAACTTAAACATTAACTATAATAAGTTTCTTTGATAAAAATACTTTTTAATGGTTTTTAAGCATTTAATCAGTACATTGCATATAGCCCAATCATTTACGGGTTTGACCTCGGAATGACACGGAATAAGCTGAATTTTCGTATACACCTTTATTTCGACATCCTTAATGCTCCCTCAAAAGTCTCATAAAATTACATGTGAGCGTCCTTTGATACTGAAGATCAAAGGTCGCAAAAATAAGTTTTTTGGAAATATCTCGCTTCCTTTGCCTCAAATCGTTTTTACATTTATTATAAAAGTTATAGAGCATAAAATTCTCTAAAAATTTTGTTCCAAATACATTTCGATACGTTTAGCTGTTTTGGAGATAGAGCGCGATGAGTGCGGAGCACTCAGCCATACATGCTATAGCATAAGGTCAATCGCGAATCTAAATCTGTAGTATAGTTTTTTTTAACAAAATTATTTGCTAAATATTAGTTCATTAAGTATTTAATACATTATAATATTTAAATATATTAATTACTAGTTGTACCCGCGACACATTGTTATAAACTCAATGAGAAGTATATAAGTGTAATAATTATACAGAACTTGCATAGAACAATAATTTTTGCGTAATGCATGCACATGCTCAAAATGGTTTTTCAATTTTCCCGTGGGAATGGGACACTTTCGCGGAGTAGAAAGTATCTTAGATGTTGACGCAGGTAATAAACAATCCCCACACAAAATTTCATCACAATCCGTTCATCAAAATAGTTTTTGCGTAATGTGTGCACATGCTCAAAATAGTTTTTCTATTTTCCTATGGGAATGAGACATTTTTCTGGAGTAAAAAGTATCTTCGATGTTGACCTAGACCATGTCCCTGCCACTCTACATATGGTCCATTATAAAAAAATGGGTCGTTTTCTGACCCGCTGTAACTAATATACCAGATGGCGCTGATGTACAGGGAGTTAAAATTAGAGTCGGGACATGAGTTTCGATAGTTCGCTATTTTTCATCAGATTCATCTAAAATAAATTGGAAATAAATTAAATATTTAAAAAAATACTTCAACTCAACCTAGAAAGATTAATTAAATTAAAAAATTTTAATTCTTTGTACTCAATCATATGATAATTAATTTTGACATCTATTTGATGAAAAATGCTCACATGTCCCAACTCTATTTAGTATACTCCCCTACCATCAGCGCCTCCTAGCAAACTGTGACAGTCATTGGTCCGTCCTTGAAAACAAGTGGCAGGGACATGACCTAGACAATAAGTTATCGTCATACCAAATTTCATTAAAATCCGTCTAATAGTTTTTGCGTGATGCGTGAACAGACAGACAGACAGACAGACAGACAAAATTTTTAAAAATCGCTATTTTGATATCTACATCGATAACTGTTTACAGTACCAGCACAATTTTCAAAAAATATTCCATGCACAGAAATGGTCTCGTTACAGTTTTATTATATGTAACTATAGAAAATCAAATTGTTATTTAATATTATTTACCATTTTCATATTAATAATGGAGTAATTTATAAAATTATTTTAAATATATATTCTTATTGGGGATAATTGGATTTTAAGTTGGTAAGAACTTCAGTATATCTGTTCTAAGTGTGAAAACTCATGGACCCCGAGTGTAGTGTTATTATTAAGATTTTACCTGGAAATATCGACCCTTACTGGACGACCTTTTTTATTTATAGCAAGTTGGGGCAGATGTTCTATTGTATCTATAAGACCTGTTTCTTCTTGGAGGGATCACTTTCTGTTTCTACTAACCAAGTTAATTTGATAGTTTCAAAGTGTATCTTGGTAACGACGGACGTACAATGTATGGCTGAGCGCTCCGTATTCATCGCGTTCAATCTCCAAAACAGCTAAACGTATCGAAAAGTGTTTGAAACAAAACACTTTTCGTGACCTTTGACCTTCAATATCTAAGGACGCTCACACGTGATCTTATGAGATTTTTGAGGGAACAGTTAGGATGCCAAAATAAAGGTATATACAAAAACCCAGCTCATTCCGTTTCATTCCGAGGTTGACACCTTTTTTTGACTCAAATGATTGGGCTAATAAGAGTATAAGTTATTGTATCATTCAGTTTTTTTAGAGATGTATTTTCCATAATTTTCATTATATTATAAAAATAAAATAAAATGTTCCCCCGTGTAAATTAAGGCTTTTATCTTATTTAGAAAAGCAACTACTAAGGAAATTGTAAAATTTTGAGCGTTTTGAGTTATGTATTTTCGATGAAACCTTTTTTATGCGGTCCCGATCTACCGCATAAAAAAAGTTTACCTGTATACACAAGATTCACCAGAAATATATAGGAATAATAGCTATGGAAGATAATCTACGAATACTTCAAATTAATTGAAGTGGTATGACGTCATTAATAAATGAAGCAAAATGAACCTTAAGTTACTATAGTCACTCTACTATAAAAATGACAAAAAGTAGTAGTAGTCTAATTTGGCTTCACTTATTGCATTTGTTTAATTACGTCATACCAGTTTTAGTTAATGACGAAAGAATATATTATGTATTATAATAGGACCTGTTTTATTGAAGCAAAAGTTATGCTATTATAGTATATTTTTTCAGTTTAGAAATGACGTCATTATAATCTCTTTTCAATTTATGACGCTAGCTGTCCTTTAAAGAAATTATACGCTACACTACCTTAAAATAGTACATAAACTAAGTTTATTTTCATTTTTTCTTTTTCTCACTTATTTCAATTGCCAAATTATATAAGATTTCACTTACGGACTTGTGTATACTGAATGAAAGTTAGAAAAAGATAACATACTATTAAATTAGGTAAATAAATAATTTTTATCAATAATTTTTTATTTGATCCACCCATTTCAATTCAAATTATTATGATACCTAGGTACATAAGGTACCACAGTAAGGTATCATAAAAATATGAATTGAAATGGGTGGATCAAATAAAAAATTATTGGTAATTTTAATTTTAAAGTCTAGGATATCTTAGAAAGAGAAATATATATACTGGCAATTTACATGCTATTTATAATATTTGTCTCTGCGCGGCTATTGGCTAACTTTTTCGCTCGTGTGTAATAAGCAACTTACAACCTCAATCACGTAATATACTATTATGAAATAAAACATAATACGCACAAATAGTATTATACACGCAGAGTGTATAAATATTAATGTTGTGTTATATTGTTCCAGATTGATTAAAATGGATAGGAAAAAGGCGAAAACCGATTTTAAAAAGAAAAAGTATCAAGACTTTGATCAACAATAAGTGGGTAGACCATTAAATCAAATTAGAAAAGAATAGTCTTTCCGCAAAGCTGCTGAAAAGTATGGATAGTATCAAATTCTACTTTAAATCGACATAAACGACAAAAACACTGGAAAAATTGGCCGCCCTTATATTTTAGACCAAAAAAGTGAAAGAGTCGTTGCAGAATGTATAGCTTTGGCTGGAGACTGGGGATTCCCTTCGATTCTTTTTGATATTCGACTGATTGTAAAATCATTTTTGGACAGGCGAGATGTCAATGCAAAAAAATTTAAAAATAATATGCCAAGCAGAGATTAGGTACTGTCTTTTATTATAAGGTATAAAGTGACTTTAACCAAAAAATTATGCCAAAATGTGAAAAGGTCTAGAGCCAATGTTAATGCTGAAACTGTAGATCTTTACTCTGACGAGCTCGCAACTACACTAGAAAATGTGGAGCCCCATCTCGTCATAAACGTCTCTCCACATACAATTCAAATTGTTGTCCCAAGTTAGCCAACCTTTAAGAGTAACTTGGGACACCATATTTTTAATTTTTTCGGACAATGTAGGTCAGTCACATCAACAAAAATTAAAAACATGTTTTCGAAGTACTAAGACCTAAGTTTTGAAATAAAGAGAATATATTTTCCTAACAACGAGTAGACAGAATTCCACAACAAAGCTGAAAACTGTCCCAAGTTAGCTTTTTTGACGATATGTTGATTATTTATTATTCAATGTTTTCATAGTCTCAAAGTATGCGTTGGTAAAAATTTGAACAATTTAAACATAATTTAAGATGATTAATACAAAAATTTACTATCTATTTAATAAATGTTGATATAAATTTTACAAAAAAAAAAAATGTGAACGTTAAAAAAATATAGTGTGCAACACGCGGAAAAAACTTATTTCTCACTCATATTAATTGTTGTCCTGTGTTTTTTTCACGCGTAATAAAAAGTAGATCCGTTTTTTCACAAAAAAGTAAGCTATTTTGATGCTATTATAGGCAACTATATATATATATATATATATATATATATATATATATATATATATATATATATATATATATATATATATATATATATATATACAACATTAATTTTTAATAACAAAACATTAATTTTTAAGTTTTAGGGTTATAACTTTAAGGCAGTGGTTTATCTCTTAAAAATCGTTTTTTAACATCAAATAAATTTTGTTATATTATAAGTCATTCATTTCATAGCGAAATTTCAGATTTTTGTAAATCTTCGTGTTTGTGAACTTCTCTTGTTATTATGAAAGTTTAAAAATTGTAAAATTTCTAAATTTATTGAAAGGATGGATGCAATATATACAAAAAAGATTTTGTAAATATATTTGAATATGTTATAATAAGAAGTTATATGAGTTACGAATGATTCTAGTTAAAAAAGAAGCTGCACACACTATTCTACTGACTTTTTTCAAAGATTTTACTCAAGTTGTTGATTAATAATTAATAAGTTACATGAGAAGTAAGACAATTAATAACCTATATTAAAAAAAGAACATTATTTTATTTGGGATAGGAAACAGATTATCTAAAGTCGCTTATTATTTTAGTCTCGTTGATTAGTAGTAGAAAGATCGCCCCAAATGGCAGTAGTACCATATGAATAAATAACTATCACACATTTGAAGGTGAATTTATTATGGACTATTTGCCTCAATTGGGTTTTTGAATAAAAAATAATTCTAATTTTTCTTTTTTATTTCAATACTATATCATAAATAATATAAATAATCGGTGGGGACAAAATTTTAAAAATATATATATATATATATATATATATATATATATATATATATATATATATATATATATATATATATATATATATATATATATATATATATATATATATATAACACACATAGATGAAATTGCGATACAAGCCGAGTTTACGAGGCGAGTGTCGTAATGCATCTCAGTGAGTAACAGCCATTACAAGCGAAGAATACTATAATATTTTTCTACGACTATTTTCCTTTTCAATTTAAATAAAAATGAATATAAATATTAAATTAAAAGAATACAATTTTTAATCTATCTCTAATTTCATTAGATGTTTGTATACGTGTCTATGGAAATGATCAAAATAAAATTCAAATTCAAAATTTTGATTACTCACAGGAACTGATCATACATGAATTGGTTATACATGCCAAAGTAAATCGAGTGTTCAAGTATCAGCTAAGCTGGACATTAAATGAACATATGAATATTTGTGTATGTATAAATACGAACAAAAGTCCGCCATACATTAATAATGTTTCACAGGCACTCGATAACATTTGAAATAAGAAATACTTACACGTTACTACGCAACGTATATGAAATTAAAACCTACAGATATATTATTCACAAAACAATCGCAAGCCCATTGAATAATGGTTAAATACGGTGATTTCATTGGTCGAAAGGTACTGAGTAATGATCATTCTTCCACACCTTTGAATAATGCCTAACTTTCTTAACAATTAACGGATATGTAATGAGTGTGTTCTTCAACAGGAGTAGAAAAGTTAATTAAAACTTATAAAATGTTAAAAAATATCATTTGGTTATAAACAGCACGACAAAAGATTGCGATGTCTGTGACGTTACTATGTTAATGTGTCAAATATTATTGACAGCTTGTACATATTGTCAAAATTATTAAGATTTAATATGAAAAATTATTGGTGGTTATTGAATTAATTATTAGCAGTGTGTGACAAAGGATTTATAAAAACTAATTCTGATCACTAACATCGTTGTATTATTACCATATATTTGTACAAAATAAGTTCGCTAACTTTTTTAACTAGTCATTTTCAATAAGTTATTCAATACAAAAATGTTCATAGCAAGCAATAATTGCATAGCAACAATAATTTAAAATAAAAAGATATTAATGAATTTTCAGGTAAATAAACATTATGACGTGAATTATGCGCTCGAATGGTCTCGGGAACTGTCGGTCCGTTATCGGTACTAAGTTTAAAAATCTATTTCTAATCTAACTTTTTAAATATTACGCAAAAAAAAAAAAAAATAAAAATAAAAATAAATAATAAAATAAATAGAATATGGTGAAAAAATTTTTAATTTTGTCAAATTTTCACTTAAATATAGAGATATATTATTTTTCACAAACTATGATAGTTTTCGGTTGATTAAACCATCTCCAGGTGAAAACTGAACTGAATTGAATTCAGTTTGGATAAAAGAATATATATAAAATTATATAAAAATAAAGTTTTCTTATTAAACTTATATATGATCTTTCCATCTATGATAAACAATATTTTCCTTCAAAAACCCAATTATTGAGACAACGAAAAATGTCCTAAATTTATTTTTTCTTCGTACGAAGACATCGTAAAAAATTAATTTACGTAAAGAAATTGCAATAGTAATAATAATAAATATTGTAAGCTAAGCTAGCTAAATTTACATTACAAATTCAATAAACATTTGAACATCTTGATCTTAATTTAAGTTACATTATCACAGTCCGTACATTAATCGTCCCATAAGACATTAAAACTAAATAACTCTTTTCTGTAAAACAGTAACTATATCAATAACAGCTTGTCCAGACTGGCTTAATAACAAGTAGGTCAGTAAGGTGGCTAGAAACTGTATAGTTTATGTACACTCGTAACACCGTTTTAATATGTTTTTAACAGTTTGTTTGACTTTGATGAAGTAAACCGATCAATCACTAACTACTCATGTTACTTACTACTTATTACTAAATCAGTCTGAATAAATAATAACAGAAACACAAGTACTGCAAAATAACAATTAGATAAATAATTACGTCACTGTGAAAGAAAATACTCTTCATATTTTCCATTTAAATACTTTGGTGCATTGAAATAAACTAGAAATGTCTAACGAATAAATAAAAAGTTTTTTTAAAAAAATAATTGGATCTTGAAATAACTAATTACATTAATTAAATCTTAAATTATCAGAATTTAACTAAATACATATTAATTCCCGTTTCTATTTTTAATTTAAAAATGCTAAAAATTACTGGAGTTAACGATTAAAATAAATATCATAAAATTAAAAACGAAATGATCATTAAATGTTTAAACTGGTCGCTTTCTTTCACAATTTCATTTTAAATAATTCATAAACATTTGTGAAACTTGAAATTAAAAAAAAAAACGCAACTTTTCGCATTTTTTTAACAACGATGGTGATTTAAATGATATGCTAATTTAAGATGAATTTAACGTCCAAAAATATGTTAACTTTTCCATATATTTACAATTTATTTTTAGCAATTAAGTATCACTGTACTCTGATTATATATATATATATATATATATATATATATATATATATATATATATATATATATATATATATATATATATATATATATATATATATATATTAAATTGTAAAAAATATATGATAAAATTTTGCGACATGTTTAGATAATAGGATGATATTTAGATAATAGGAGATGCAAAATAATTTCCTACATTCAAGAGCAGATTAGAAGTTATATATACACGTAATTTATAAAACTACATATTTGTAATAATAAAACACTAATATTAATGATAGGTATAATATTATAGTTAAGGAGTTATTAGACACAAAAATTCTAGTATATGATCTATTCGTTGCTCATAACGATAAGTACGGTAGTTGATGTTTATATTAATTCAAAAGATTGAGATTAAAGTTAATTGAAATTTAAAAAAAAAGGCCGTGTGTATGTTGTAAGTACAAAGCAAAGTTTTTAGAACTGGGAGTATTGTAGTATGGTCGCCCGATCTGGAAAAGAATGCCGAAATTATTTATATTAACACTTTACGATCCGAGTACACAGAATTTGTGTAATAGCCAGAACAACCGTAGAGGCTGATCGCGACCAATGATCACACATGTGTGCGATGTTACCGCAAACAGGTACTGACCAACACACTCTCTGTGTGATGATTTCCATAAGCATTTATAGACGGATAACACATAAAAAAATAATTTTATATTACCATTTCTTTATCTTTCCCTTTCTGTAATTGGGTATTTAACTGTGGTCGTAAAAAAGGTCACTTTCATTTTTAGCGAATTTCGAAAACTCGAAATTCAGCTATTACAGTAGGTCTCATGACGCAATCTGACTCGGGGAATGGCAGAAATATGTTTTGAAGTCCCTAGAATACGAAAATGATATTCACTAAAATTTATATATATATATATATATATATATATATATATATATATATATATATATATATATATATATATATATATATATATATAATTTATTTATTTATGTGTTCCCACGATAACTCTCGAACGAAACGTTTAACGCTTATGAAATTTTGTGTGCGGACTGTATTCTGAATTGGCTCGGCTAAATTCGTTAGCCAGACACGTCGGATGCCCAGAAGTAGGTTTTCTGGCCATTTTTTATCATTCGATCCTATCATAAGACAGTTCGATTTTTACATCGTTGAAAAGGAAAAAAAATTATGAAGAAAATGTTCTTATAATTTTCTTTCTATGTTAAGTAGTTTTCGAGAAAATCGTAATTTTCACTTTTGCCTTATTTTGCTCTCTTTGTCATTGTAATAAGTAATTTATATTTCTGTCTCAGTTGCTTATAACATATACAAAAATTTCATTTTTTTTTACGTAAAACAAACGGTAGTTATTCAAAATCTATGTATTATAAATACCATATCTCTGTCTCATTTTTTTAAATTAAAATTAACCAGATATTTTAAGCATGTGTAATGAAGATTTTTTTAATTTTTTTATTGAATTTTAAATGAACAGGATAATGAAGGTAATGTCATGATATAATATTATTAAATATTATAAACATAATAATAATGTTTATATGCCAGGAAAAAAATTTTAAAGAACTAGATCGATTTTGAAAATTTTTTCACTGTCAAAGATCTAAGCTATTTTAGATATTTTAGACAGCTATAGATTACGTAATGTAAGGTCCGCCAGGGTCCATGGGACCCAAAAGTGTTAAACTAACCGACCGATTTTGAAAATTTTTTCACTGTTAGAGAGCTAAACTATTTTAGAAAGATATAGATTACCTCATGCAAGGTCCGCTAAGGTCCATTGGATGTAGAAGTGTCAAAAATAAAATAAGCGACCGATTTTGAAAATTTTTTCACTGTCAAAGAGCTAAGCTATTTTAGATAGATATAGAATACGCAATGTAAGGTCCGCCAAGGTCCATGGGACCCAAAAATGTCAACAATAAACTAACCGACCGATTTTGAAAATTTTTTCACTGTTAGAGAGCTAAACTATTTTAGATAGATATAGATTACCTTATGTAAGGTCCGCTAGGGTCCATTGGATCTAAAAGTGTCAAAAATACAATAACCGACTGATTTTGAAAATTTTTTCACTATTACAGAGGTAAACTATTTTAGATGGATTTAGCTTATATGTTGTATGAGGTCGGCCAGAGTCCTGGGATCTTTTAAGCGCCAAAAATAAACTAACCGACCGATTTTGAAAATTTTTTCGCTGTTAGAGAGCTAAACTATTTTAAATAGTTATATATTACGTTATATAAGGTCCGTCAAAGTCCATGGAACCCGGAAGTGTCAAAAATAAAATAACTGACCGATTTTGAAAATTTTTTCACTATTGCAGAGGTAAACTATTTTAGATAAGTACAGTATGTTATCTGAGATCCACAACTGTCCTGCGGATGCAAATGCGGCATAGAAAACTACACAACGGGTTTTAAAAATAGTTTTACTGTTAGAAAGATAAAATATCCTATATTATATAGGATAGAAATAAGCTACCGAACCGATTCTCAATATTTTTTCATTGCTAGAGAACTAACTTATTTTAGGTGGATAGCACTATGCTGTACAAAGTCCGTTCGGGGTCTTGGGTCCCAAATATACTAAAAATAAATTACCTAGCCGATTTTGAAAATTCTTTTACTCTTAGGGCCAGTATTATAAAAGACAACTAACTAAATTTGTGAACTAAATTAATTTTATTCACAGATGTCAGTATTATAAAACTGAAATAAATTAAGTAGACAACTAAATTTTAGTTGACAGGAAATCTACCGACTAAATTTTATTCGGAGATTAATTTGACAGTTCTGAAAGGTTTTTACAATTATTTATGTTTTATTTATACATATTAAACAGGTTTTATATACATTGTAATACAAATTAGAGGTACAGAATTAATTTTTATATTATATATATGGAAATTAAAACATATCTGTAACATATTATAGGTTAATCTACTACTAAAAAATTTAATCATGAGATACGTTTATAATACTGAACCAATATTTAGTTTACAACTATTTTTATTCGTAGAATAGTTATTCGTTGATTTAGTTGTCCTTTATAATACTGGGCCTTAGAAAGCTAAACTAGTTTAGATGGGTATATGCGCCAAGCACCTTATGCGAAAAAGCGCCAAAAATTAACTACTCAACTGATTTTGAAAATCTTTTCACTCTTAGAAAGCTGAATTATTTTAAATGGATACAGGCCTTAGATGAGATCCGCCAGTGCCCAATATTTCGAAATTCGGTATGTTATGCAGATGCTGCGACAGGGGTATTAAATTATTATTTAAGTTGAGTACCAAGAGTATACATAGGAGCTCCAATATAACGTAGTGACCAGTACAAAATAAGGGGAAGTACGTTATATCGGATCACCAGGGCCGCCAGTAAAATTTTTTTAAGGGGGTACAGAAACACAATATGCGAACACATACGCATTTCATTATTGATATACACACGCGTATACACTTACTTAAATGCATGTTTAGAAGAACACACGTCTTCATCTGAATACATACATATACACAACTGTTGTACACTGTAGTTGTAAGTATATTAGAAAAATGGATAAGCTGCAAAGTTTGACAACAATTTTAGAATACTCTTTTTAGAAACCAGTCAAAATATTAAAAAACCGGCTTCACTATTGGTTAGCAATTGACAAAGACCAAACAGTGGAATTTAATAAAAGTTTTAGAATATTCTATTTGGAAACTAGGAAAGATATCGGAAAACTAACTTTACTATGGGATTTTCCATTAAAGAAATGGTCGAATTTTATTTGATTTTTCAAAAATATTGCCGGTTCCTGGCGAAGTTTACTATGTAGATACGCGGATCGTATAGTGTTCATATCTCCATGACCATGAATCGACCAAAATTTTTGTAAGGACCTCTCTTATTAGATATCAATATTTAAAAAGATATAAGCGAAAAAATTACCAAATTTGAAGTTCCACCAGTTTTCAAATCGATGGTAACATATGGGACTTTGTTAATAATGTTTTCTATGACGATAGCTTTAAAATTAGTAACGTCGGTCCAACGAACAAACCATTTAAAAATTTTCGCGTTCAACTTTGAAATGTAAATGTCGAGCCTGATATTTAAAAAAAAGAAAAACGAATTCATTTTTACAACTTACTTAAATCAGAATAAATAAATAAATATTAATCCAAGAAAAATCGTTTACGCAGTGTTGCCAGCTTCTGAAACCAATTTTATTGTACAACAGCTCCAAAAATTTTATATACGGCAGCAAATTATCGCCCTTTTAACCGATTAGCGCTTACTGTACACCAGCTATTCAACGGACTTTTCTTATTTAAGATATATTCTACTCAAAAAAAAATTAATTTCAAAGTGTGATCAAATTATCATTTTACTGAAAAGACTGTTGTGGACGATTCCGCTCACTGTACACGGCTATGTGCACGTGTAGAAGTTACTCAACTGTTTTTTTCTTTTTTATTTTTTCACCATTTCCTATATTTTTAAATCATTTTAATTAATCTAATGAAGAAAAAACTAAAATTAAAATAATAGTTTCACCATGGGCGTTAATGGGTTTAAATATTTGCAATTAACACGTCGTTTATTAAAACAAAAGCAAAAATAAAAAAGAAATGAGAAATGAGAAATGTAAAATCAACTATTCTCCAATTTGAACTATATTCACATGCCATGTTTTAGCTACTTAGTAAATAGGAAAATAAAAATATTTAATATTATGATATAGTACATGTAGACTAATTACTAAACGAATGCTGATATTGCTGCTGCCAATTTAGGAAACTACAATGAACTGGTCAGTTAGACCAATTAACCAGGTTTGTTCTAACTTGCCCTTGAATATAGGTGTAATTACACTGCAACTTCAAGTATCCAAGTAATATCGCTCTAATTTTTACCAATACCATGTTAAAATTGCTGTAATTTTAAGTAATTCTAAAACGACTGAAGAACTTTTCTATTTGAACCTAACGTAAAATACAATTAAAAGCACTTTGGTCTATATTGATATAGCAGCGGAAATTTAAACGAATACAATTCACTAAAGTTGAAGGAATACTGCTTTCGAAAACGAACATAATTTCCTATTGAAGTTGTAATAGTAAGTACTAAGAATTTCCTCTAGCATATTATCATACTTTAGAAACTTACTTACGTAGCTTGTAAATACGTTACGTCTATAGTTACACGAAATTACTAAAATATTATATAGATGTCAAAATTTGGCAACGAGATAATTGCACTTTAGCATTATTACATTAAGTACATACGGATCAAATGCACTGACAAAAAATATTTCGTCTAACTGAAGTGTGTTAAATTTCTTTATAAACACTCTAGTGTGAATTATAGATAATATTGAGCATAAAAATAAGAGTTGAATTACTATATCTGTTGTTTTTAATAATAATACTACATTGATTCTTTTAAAATTATTATCAAATCGTTCCGTAAAAATATTAAGTACTTTTTAGGTCGTACGTTCAATATATTGGAAGATCTTTTAAACTAAAATGTATAAATTTACTATACGAAAATCTAATATAAAATTGTATTTACTTAGGTTATTGACATACAAGTTAACAAAATCTTGGCAGTGCTTTGTCCACTATATTAAAATTAGCAATTAATTTTAAGATAGTATATTTTATATATTTTTTTTAGAAATATTTCGTTAAATATTACGAATTTGGAATTGTTACGCTAAATGATATTTATGTAACAATGATTTAGTTTCTTTCTTAGAAAGTAAATTACGACTAAAATTATTTTTAAAATAACAAGGTCTCGAAAAACTAGGAAACAATAAAAAACTATGTACAATACAATCGTAAAAAATATTCATTGTACTAATATCTAAATTTTCACTGTAAATAAAAATAAAATATCTTCCCGAATGGGAAACTAGAGAAAGAATTATTTGATTCGTTTTTTGTGAAACTAATATACTAGTAATGTTATATAATAAAATAATTGTAATATTCTCTTCATGTATAGAGCAACTACTTTGAGTCATAACGTAATATTTGCTCATTAATTTGGTATTCACTATTTCTGTGGAATTCAATTTTTGCTTCACACAAATATTAGCTTTTGCATCTTTAAATAAATTAAATATAGCTACAAATAATGATGTAGAAGAAATTAATAAATAAATTAGTAACAGACCTAAGCATATCTGACCATTACTCTTTAAACATGCAGAAGAATTTAAAAAGTCGTCGGCGGTTTGCTGTAGATTAATATGGTTCACTTCTTCTCCAACCTAAAGATATAAACAATATACTAATTACATATTGTCTATAAAAAGTATAGATGGAAAACTGAATGTAAGAAAATGGAGCTCATTTCCTCGTCGATGAAACTCTCAGCAGGAAACAGTATTAACCATGATAAAATTGTTTAACAGTCTTGAAATACTGCCAAGTTGCGTTACTGTGCCTACTGATTTTCTATGCAGGGACCGGGAACATTCCGACTGGTGTCAGCTTGAAACAGTAGTTTGTGTGTAACATAGAAAATATAGTATAACCATAGACCAATGAACACTATTACAGGGGGAGTTTTTCGAAAGTTGCCATTTTGATTACAGTCAAACCGTTGATTTAATCGAAAAATTCTTCAAATAAGAGTTGTAGATATCGACGGGGGTAACCGATTGCTATAGTCAGGAGCTTTATAGCTCTTATGGTTTTCGAATTATGATAGCAATCGGTTGCCTCCGTCGATATCTACAACTCTTATTTGAAGAACTTTTCGATTAAATCAACGGTTTGGCTGTAATCAAAATAGCAACTCTCGAAAAACTCATCCTGTATATTATATTAAATAGACGGCGTGTAAAGTCAGTTTCTGGACTATCTCTCTGACGCACCTATGATGTGTGATGTGAGGGACATAATGTGCTGTCTATTATTCAATAAACAGGATCATATTTATTAGAATACATAATTTGCATACATATGTATTTTGAAAATAAATCTCCGCTGGCAGCCAGTTAATATTATATTTTCTGAAAGTTGCACTGACGAAGAAATGACTTCTGTTTCTTTACACTGAACTCTTAATCATTTTATTTACTAATTGAACATGTATTAAATTTTAATAATATTAAATATTTTTGTTAAATTTTACCTGAGGTGCCTCGTCTCTCCATCTGTCATTTGTTGATGCAACCACATTCTGATCCAGATCGTTAATTTGAATTTCATCAATGTTGCCTTTGTGTTTTGTATTCAAATCATCGTACAACGATTTTGCATTTGCAGTTGGAGAAGTTTCCGTTCCGTGAAGTATCATTTTCCATTCCGTAAGTTCTGATGTTGCATCTACAAAAGCAGCTAATGAAAATACAAGTTTTATTTCATAAGACACACATTTAATGTTCACAACAGAGAAAATTTCAAATTTTATATTTTTTAATTGAGCATGTAACAATACTATTTGTACTGCTTAAAACTGTTCTACTTTTTTATTTTAAAAATAAAAAGAAACTAAAATTGTATCCCTTTTCTAAAAAATATATAATTCAAGCTACAAAAAAAGTCACACAATGATTTGACGCCCAACGTGGGGTATCAAATTTTTTTTAATGTGTGATTTTTTTGTGTGTGTCTTTAATATTATATTTTTAATAAAGGAAACACAATTTTTGGATTTTTTTACATTTACTTTAAAATAAAAAAGACTAAACATAATTTTACAATACCAACTTAGAATAAACTATAAAACAAGAAGGAATATTCTGTTGTAAACATTTTTTAAGGTAAAAATAACAAATGTGTACGCATGCGCATAATCAAAATAAAATATTTTCAAAATAAAAAACAGAATAAACCAAATAAAATTCTAAAATAATATTTATTTTCTAAAATATGTAATACTCTAATAGGAAACATTAAAAACAAAAGTGTATAAAATAAACGAATTTACGATACGAATATTACACAAATAAAATCCAAAAAAATAAAAACTGATTTTACACAACTTTAAAAACTTTTTGTTATACCGTTATTAACACTTATTGTTGTTGAGGATAATTCTGCTGGTTGTTCACGTAAGCTATTTCCCGACTTTGAAGGTTTTAGAGTATCAATTGACTTTTGTTTTTTATTGTCTTTAACGTGCGTTGTAAATGATTCTTGTGTATATTTTTTGCCTTTACGATGTGAAGTCTGTGTATCACGGCTTATTTCGAAGTTTTTTGATACATGTGATTTCTTATTTTCAGTAATCGTCAAATAAGAATCACCACTACGCGAGGGCAGTTTTGACGTTTGTGATTTTAAGTATGGATATAATGCTGGATAAATATGCTGAACTTTTGGATATTGTTGCAAGATTGATGGTATTTTAAAATAAGAAGGCGTTGTGACTAATATTCCTAAATTTTTTGTATTTTTTTGAGCTTTTCGTTGATTTTGGCGGAAACGTGAAGAATTTTGTCGTACATCCGTATCACTATTTGGTTTATATATTTTTGGTTTTGATAAGCCTTTCAATAACGATTCTGGCCTTTGTAACTTTCCAATTTTTTGGCCTTTACTTTTATTTTTATTTTTTTTAGCATTAATTGCGTACACTGGACTAATTTTATTTTTTCCTTTAGAATGTTTATTTTGAGTACTGTTAGTTTGAATGTTATTATGAAAATCTGACCACGGATGGGATTTATCTGTTTTAAATACAGATACTTTAGTGCCATATAATACTAATGACCACTGTTGAAGCGATGCTCGATCTGTATTAGTAGTGGAAAAGCAATTAGTTAGCAAAATACTAGATTAATTGTTTAAATGAAAATAGATTATACAAATGATCCCATGTGTAATATTTATTTAGTAGAATATTTAATAATTTTTTGAAAACATAGCATTGAATTACGTAACTAAAATTAACAATTAAAATCTGAAATTTTGTCATATAAACCAAACGAAAACCGAAGTTTTTTTAACCCCTCCCACTACTTTTAACACTAAGTTAAAAATCCCTATATAAAATTGAAACAAAATAGATTTTTTCTACTCCTACTACTAAAAGTAACATTTTGCACACGGCTAACTATATGTAAAATTTAACAATTGCCCACATCGTGCGAGAATAGCGTGCGAAATAATTTCCCACGGCTTAATATAATAAAAAAGTAGGCTATTTCGTTAAATTAATATATAATCTATTGACGATGATAAGATTCCCTAGCGACAAGTCGCGGAACTAACATATGACAGATCATTTTCATACAGTTGAATTTTCTAATAACATTTAATAAAATTTTCACGTAAATTGTGCGTACATTTACGTGATTTAAAATGTTGAGATAAACAGCCGCCATTTAAACACAAAAAAGGAGTACTTACTTTTGTGTTTTACAGTGCAAGAACTACAAAAGGAAAGGACTGAGTTTTCATCGTTTTCCTACCAGTGTCAAACTTAAAAAACATTGGGAAACTATTCTTAAAATGAAAACTCCATTAGTATTTATACGTGTTTGCTCAGAACATTTTGAGGTGTCAACATTACATTCTACTTCATGTGAATAACTTAATACTCCAGAAATTTGTGCAGCTAAACCCAGATATTTTATGTTATTGAAATTTCATTCTTTAACACCAACACACATTAAGATTCCACTTTTAAAATATTGTTCACACTCACGAAGGTCTCGTAGTATTTTTTACTCTTTCATAAATGTTCAACAAAGAAATCATAAAAATTTTTTTATAAAGCAATGAAATCATATGTCATATATTAGTTTCAGAAACACTCACCAGGGAAATTTTATCATCGCCAATATTGGGATCCGTAAAACTTAGATACGCGAACTGGTGGTCAAAAAAGTAACTACTGCGAGTAGGCAAGTTCTGATTGGTCAAATTGACAGTTTTATAAATATTTTGTTACATTCATTTTAACTGTCATTACATTAGACAGTTTCTTTTTCTTTTATCAAAAGTTATTGCTAAAAATCTTGCAGTAAGAAATTTTGTCTTTGATATTTTATTTTATCTAATTGTAGAGTATAGTACTGTTAATAATAGTTTAGAAGAATGAGAACTAGTGCAGTTTCAACAAATTTAATAAAAGGTTGATTAGAAAATTTATACTGTAAATTAGCGATGATCGTTCAAAGCAAGAATTTTATGTGATTTTTACATCAAAGTGTATGAAGCGAAGTTTGATTTACATTTGGTATAATATACCTATATGAAAAAATATTTCATAAAATGAAATGAGAAATAATTCTGTCAAAAATGATTTAACAGGGATATAGTATTGTGTAATTTAAAAATACTGGTCAAGCAAAAAGTTTTGTCGTAAAACAAAACGTTTTTTGCAAATACGTTTTTGCTTTATCAGTGACTAAGATGGAAATTTTCCACTTTTACATAGATGATCATGGTCTTTATAAAATATTTTTGCATAAAGAATCGAATGATATTTTTAGAATAAAAATTCAATTTTGGCACACAGCTTCCAAAATATACTCTCTTTGGATAGAGTACAATTCCACCACTGTACTAACCTGGTACTGTCAGTGCAAAGTAGGGGCAATACTTGTTACTTGTTGCGATCATATTACCTCCGTAATTTTGTACTTAAGTTACAACAGATATCAGGATCATACTACTCGAAGAGTCGCGTGCGACTTCAAAAAATTTTGATGGATGCAGATGTTGAATGATATTGGAGTGAGAGAATGAAGACTAAATAAGGAGTGTAAAGTTTAAAAATGTTGAAACTTTTAGAATTATCCAAAAAAAGTGGATTAATTTCACAATTTTGCCTTTTCATAAAACCTTCTATTGAGATCAACAGCAAAATAAATGATAAATGAGAATATTCCGGCATAATATTTATTCCATCATACTATTTACTCCCTTGTAAACCTAATGCACATATAAAAATTCATGGAGGGGATGGGGCGAAAATAAGGCCTTATCGATACCCCTTCTTTATTTTTAAATTAAGTAAAAATCTAATAAAATTTATTAATTTTGCTATACTAATTACTAACACTTCTGACTAGATTTAGATTGAAATTTCCAACTATAATTTATCAATGAGTTCTCGATTATTATGACGCTCTTTTATCACAACTATACAACACAGGTCTTGCTTCCACCAAACTAATTAATTCTTCAGTATTTACGTCCATTTAAAAAAAAAAAATATGTACGTTAAATAAAAATCTATAAAACACGTGGAATGTTTGTGTTATGTTTTTGAGTAAAACAAGTGTCAATGTTTGTACTTCTAACAAAATGTTTCCTCTTAAAACGTTTGATTGTAGTAATTTCATGTAAACACACTTGCAAAGCAAAAACGCTTTTATACAAAACATTTTGTTAGATGAAAAAACATTTTGTAACACACTGATCAAGCGAAAACATCTTAAACCAAAAACATCTTGTTTAAAACAGTTTTATAGTGATTTAATATGTTTTATAATGTTTTTTTGTTTTGAAGTACCAATGTATGTGCACTCATATTAAAAGCATAAGGAAAACAGCTTCTACCGAAATTAGTCAAAAACGTTTTATATAAAGGCGTTTTTGCTTTATCTGTCTGCAGGCAGCCTTATATGAGCATTTCATTGCAATTATTTTTCCTTCTTTACTTATTTCTCCATTGATTTCATGAGGATTACTTTTTAAATTTGAGATTTGAAAGCAATACCCAGTTATTTCAAAATTCTTGACATTCCCATTCATTTTACCACAATTTAATACATGCCAACGATTTGCAATATTTTCCCCACCTAAAAAATTTTTACTACCAGGGTTTAAATTTCCAAATTGACATATTTCTTGTCAAGTTACACGAATTTTATTTTATTTATAATCGAATGTAACGTAAAAATATAATACGATATTACTTTTCAAAAAATAATTTCAAATTTTCAACATCTCAATCTGTCAAAAAAATCTACCTATCAGATTTAACCTACTGGCAGTAATTTCACTACTTGCCACCAGATGGCTAAATATTAAGCCACTCCCCCACTTGTTTTTCCAATAACTAATTCTAAAAATATACATAATATGTAATAGATTATTTATTATTGTTTCCATACATAATAATAAAATTTTCCCCTTAAGGACCCACAAAAAATAAAAAATATAAAAATTCTCTATAAACAACAAATAACCATAAATATAAAAAATATAAAAAATCAGAAATATTTTTTATATTTATGGTTATTTGTTGTTTATGCTACTGGAGAGGACTACAAAAGTAGTCGAAACCGGTCTAGCGAAGTTTTATATTTTTTATTTTTTGTGGGTCCTTAAGGGGAAAATTTTATTATTATGTATAATCCAGCCCACAGTACGGCTCAATATAGCGATTTGATTGTTTCCATAGTTCAAAGTATGCTTTGGCAAAAATTTGAACATTTTTCCACTGACATTATAAATTTAAAAAATTTTTACTACTTATTTAAATAAATATTAATGTAAATTTTACAAAAAAGAATGTGCTCATAGAAAAAGTATAATGCAAAATACGTGGAAAACGCTTATTTCTCACTCATATGAATTGTTTCACTCGTCCTGAGGGCTCGCGCAACAAACTCATATTCGTGAGAAATAAGCCTCTTTTCCCACTTATTGAACAATATACTATTGTATATTACTTTTCGTAACAACATTTTCTACGAGAGGTTAATTAGAATTCAGTCCATAACGTAGAGTAATTTTTATTCCTGGTGAGTGTTACAGCAGGATATTAAATAAAATGGTTTAACCGATTTTGACAAAATTTGGAATGAGAGTAATTTTTAGACTGATTGAGCTTATATTCTGGCGTTCTCAAAAAATAGCATGTTAGTTATTATTTTTTCAAACTGATTGTTCTAAAATTAAAAAAAAGAATGATTAGACTGCTGGAATTTTCAATTTTAAAGACAGTATAAAATATAAGACTATCTATAGGTGATTCGAATTTAATACGAGCAAAATCGCAGGTCACAATTAATTTTTTCAAGTAAGTAGGTACTTCTTAATAATAAAACTAAAGTAAATCCATTATTCAATATTAATGTTATTAATACCCTGGAATTTAAATTTCATAATGAAACTACATGAGATATACTTTTACTGAATCATTTATATAATCTACGTTATTAGTAGATAAAAAAAAAATATAAAATTAGTAACTTACTCAATGTGCGCCCTTCATTATGTATTTCCAATTTCCATTCACCGAATGGTCTCTCTCCCCAAGTATGGACTGACATAAAAGGCCATGATACAAAACCTTGTCTAGAAAAATCATGTGATCGATGCTCTAGCAAAGTACTGCGAGTACCTGCTGGGGATGTTAGATTAATTTCCAAATCACCACGTCTTAACGTTGACAAACTTATTTTGGCTTGGACATGTTCTAAGTAATTTACTCCTGGACAATCTTTTACAATTAAACTAAATTTTTTCCTACTTTTTGGAGGTATTGTCCTGAAATAAAAAAAATGTACGTAAATTAATAAAATATTACTCATAAGCCATAATGATATACATATAATTAATTTTTAACTCTTTAAATGATTAAGACGAGTTAACTCGTCCTGCAATATGGCGGCTCAAAATGCTACGATATGTATTTATTCATTGGTACAGGTACCGCCATCTTTGACAGATTTTTCGAAATACTGTATTATTAGAAGTAATAATCAATTTTACCAACATGGTTGATATTATAATTTGTGGTACTAGACTACTAGAGTGGCTAACTGTACATATAACTACGATTTAATGACGCAACAACACGTAACATAATTTATATGAAATTCATACATAGTTATTTTTTTGACATTTATTTGCGTATTTTTTTAATTTATTTAATTGTGATATTTCTTGTTAACTTGGATGCAAATCATTACCAAGGTAAGTATGAAAAATTTCATAAATATTTTTCAAAAGTTTTTCAAATAATTGTTTATAGAACGATTTTGTTTTAGAATTTTACATATAAAAATAATGAAATGTTATGGTTTTTTCACAAGATTTATCAAATCTAGCAAATGTAGCGTGAATGCTTAATATTCTTATTAGGTAAACAATTTAAAACGATTTTACGGAGTGCGCCGACGTAAAAAGATCAACCGGATGAGCCGATGGGTGCTTGAAAATAAACATAAACAACGCAAAGAAGGCGTCTTATTTTGATTTGTATTATCGATGCTAACTGATTATTCAGATATAAAATTTTGTTTTTCTTTTCTATAAATTCCGTTTTCTGGTGTTCTCTTGGAAGCTTTTTTTTGTTGGTAAGCAGTTTTTATTTTGGATGTATTAATAATTTTTTAAGAGTTATTTAGTTAGTTATATTTACATTTTAAATTTTATAGGAGTGTATCTACTTTTACCGCCGTAAACTATGGCATTGATACTAAAAAAAAAACGCCGTGAGCAGCGGGGCCCCATCACGGTAGTCGAATTTTCCCCTTCATCTTCGGTATTGAATGTCTACAAGCGAAATGTGATTGAAAGTCTACAACCGAATTGTCATTTTGTTGGTTTCAAAACTGGTGATGAGTGTTCGGCTGATCGAGGCTTTAAAAAAAGGTTTTAAGTATTTAAGGGCTGTATCTCAGTAAATTTCAATTTTGTGCCGAAAACAGGTAGCAGAAAAAAAGCCAACACAATTCGTACGAGGACATTCCTGCCCATGTTTATCCGCTAATTGCCTTTATGTTTTAGTTTTAAAAATTAAAAAAGGACCTTAAATAGTAAACTGGAAGGCCTTTATAAAGATATTTTTTCTTTCCAAAAAAATCCAAAATTTCTATTTTATAAATACTAAAAATCCAAAATTCCTAATTTATAAATAAACAGTGACTTTAATAACATTTTTAAATTACTTAATATGTATGTATTTCATTTGTCATAAAAGTAAGTTCACTTTTTTTTAAATTTTTTAAAATTACTATTCGCCTACTTGTATTTAGAATAAACATAATGCTTTTAAAACACATTTAACAATAGCATTCAATTCCGATGTAAAAATGGGAGAAGTGGGGGGAAAAGTGATGTGGACTCCCTACAAGGTACTAGCTGGATACTAACTGAATACACGTACAAAATTTCAGCCCTCTAGGTATCCTTATGGAGTCTCTAGACATGTTAGAAAACAAGCAAAAAAATTAAGGAAATATTGGCGTAAAAATCGTGGGGGTAAGGGTTAAAAGTTGAAACCTCCAAAAAACAGTGTCTGGCTATTAGCTTAACCTGTACACCAAATTTCAGCCCTCTAGGTTTATTTGGGGAGATTTTGACCCGAACGAAACTGTTAAAAAACAAGAAAAATCATGTTCTTTTGGGTATAAAAATGGTGGGGGTAGGGGTTAAAAGTCGAGACCCCCAAAAGGCACCCCCTTGATACTAACTCAATCCGAATACAAAATTTCAGCCCTCTAGGTTTACTCGGGTGACCTGTGCGAGTGGTACAAACTTCGAAAACGTCGAAAATGCATGAAATTGTAGCTTAAAAATGAGGGGGGTGGGGGTAAAATATTAAAACCTCCAAAAAGCACAACCTAGGTACGAACTTTATCAACACACCAAATTTCAACCCTCTACGTTAATTCTGGGGGGCTGGGGGCCTGTTAGATCCAGCGAAAATCGTTTTTCCCCCCTCTACTCCCACCATATCATCCTAGGAAGCTGAATTTTGGATATGTTGTAGATAATTGACCGAAACATTATTTAAAACCGGTTTGGAAAAGTTTTATTGCTTTTCCGCCCCCCACCAACCCCTTAAAGGTCGGGTCCGAAAAAAAATTTGCCCAAAATTTGACCCCACTTTGATAGTATTGTTGTGCATCGGAATAAGCCCCACTTACCAAATTTCATCTCTTAACTTCCATAGGGGGGCCCTACACATATTAAAAGGTTGCGGGAAAATATATATATATATATATATATATATATATATATATATATATATATATATATATATATATATATATCAGACATATTTTTTTTTTACATAATCGTGTTCTACGGGTCCGAAAACGGATAGCGCCCTTGGTCTCGCCTCTCGCAGCTCTTATCGTATAGACTGTATAAGTCTAATTTTTCGGAGAAAATTCGACTAAAAATAGTGAAATGGTGAAATTGATATACACAATTTTATCCTGTTAAAAAATGTCTGTATATTTTCATATTGAAAAATTCGTAATGTTAGTTTAGGTTAGCACGTGGTTTTAAGAAATATTTTTACTAAAATATCATAATTTTGTGAACTGAATGTTTTCACTTTAAAAACAAAATACATTGTTCTTTAATAACACAGGCCTGCAAAATTAAGGTCATAAAAAACTTTTTTAATGTTAATAGGTGATCTTTATATTTTTTTGGGTGCTAAATCCAAATTTGAATTTCATTCTTTTGTATCACCCACAGTTTTGTCACATTTTGGCTATGTCAGATTTAATGAAATATGCTAATATTCTATAGGAGTGGAAAAAAAATAACTTGTACAAGACAAACAGAATTTTATTTTAACACATAAAATATATTTTTATTCCTAATACTAAGTTTTATGAAGGTTTTAAGAGTCCATGGGCTTATATTTTCTTTCTCTCTTTTCTTTGAAACTTCGGATGTGGCTTTTTCTTCTGTGTGCCGCTTGTTGACTTTCACGGTGAAAAGACCAACAGTAATCTCCCACCATCCTGGTGTTCCAACGTCCCTGATAGCGTTTTTCAATTATCTTGGTATCCTGGTGGAAACGTTCTCCTTGTTCCTCACTGACAGCTCCTAAATTGTCCAGAAAGTAGTCTAGCTGGCCGTTCAAAAAATGACCCTTTAAGCTCGTTAAACATTCCAAATTCTTGAACCGATTAAGCATATTAGATACAATGGTTATATTATAGTCTCGATCTTTTTTGTTACCCAAAAACTTGTTAACAACTTCCTTGAAAGCAATCCAAGCCTCTTTCTCTTTCACTGTTATGTGTAATTCAAACTCAGAGTCGAACATCATTTTTCTTATATCAGGGCCAATGAAGACGCCCTCTTGTTACTTTACTTCTGATAAATGCGGGAACTTTAAGCAAAGATATTGGAATTATAAGATATTATATTCATTATAAGATATTGGATCGCTGGCTTTCACATATTTAGTATTATTATATTGATTGCATTAATTTTTTGAACTATTTTTTTTTTTGAATATAAAGGTTTATGATGTAAAATGTAGGGAAATGGTGGGTGATACAGCAATTTTATTGTTATTTTCAGATTCAGCACACTAACATCCATAATAATATGGTTAAAGTATTAAAAAAGTTTTTTAGTCGTTGGCCTGTGTAATTAACGAGATTCAGTTATAAATAATGCAAATAATTCCCGTAAGTAAATTATGAAGTTGAACACATAACCTTTATTATATATCGTGACTAATGTTCAGTAATCGTTAAAAATAAAATGTTTCCCAGATTTAACTTAAGTACAATAGTTTTTATTTATGTACGTTCGTTTTTTCGGACAATAGTTTAAATACCAAAATCTGCAAATCTACAAATTAACTCCATTTTTGTATTTTAATTTTTTGATAATTTGAGTCAATTTACCCCCCCCCCCAAAAAAAAAAAAACACAGCTAAGTAGTTATAATTATTTTCATTTATAAAATATCAGTTTTGTTTTAGTATTTACGAGATGGAATCAAGACAGTTGCCAATAGAGGAATTATTGCAACTCTTAGATCAATCGGATGCAGAAATTAGTGAGGAAGAACTCTTTTCCGATGAAGACTCCTTAGCTGACGATGACGATGTTGGTGGTGATGATGAAGAAGATGATGTGCTTCAAAGAGAGTTGGAAGATGAAATTTTTGGAGAGAATTGGGGTGGGAATTAGGACCACCACTTCATTTTAATTTTAAAAATGAATCTGGTTTAAAAGTTGACATTGGTCCGACAACGACAATAATTGAGATTTTTAAATTGTTTTTTTTCTGTAGAAATTGTTTCACGCATAGTGAATGAAGTATGCGGAAAAGTTTTTCTCCGAAAATAAAGAAAATATACCGACAACTTCTCGCGCGAGATACTGGAATCCAACCAATGAAGATAAGCTAATGTGTTTTTTTGCACTCATCATATTAGAAGGTGTGGTACATAAAACTCGAGAAGTTTTAAACTTTTCTAGGAGACAAACGATCGACACACCATTTTTTCGAAGAGTTATGTCTTTAAATCGATTTTTTAATTTAAAAAAGTTTTTACATTTTGCTGATGACGACGAAGATACTCCAGTGTCTCCGAGAAAGCTTCACAAAATATGGTCAGTTATGAACCAGACTGAGAATAAGTTTTCTCAAATTTATACGCCCGGCAGAATCATTTGTATCGACGAAAGTTTGCTGCTTTTTAAAGGACGTTTGAGTTTTAAGCAATTTATTCCAACCAAAAGATCAAGATTTGGGATAAAAATTTTCAAACTCTGCGAAACGGATACATCATATATTTATAAATTTTTGATTTACACTGGGCAAGGAACAATTGTTGACGAAAATTTGGAAATGTATCCAATGGCTACGCAAGTAGTATTGACGTTGGCTCGGCCATTATTACATTTAGGCCACATTGTATTGTTTTAAATAATTTTTATTTAACGCCGAGCTTAGCCCAACTTTTGCTAAGTCTCGGTACAGATTGCTACGGCACAGTTCGGAGTAATCGTAAAAATTTGCCAAGTGTAATTAAACAAGAAAAAATTAGTAAAGGTGAAGTGCGACGAATGCATCTCGGAAAAATTTTACTTATTAAATGGTGTGAAAAAAAAAGTTCTCATGGTGTCTACGTTCCATAAGGGGGACTTGATTGAAAAAGATATTAGAGGCAAAGCAGTAGTCAAACCAGATATAGTTTTTGATTATAATAAAAACATGGATGGTGTCGACCGACCAGACCAGTCAATAGTTGCATATTCGATATGCAGAAAAAGAATGAAAAAATATTACAAGAAACTATTTTTCCATTTTTTGGAAATGATATGCCACAACATTTTTGTATTATATTCAAAAAATGTTAAAAAAATTGATTATGACACATTTTTAATTAATTTGGTGGAAGAAATCATTGAATGTCATAAAAAGATCGACAATCAACCAATAGAGCGATCTAGTCGGATCGAAAATCCACTGCATTTGATAGAACGCCATTTTCCAAAATTCATTCCGGCCACGCCACAAAAAGTAAAATTCAACAAGAAAATGTAGAGTTTGTGTCGTAAAAATGGATGTAGAAAGAAGCAAGAAAAGGCGAAAAGAGACTCGTTATTGGTGCGAAGATTGTGGCGTACCATTGTGTGTTGTACCGTGTTTCAAAATATATCACACTAAAAAAGACATAAGCGTTTAATTAAATACCGTATGTCCGATTTATACTCACAGAATGCACACGACTCAGGAGTTAGAGCGTGTAAAGCGTCACCACCGGTAGAAAAAAATGTATGCATATATCCGAAGAAGAATTTTTGACCTTAATTTTGACGAAACAATAAGGTTTTTGCAAGCTTCACAAAAATAATAATGAAATTTATTTCAAAATAAAAACCTGTCAACTTCCAGAAGTTCACTTACGGCAACAATTATTACTTGCTCTATCGGCTGTTTTACAAACTGAGTTTAAACTAAGTTTATTAATAAAGCCGAGTTTATGTAAATGAGATAGTTTAACATATTGAGTTTATGTACTAAACTCTATGCAAGATAAACTGGATCCAAAATTCAAACTTGGCTTACTTAAACTTAAACTCTGTAAAACCGGCCGTAAGTGGTCAAGTTAGGAGCAACTTCAAAAATTATCAAATCTAATTTTTATACTTGTCTTGATTTATGACGTAATTATTTCATACTTTCCAGTGTTTTTATTTTGAGTTGGTTTTATTTAAATCAAATTAAATAAAATAACATTTTGGAAAAAATACAAGCATAAAGTCGCTTGCGTAAGATAATTTTCATACAATAACATATGATAACAATTATTCAGTCTGTTTCAGTTTTAATGAATTTTTATAGATAATAAATATATTTATTTCTTGGATATTTTTCTGCCGTACATTTTTTATATGTTCTAGATTTGTTCACAGATAACATCTGTATTAGAGAAGCAGAAAATTCACATTATTCATATATAAATATACATACATGTGTTGTAATTGCTTATATTATTTTTGTAATAATGACATGTAATTATTTAGTATTGTCATACTGGAGGGTTTTTTCATTTTCAGGAAGCAATTTTTGTATACGTGTAATTGTCGATAGTAATATGTATTATACAAATTATGTGCGGACTACTAGATTTTATATCACCAATTAAACGTATGCCTAGTTCTAGTTTTGCCACCAGAGGCATAAGTGAGAATCTTTGCGTTGTCAATATTAGAATGTTGGGAGAATCATCCTGGTAACAACAGAAAAAGAAAAATATATCATTTCATAGTGACAATTGTGTTTTTTATTTATTTTTTAGGATAATCTACCCTTTTTACTTTTTGGAACTATCAAGGACGCTCCGGATCGTCAACATTAGTGTGGCGGGCGGATTTAGGAGTGGATATATTTAATTATTTTTGTAAATTTATCTGGATTGTTGCAAATAATAGGTTAATAGATAATTTAAAAATTATTGTGCAAGATTATTTTAACAAAAACAAGTTTTATTTATTTTAATCTTCAACTATTTTTGAATAATTACCTTTGAAAAGCCATGTAAATGTTTTGTAAATAAAATTAAGATTACTTTTAAACAGATATAATATTCATAATAATAAAGTTTTTCTACTCCTATTGAAGAACACACTCATTATATATCCGTTAATTGTTGAGAAAGTTAGGCATTATTCAAAGGTGTGGAGGAATGTTCATTACTGAATACCCTCTTGACCAATGAAATCACAGTATTAATCATTATTCCATGAGTTTGCTTTTGTTTTGTGTATATATGTATGTATCAAGTTTTAATTTAATATATATGTCGTGGTCATATAATAAAATATGTTATTTCACGAAATACCGAGGCAGTTCATGTTATGCCGGCATCTTCTGTAACTTGAAAATTTTACACATTCAGCCTAGTTAGTTCAGGAAACAGCTACTTTATTTCGACATTTTGTGTTAAATTAAGAAATACGTAACTGTTGATGTTTTATTGTATGTATAATACATATTTTTAATATTATAATCGATAGATTGTGTTTACGTAATATCATTTCTACCAGATTCTTAGGGGGAATACAGTAAATAAAGTTTGTACGGTTTATACAACAAAACAAAGCATTCTTTTGAGTTAATTTTCAACAATGTTTCCAACGGTCCACAACCGGTTTTTTTAACTCATGTCCGTTACAATTATAATTTAAATAAATATTGTTGTTTATTTCCAAATTTGTAGATAAAAAAATTATTATTTTGATTAAAAAAAGACTTTATTTAAGATGAAAAAAGTCCGCTAACAACTAAAACTTATTTTTGATAATTTTACAACAAAATTTGGATTACTTATGATAATATGCTTATATGTATGTAGCAGTTACAGAAATGTGAAAAGCTTAAATGCGCATGTCTGTGACCAACAGTCATATGAATTGCATTTGATTTAACATGATATGTCAAAATAAAATAGTTGTTTCTTGAACTGACTAGGCAGAATATTGTGTGAAATCTTCAAGTTACATAAAATGCCGGCATAACATGAATTGCCTCGGTATTTCGTGAAATAACGTATTTTACTATATGACTACGACATATATATTGCCTAGTAACGTTCAAGTAAATAAAGTAGTTTATGTTTTGTTTTGATCGTTTTATACATAATATTATACAAACGTTTAATGAAATTAGAAATAGATTAAAAATTTGATTTAAAATTTATATTCAATTTTATTTAAATCAAAAAGGAAAAAAGTCGTAGAAAAAATATCGTATTCTACTCGCTTGCAATGGCTATTACTCACTCAGATGCATTACGACACTCGCCTCACAAGCTCGGCTCGTGTCGCAATTTCATCTTCGTGAGTAATAGCTATCATTACTAGCTCGTTGAATAATATACTATTTTTCCCCTTAACGATCTACAAAATATAATATTAAATTTTTTGTGAGTCCTTAAGGGGAAAAACTATTATTATGTATAATCCAGCTCACAGTACGGCTCAATATAGTGATTTAGATACAATATTACCAAATTTATTAAAATTATTTATTAATGTACCCGTTTTTTCCTAAATACGCAGCTATTAAACGATATTTCTGTACTATTTGTACCCTTGATAACATAACCGGCAAAGTTATTAAATGTAGGTATTGAATAACCTCAACTAACTCTGGCATTCTTTATAAATTTTTTTAATAATTGTAAATATTTCATTTGTATATATTTATATCCAAATTTTTTTTTTAAATTGTATTTTTTTTTTTTAAATTAAATATATAATTAATTTATACGTCATCTTTAAAAGTATACTTCTATTTCTTTTCTTTTGGCAAATTACTAGGGTAAGTAATTTTTTTAATGTTGGCATCACTGATTCGCTATATTTTTTTTTACCTTATTTATGGTACTTGTCACTGGCAGCAAAAAGTCCGGCATTTTGAGTTAAAAAAATTTTTCCATATGATTTGTTTAAAAGCGTTAATCAATATGTGAAACTAATAGGGAAATTTATACTTTAATGAATTCATTATTAATCCCGAGATATATCTATTTAAAAAATTATACAAAGGAACTTAAGATGTAAAGATTTTTACAACATTTATTAAAAATTAAAAAGATCAAATTTAATTTTAACCATAATCCAATAATGAATTAACTCAGAATAGACAGGAACAACTCAAATTGCAGAGATCAATTTCAAAATCTTTATTTAATTATAGATCAATTTAACCCATTAATGACCACAATATTACACGTAATACCGTGGAAAAGTTAACTTTACGGGCTGTTTTCTTAATTAGAAGTACTTAAGGATATAAAATTACAATTGAATAACGCTATTTGAACCTTTTTCTCTCCGCCTGTATAAAAATTATCATTAAAAAGCTTCCAGTTGAACTGTTATAAATATTTAAAAAAGGGTCTGCAATGCGCAATGCAGATTGACACAAATTTTTGCATCGATTTTTAAATTTATTAAATTTTAATTTAAAAAACCTTGTGTAAGTGTTAGTAAAATATATTTTAAAGTATTAAAAATGAAATAATTGATAAAAATAAATATTAAAATAGAAAATTTCAGCAGAGAGCTGACAGATATGTTTTAAAATACGCTGGGTTGTAACGTGATCAAAAAGTAATGTAGAGAATATTCCACGTATTTTGTTACAAGTATTTCGTGGCTAACTTCGTGAATGAGAGATAAAGATAATTAGTTGTAAAATAGTTAAACAAAGAAGTAATGAAATGCGACTTACGATTTAGTAGTTTAATGATATATATGAATTCTTTTAGAAATTTTGACAAAGGGTATAGCTACATAAGCATAGGAAAATGGCCCCCATGGCCGATGTCTGTAATAATATATGTAGTGACATTGGTACCCCAAGTGATTACCAAATACAGGGTCATTAACCCTTAACCTTGACTTGTCCTTGAGATATTAACCAAAATATGTTTTAGTGTTGTAATTTTTCAAACTCAATTTTCTCAAAAACTATAACACCTAGAAAAACAAAACCGACGCCAAAATTTAGATAATATTTGGGACTATATTATATATTTTTTTGACATTTTTCCCTAAATTTTAAAAGTTCAAAATAATTGCATTAAAAATATTTTTTATTTTTTAGTATGGTTCTGGTAAACTTACACCTTTCAAAAAAATACAGAATATGGCTTATCTTATCTACTTACACCATGCCAAAATTCATTAAAATCGAAGATGCGCTTTTTGAGTAATAAATAATTTATTGAGTATATGTTATGTATTACGTTAACCGTATAAGAGAATGATTAAAGTAATTGTATAAAAAACAATTATTAATTTTTTTGTACAGTTCTAGAATACTTACATCGTTCAAAAAAATGTAGTATATAGCTTAACCTTTCTTTCTACATATACCATACCAAGGCTCAAGTATCTCGCAAATATCCTAAATAATATATCACACTTGCAACATGAGCACAGCATCCAACCGTTCGATTACCATTCGGACAATTGCAACAGCACCGGCGAATTCCTTCAATATTGTTAGAATTAGGAAGATAATCAATAAATGCCCGATAATTATTATTGTTTATATGCCGTGACCGAACATTTAACTTTATAATATTTGGAGTTTGCTTCGTTTGTAATATATGCAAAACGTTATTCTTGTCGTCCATTATTTCAGCCAGATATGAAACAGCTAACAGGGAAACTGATAGGAACCTGTAAACAACATTTTAATTGTACTTCAGTTAGTCTGGGAAAATCTAAAATATTACACGAAGCAAACTCCAAATATTATAAAGTTAAATTTTGGGTCACGGCATATAAACAATAAATATTATCGGGTACTGTTACAAATTCGCCGGTACTGTTACAATTGTCCGAATGGTAATCGAACGGTTGGATGCTGTGTTCATGTTGCAAGTGTGATATATTATTTAGGATATTTGCGAGATATTTGTCTCGCATTGTACGACCAGCTGAAATATTATCGAAAACATTTTTAAATGAATCGATTAATGTGGTCATAAATGAAAACAGTGATGACGACGATTGAAATCATCAGTAGGTAAAAATAAAAATATGTAGTTTCTATAATCAGAAAATGTTGCCTTTGTGGTTAGTACCTACCATACACTCAATAAATTAATTATTTCTTAAAAAGCGCCTCTTCGATTTTGATGAGCCTTGGTATGGTATATGTAGAAAGGTTAAGCTATATACTATATTTTTTTGAACGATGTAAGTATTCTAGAACTGTACAAAAAAATTAATAATTGTTTTTTATACAATTATTTTAATCATTCTCTTATACGGTTAACGTAATACATAACATATACTCAATAAATTATTTATTACTCAAAAAGCGCATCTTCGATTTTAATGAATTTTGGCATGGTGTAAGTAGATAAGATAAGCCATATTCTGTATTTTTTTGAAAGGTGTAAGTTTACCAGAACCATACTAAAAAATAAAAAATATTTTTAATGCAATTATTTTGAACTTTTAAAATTTAGGGAAAAATGTCAAAGAAATATATAATATAGTCCCAAATATTATCTAAATTTTGGCGTCGGTTTTGTTTTTCTAGGTGTTATAGTTTTCGAGAAAATTAAGTTTGAAAAATTACAGCACTAAAACATATTTTGGTTAATATCTCAAGGATAAGTCAAGGTTAAGGGTCAATGACCCTGTATTTGGTAATCACTTGGGGTACCAATGTCACTACATATATTATTACAGACATCGGCCATGGGGGCCATATTCCTATGCTTATGTAGCTATACCCTTTAATAGAAATATAGGAAAACCACTGGAATATTTCGAAAAGATTTTGTGTGCAGATTTTCCTGAACATAATAAAAATTAAAGATTCTCAATAAAAATAACATGATATTGGGGTGACAAATACATTTACTTTTAAGTAACGTAACCACTTTTATTTTCGTAGTGTCTGGTTTAAAAAGTCCAGAATAACAAATTAGTTTTAAAAAAAAAAGGATCATTAACCTTTTTATTTCGTTTTTTTGATGTTAACAATATTTACCTTACTTCTGATAAATTAATTTCATATTTCCCGCCAAAGTTTTTATATACGCCACGACTCAGAATATTATATATAACAGGGGTGGCCATAACGTGGCTCGCGAGCCGCTTGCGGCTCGCGAGTTTATCTTGTGCGGCTCTTCAATGCATCTCGAAAATTTGTTTTGATAGGTTTATTTTAAATAAGAAAAAAATCTAAAATTTCATTAAATGACATTAAAGAAGCCCTGGATGATGTTTTGAAAAAAAACTCAGTGCCTATCGAAAATATTGTTAGCATTGCTACCGACGGTGCATCGTCATTGACAGGAAGCAAAGACTTATTGAGCTTTTAAATGCTGACAAATCATATCCTCCTTTTGTACCTGTACATTGTATCATTCACAGAGAACATCTAGCAGCAAAATATTTCCAGTACCCACAAGTTATGCAAGTAGTTCTTAAAGTTGTAAACTACATTCGTTCAAGTGCTAAAACACACAGACAATTTAAATCCTTCATAGAAGAGCTGGATAATGACGACCTTCCTGATGATGTATCTTGGTATTGCTTAGTGAGATGGCTATCAGTCAGTAATGTCCTTGGCAGATTTTTTCAGTTGCTTGAACCCATTAAACAATTTACGCAAGAAAAAGGAAAATCTTTCCCTGAACTTAGTGATCCACAGTGGTTGTTAAATTTAGGCTTTTTTACAGATGTTGTTGAGCATTTGCAGCAGCTGAACATGTTACTACAAGGTAGAGAAAAGCTTATTTCTGATTTAGCACAGAGTGTATTTAGCTTTCATAGCAAACTGACACTTTTTCAGAGAGATCTTGAGACCAAAATGTTCGCTCATTTCAAATGTTTAAAGAAAACTTCTGAAAGGCTTGTTGACGATGACGTCCGGATTGAAATAAAAGATTATTTATGTAAATTGACCGGTCTTGCTGAAGAATTCAATGACAGATTCACTGATTTGAGAAAACTGAAACCGTCTTTTTCCTTCCAAGACAACCCTTTTGCTATTGATGTTGTAGGTGATGGCTGTCCTCTTTTATCTCCAATAACAAAGGATGTAGCAGCAGTAGAGTTAGAAATACTTGAACTGCAAGAAGACCGTTGAAAGGACTGAAAAAAATTAGCGGTTCCACTGTTGAATTTTGGAAAAACGTTCCAGCAGAGAAATATCCACTAGCAAAAGAATGTTCTAAGAGACTGATTTCAATTTTTGAAACTACTTACGCCTGTGAGTCTTTGTATTCAACAATGAAGTTTATTAAATCCAAATATCGATCTGAACTAGCTGATGAACACTTAACTGAACTCGTGCAAACTGCGCTCACCAGTTATGAGCCAGATTTCAAACAGCTCACGGCCAAAATGAACACAAGAAAAAGTACATCAAAAAATTAAGTTTTAGGTACATAGGTATGATGCATGTACTAACTAAAAAAAAAAAAGTATGTTTACATATTACAATTACATTTTTCATTCTTATGTCATAAATATACTTAGTTTCATAAAAATGTAAAACGTGTATTCATTGTGTGAACCACCAATCTCAGAATGGGGTGGCTCTCTCCGAATCAGCTTCATGGGATTGCGGCTCCCAAAGGTAAAGGTAGTGGCCACCCCTGATATATAATACGGGCGTTTACTATTATCTTGGGAAGGATACAAGGATAATCTTTGGGGATTTACTTTATAATGCCATTCTAGATCTTTGCATGAAAATTCATCAAAATCTGACCAGTAGAAACAGGAGTGGAGTCTAATGGGTTAAAGGCGTCCAACTTTCGCATAAGAAAGGTTATCAACAAATTTGTTAATAATAATATTAAACTTACAAAATTAAAGAATCACATTCTATTTTTACTTAATAATAAAATGAGGGTTTGATCTCAATTTTATCGGTTTAAAAGGAAATAAATAAAGATTTTGAATAAGATCTCTACAATTTGAATTGTTCCTGTCAATCCTGAGCATGGAAGAAGAAAAGGTATATAACGTATATAATATTGTAAAGGAAGGAGCATTTTCCAAAATACTGATCAACATATTATGAATCATAACGTGCATATTATAAATGACGTCATTTTGTAAATAAACAATATCGTTACTTTCAATATCTGTTTTAAATAATTCAATAAATAATCAATTCCTTAAGAATGCTATTTGACTATTTTATCAGTTAATTTTTCGAATTCTTAATTGTTTACTAAATCATTGTATTTTTTAACGATGCTTAAAGAAAATTATAAATTAATATAAACGGAAAACAAAAACTGCTCAAATTAATCGATTATTTGAAATTTATAAGTATTTCTGTAAAAAGATTACGTTTTTGTTCATAATTTTCCATCAATAATAAGACATATCCTTTTGATAAAGGTAGATATAAACATAAATAAAACTATACATTCTTTAAATTATCTTTTTGTTAATAAATAAATACTTAATATTAATAAAAAAAAAATACATAATCTTGAAGTTAAATCATTATATGATTATTAATTTTACATAAATGACGCCACTGAAATTAAGTGTCAATTTAACTTATATTTTAATTTTAAATAATTTTATTTTTTACAATATTTTAAAAATTTTTATCGTTATTATCACATATTTTAAATAAAAAACGAATCCCTTATTTACGTGGAGTAATTCCCTTTTCGGTATTTCATTTACTTTATGTAATGTCAAAATTGGTATTTTTCCACGTAAAATTGGTATTATAAACCTGTTTTTTAAATGAAAAATGTAGAAAAATTAACAAATTTTCGCTAGAAATGGTTGAATTTATTGATAGATACAATATTTAATTGCCCAAATATCATATTTGAATACCACAAAGTTCATTTTTGTAAAGTAATAATTTAATTTTTTTCTACTGAAACCAGATAGGTACACTTCAGACAAATTCACGTGTTAACGTGTATATCCTATTCTTTTGTTTCTTTTTTTTTTTTGTAGAACATTTAAAGGAATGTATGTATTCATTCTAACATACCATATTATATTATATCTTCTCTCTTTCTTAATAAATAGGTTCCATCCAATGATCCTAAGTCATTTCATTATTGGGTTGTGATTAAAATTAAATGTGATTCATAATATGTACCCAAAAAAAGAGATCAATATAAAGAAAATTATCTAATATGTAAAAAATAAAGTATTTAGAACAATTATTTAAATTTAGTCAAGTACCTAATTAATTTCAATAAAAAATTTTCGTAGTTGCAAATTATTTGTTTTAATCGCAATTACTTACGGATCTGATATTTGAGCAGATATTTCACATTTTTGCTGCTCAGGTACTGTCCTCCAGCTTCTTGCCAAACGCACCATAGCCGCAGCATCCATCAATCCATAACCGAAAGAGTGACTTACGTTTTTGCCAACGCCATTTACCTGTTAAAGAAAAAAAAAGAATTAAATTTTTCATAATGTTTTTAATGTTTTGAAATTTCGGGCAAAGGGTAATTAAAAAGTCTTAAAAATTTCCTTCTTTTAGCGAACTTCAATTTTGGGAATTCAGATATTAATTTCACGGGTTATTTATATGTAAATTAATATTAACTTTATAATTATAACCTGTACGGTATACAGAGTGTAAGCAAAATAAGTTTCATAACTCACACACTTAGAACACTAGAAGCAAAGTAAAATCAAAACTGTGTGGATCGTTTGGAGTTGTTTGTTGGTCTGTCAGAGCTTAAGATGACTAGTCGTGCACCAGCTGTAGCGGTGCGAACATCGACTGTTTGTCATTGTTAAGGTTAGTTTACACTTAAGATACAAGTATGAGATACATATAATAATAATAATAATAATAATAATAATTTATTTGTCTTTCGATTTTTTTTACAAATCATGACAGAGTTTGGTTTACAATCAGATAACAAATATTAAATTTTATTTGATTAGGGTTTAATTACAGTTGATTTATTTGTTCACTTATTTATTTATTTATCCTATTTTTTTTTTTATTTCTTTATTTTTCAACAGTTTTTTTAGTATGAGATACATATTGGCAAAGCAAATTGGCATGCTCTGTTTTATCTCATTCAATCGAAAAATGTATATTTTTATTGAGCATTTACACTTAAGCATATATACAATTCAAAGCGACAAAGGAGAAATTTGAAAAGTTTTAAAAGTGGTGAAATTTCTTGAAAAAAGTTTGATTGTTGAAACCATGAAATAATCGATAAAAAAAAACTTCTACATATTATGTACTAATAAGACATTTACATATAATTTTAATTCAATTTTTCCGTCATTAATTTTGTTTTTGTTAATTAAAATCTTTTCATTTATACAAAATGTCTACTGATGAAGAAGAGTTCTCATATTTATCCACCTTTGTATTATTAGTTTTAACTAGATCACGTAGAAGCAATCGAAGACGGTGACATTTGAGCATAAATATCATTTCTAATATTAATTTTTTTTGTCCTAATATTCTACACATTACTACTTCTAATTATATCAATTAATAATAATGTTTTTACTTTATTCTATTTCAGACATGTTTCCTATAATGTAATAAATATTACTGTACATATTAGTTTAAGAGCTGGCTACATAAAAAAGCTTGTTATCGCTACATGGCTGATTTCTTTTGTAAAAGGATCCTTTTTTGTAGCTAAGTTCAAATAATCTTGTCTGCCAGCGCAATCCTGTGGCTTAACGCAGGGACGGCCGCTTAAATAGTTATTTCGATATTAAAAATTTTATAAGATGCATGTGTTATAACTATGGAAACAGTTTTTATTTTCAAATTATTATTATTATTATTTTCAATTAATTATTTTTTATTAATTTTTTTCAATTTTATTCGTCAGTTTTTTCGGTTGAAAAAGTAACTTATTCATACTCGGTCCGTAGGTTTATTTTTGTGGCCACGGATGCTTACGAATCCTCAGTTTTTAGCCTCGGATTCTCGAACTGCATTCGAGATCACAAAAATAACACTTACGGTCCTTGCCAAGTAATATTTATAATTATATACTATTATTGCGTCTGAAAAGTACCTCATAAAGTTACAATATTGTCTGTCCGAGGATCTTTTTTTATGATATTCATCAAAAAAATTCAATATATGAATTTTTTCATAACATTCAATCAATCGACATGCAAGTATGTAATGAATTTTTTATTTCACAATTTTACGCCACTTTTTCGCTGTCTGCCGGCATTTTCGTCACTAAAAAACTCTCTGTCAACAATTTTCCGCGTTTTCTAAGAATAAATTGAAAATAATACCTAATAATAATTTGAAAATAAAAACTGTTTCCATAGTTATAACACATGCATCTTATAAAATTTTTAATATCGAAATTTAACTATTGAAGCGGCCGTTCCTGCGTTAAGTCACGGAATTGCGCTGGCAGACAAGATTATTTGAACTTAGCTACCAAAAAGGATCCTTTTACAAAAGAAATCAGCCATGTAGCGATAACAAGCTTTTTTATGTAGCCATCTCTCAATCTATATATAAATATAAATTCCCGTGAAAAAATGATTGGATTTAATCTGATCCATTTGGATTTAATTGGATCCAATATTTGATCCAATTTGATCCAATTTAATCTAATTTGCCAATATTTGATCCAATTTGATCCAATTTAATCTAATTTGATCCAAACAGATCTAATTTTTTATCTCGCTTATCCAACTGGATCTGATGTTTTATTTTTTTTTTAATTGATCAGATTCAATTGTATCCAAGTAGATTAATTTTGATTAGATTAAACAGGTCCAGTTGAATTTGATTTTTAATTTTATTTGTCAAGTCCAGTTGTATCTGTTATTTTATTTCTTAATGGACGATCATCAAATCTAATTTGACATGCTGTTGTTTTTTATGAATTAAAATAGGACTTCAAGTTAGTAACTTACTTAATAAGAACTTTCAAAAATAAAATAAGGATTTATGAATAAAAGAAGGCTTTTTACCAATATGACATAATATTCTATTGCAAATCTAAAAGTTTATTTTTATATAGGTATATTTCGATAGAAAAACAATTTAAAGAGGTGAAATGGTCCTTCAAAAATTAGAGCGAAATTGTCAACCCTGACGGAAAAAAATCTACGAAAAAAATTATGACAAATTATGAAAAACTATGAAAAACATATCCAAATTTTGACACTTTTATGATCATAATTCATTATAATATTTTTTCAGAAGAATTCATCGTTTGTCAGAAATTATCGTTAAAAAACAGAGATTTTAATAGATTTTTAGATATTCAGATGTAATAGATATTCATATTTTTTCACAGTTATTCATAACTCATAATCATAATGTTTTAGAATAATGCATAATTTTTCATTAGTCATGGTCATTTTTTATTTATGATTTTCTATGAAAAAATAAGATTTTTTAATAATTTACTGTTTTATAGAGTTTCATAATTTTTTATAGAATTTATCATAGTTTTTCACAAATTTTTTTTTTCCACCAGGGAAATATTTCGAAAACTGTAAAACACAGACTATATAGATTAAAAGTTTAAATTATAGCGATGTTGCTCTTTTTTAAAAAGCTGTCAGGGAAGCTATCAGGGATGATTAGGGGCTAATTCTACGAAAAGGGGATAAAAAAAGAAATACTAAAATGTTGTTCGCAGATTTCAAACTTATTTTTAAAAATCGAATTGATCTGTTTTCGTATAATTTCATAATATTAAATCTAAGGGTACTAAGTAGGAGATGACAATTTAAATAACGTAGAAATGAGATTCTCCAATTCAAGGGATGACTCCCCCCAACATTACTACCTTTTTTTAAAAAAATACACTATACTTAAAAATTTCGAATAAAAAATAAAAGTCCACTCACACAGACACAAAAAAAAACTTTTTTTTGCTCCTGTACTTTATTTTCACCTACGTATGTTTTACTACTTTTATCTAGATGTAATTTTTAAATATTTTGCTGATAATTATCTACATTGGAAATTTTTGAAACAACCCTTCTCTTTTCCATATGTAGACCTTTTAACTCACAAATCCTTATCTGGATTGTGGGAGACGAGAAAATATAAGAATTCCGTGATGTCAGTATCAAATTAATATTTATATTTCAACAATTATTTTTTTAAATTTTGTTTGACGTTTATCTTGACAAGTTAAAGTATATGCAAAAAAATCTCATACAAATGCATCAGGAATTATCAACGACACGCCTACTTCCACCTACTTTATTTGTGCATTGTCTGATTAAATGTATCGTGAGTCGTGACATGTCAATTTGGCATATATTTCATACTTGTATCTAGTAATTGTAAATGTAAATTATGGAGGGTAGAGGTAAGGAGAAGTATCTCCATATATAAAAAGTGGCCCCAAAAGTGGATGAAATTAAGATGGCGCTAGTGTAGTAAAATTCTTAGATTTAAAATTAAGCGCTGAAAATTTTAAAACTGAAACAACAGTTTTTATTGTTTTTAGCAGTTTTAATTGTTATATTTAATTCAATTTTTATTGTTTTTATATTAAATTGAATTTTTATTGTTTTTAATTCAATTTTTATTGTTTTTAACAGTTTTTAACCGTTAGTATTACCCTTTGGCATATTTCATTTCACTTATAATCGCTAAGTTCAGATTGAACCCTGATTGCTTATCAGCGCCGTTCTGGTTATTTATTGTATTCTGCTTATTTCAATAGTATTTATAACTCGCGCTACCTTTTATTTGTTGGTTTGAAGTCTAGTTTCGCCTGTGTGCATTTGTTTGCTCTAAAATTCGTTTATACGTATTTAAATCTTCAGTACGATATACACTCCTTTTTGGTGCGTTCATGAAAATTAACTCATATAAACCCGGTGTTCCTTTATAAGTAATATTATTAACCCCTTTAGCGGCTCATGTAGAACTAACCAAATAAAATGATCTTTGAAAATACTTAATTTAATTGTATAATTATATGGCCTACCCATTCGATAATTTTTACTTTAGTAATGCTTTTACGATAGCAGATAACAGCATCTTACAGTTACCAACACGAGACGAGTTCAGGTCGGGAGAGTCATTCAAGTTGTATAATTCATATGACGAGCTGTGCTCGGGATAGCCGCTAAAGGAGTTAATTATTATATTATCACCGTCTATTTAAAGTGGCTGATTTTCAATCATCCATTCTTCATCTTTTTTGTACGGTCCATATACTGCATCAATACCGCTATTTGGTTGGAGGTATGGCTGTAAGTATTTCCTTGCTATTGGCCCAAACTCTTTTGTTAAATCTTCAGGTGTCACCATCAATTTCCGAGCAATACTCTGTACCGACCCATGGTATTTCGGTCTTTGAAGTACATTTTGCACTGCTTCCACCGGATACTATTCAAAAACATCTTCTGGAAGATCTTGTATTGAAACATCTTCCTCATTCCCCACCTTCTCATCCTCCTCTTCTTCTTCTTCTCTTGCATCGGCGATGGAATGTTAAAATATTGCCTCTTCTTTTTAATTCTAGGTGTAAGGGTATCTATTGCTTGTGTTTCTTCTTCTTTCGTTTCCATATTGATAGGATGTTTCTTTTCGTCACTTACAAGGAAATGCACCCAGAGTGAAATTCGGGATTTTGATGAAACTTCGCTGGTGTGTAGAATAGACAAAAATAAGGGACCCGTATTTTTTTTATCGGCCATCTTCCACGTTTAGGGGGTGAAACCAGCCCCTAAAGTTGGGGTTCAAATCGTATTTTTTAAGATATCTCGAAAACTATAAGAGATAGAGAAAAACTTTAAATTGACGAAATATTACTCTTTGAAAGGCCTATTCACCTGAATAGCTTAAACCAGGACCGGGTTAATAAGAGGGGCTGGAGGGGTGAAAATGTTGGTAAATTTTCTTGTACAGCCTGAATGGTTCAATGTATCAAATTTTTGCTATCATAAATAGAAAGAGCATAAAAAATTAGGGGATACATATTTTTGCGTTTTTTCGAAATATCTGTGGTATCCAAGCCATATAAGGAAGGAAAAAAAGGGTAGATTATATTGCATTATTATTGATTGCAAATACGCTTTATATTTTTTTAATTTTTATGTTGATTTTCATCATGAAAATGTAAATTTTTACTTTCCGATAATGATTCATATATTTGGCAATTTAGCCATGTGTACATTTGGTTACTCATATTCGATATTTTTTAGACCTATTTCTGCGAAAGTTAAAGTTCTCTGGTGTGCTTGTGTTAATGAATGCTCGACAAGATGCATGCTCACTGTTCAGGTGCTCTGTAATAAATTTTGCGATTTGGGAAATGGGGTTGACACCTATAAAACATACAAAAAGAATAAGAAAAATAGTTTGAATTTTGAGAAAGAAATAAACCGCGTTTATTTGGTTAAAAACGAATTTGTAAGAAGATAAAGGCAGTTGTTGAACGGAAGATTATTGCTTCTTGTTGAATATTGATTAACACTTGCAGACCGGAGAACTTTGGTAGAAATAGGGATAAAAAATATCGAACATTAGTGACCAAATATACAAATGGCTAAATTACCAATTAAGTAAGTACTGAAAAATACATGAATCATTATCGTAAAGCAAAAAATTTACATTTTCATGATGAAAATAAACATAAAATAAAAAAATATAGAAGGTATTTACAATCACTAATAATGCAATATAATCTACCCTATTTTTCTTCCTTATATGGCTTGGATACCAAGATACTTCGAAAAAATGTAAAAACACGTATCCCCTAATTTTTGGTGCTCTTTCTATTTATGATGGCAAAAATTTGATACGTTGAACCAGTCAGGCTGTACAAGAAAATTTACCCACATTTTCGCCTCTCCAGCCCCTCTTATGAACCCGACCCCTGGTTTAACCTATACATATGAATAGGTCTTTCAAAGAGTAGTATTTCGTCAATTTAAAGTTTTCCTCTATCTCTTACAGTTTTCGAGATATTTTAAGAAATATGATTTGAACCCTCAACTTTAGGGGGTGGTTTCACCCCCGGAACGTGGAAAATGACCGATAAAAAAAATACGAGTCCCTTATTTTTGTCTATTCTACACACCAGCGAAGTTTCATCAAAATCCCGAATTTCACTCTGGGTGCATCTCCTTGTTAGTTTTGTGGCTATTTCTTTGAGCGGCGCAGTTACTGGTTCAAACGTAGTGTGTAACAACATGTCTGATTCGATCTTTTCAGATCGTAAAGCATTAAATTTTTTTCGAATATTATTCGCCGTCCTTATAATGTTCTTTATAACAATCTTTCTTTTCTTTCTATCCATTTCAACGACTGTTTCATGCAACAACTATTCAACAGAATGACTTGAGAAATACAAGGTAATGACGATACAAGAAACATTTTATTACCGAAAAATAAACCCCACTACTTTTAGTGTTATCCCCACTATTTATTAATTATATAAATACCAATGAATTTAAATACTATGACAGTTAGCTTTTTAATTAATTAATAAATAATTCAATTTAATAATAATTAAATAAGACATAATTAAAATTCTTAAAATGAAAGTTACGGTAACGAATCTGTCACTTCAAGTCAATTGAGATACTAACTTAACAACAATGTAAGGCCAGTTAGAGAGGCCATAACGCTAAATAAAGAAGAAGACATCAGTAATGACTTATTATTCAGTTTCATAGACGAATGGAAATTTTCTGCTGTCGATTTTTAATTATTTTAGGTGAAAAACTTTAGTATTTTATTTTTTATAAATAAAAAATTTAAATTTTTGGTCTGTGTTTTTGTCATATTTGAATTTATTTTAAAATTTTTACAAATTAAAAATGTTCGCTAATTTCAAAAATATAATGTATGTACGATTACAATGTTCAGCATACATACTAGTGGTCTCGATTACACGTGTATTTGATTATACGTGAAACACGTGTAATTAACATACACATGATTATACGTGTAATTATAAATACACGTGTATTTAAAAAAATATATTTTTATATACACGTGTAATTATAAATACACGTGTATTTAAATACACGTGTATTTAAAAAAATATATTTTTATTAATTTGAATTTGGGTTAACATATACATATATTCAATTATACTTATATTTGAGTTCATGTAATTGAAATAAATGTTATAGTAAAAGAAAAAATTAAACCCACGTTTAAATGTTTACTTTCGTCCAGGGTATATCATATTAAACCTAATAAATAAGCTTATCGGCATTATGTTCAATATCTAGTGTTATAAGTATGTACTGTTTCTGACAAATGACAATGATTCCAATTATAATTATGTATGTGTATCTACTATCTAGTGTGTACTCGTATATAGGTACAATGTTTACGTTAGGTTCTGTAGTATGTGATAGCTAATTGGTTATACCGGAATTTAATCTAATAATAAAGTATCTCAGTACTTATTTTCTTTACTCGCACGGTATAGACATACTCATGTGGTATAGGCATACGCTCGATAAAATTGCTTTTTGTGTTTTATTTTACGTATTTTACACGTAATATTTACGCGTCGAATAATGGCAAAACGAGGAAGAAGCTGGGTTTGGCAGTACGCAAAGCGTATAGAGGATGAGGCATGATGATAATGATGTGATGAAACAGTTTGAAAACTATTTAGCAGAACCACAATTAAAGTTCACATTGGATCCCAAAGAATGGTGGAAAACTAGGTTTTCTAAATATCCTGTAATTAGCAACCTTGCAAAAAAATATTTAACAATTCCTGCAACTTCAATTAGTTCAGAAAGATGTTTTTTCGACGGCCGGCAACATCGTTACTTGTAAAAGAGCATCTTTATCACCTGAAAACGTCAATATGCTTGCTTTTTTTTTTTTTTTTTTTTTTTTTACATCAGAATAAACATTTATTGAATAAAAAATGTTAATTGTTTAGTTTTTATTTAAAAGGTATTCGTATAATTGATTGTTTTTGATTTGTGATATAATTAATTATTTTGTTAAAAATGTACCTACTTATTTATTTTTTGATTTTATGTTAAATTTAAAATTATATTGTTTTTTCATGATCTATTTATTCAAAACAACTCTTCCTTTTTGCTTATACTTAATGAGTGGCCTAATAATTATACCCAATTTATACTATATTTTTTTTTTATATTTACTAGTTACAATTATGTTATATTATTTAAATTGATTCCCTTTTTTTCCGTTTATTATTTAGTAAAGTACTCTCATTTTACTTTCATATAATTCATACCAGTAAATACTTTTTTGTTAAACTATACGAATACATTATTTACTCCCATACCATTCTTGATTGCATTTTCCAGAAAACGTGATGGCTGAAGTTTAGTACCACGGTTTGTAAACGATTTAACGTGCGCTTCTTTTAAAAATGATAAAACCCTCTTGTAAATTTTAGTTTTATTTTTAATATTCCGGGTATTTAAATTATACGAACTCAAACACAAGTATAATTGTGAAAATACTAAATACGTTAACTCAAACTGAACTTTATAACGAAAATTAATTTCTTTTTTAAATACATGTGTATTTTTAAATACACGTGTATTTATAATTACACGTGTATATACACGTGTACATTAATTACACGTGCTTCGTGTACACGTGTATTTAAATTACACGTCTAAAATCGTAGGCACTAATACATACTGTATGTTAAAAATGTATAAACAATTGTTTAATTAATAAATACACATAAGTTAAAAATTGCATACGATATGTACGTTATAATGTGCAATAAAAATAATAATAATAAAAACAACCAACTCGGTAAAAAAGTTTTATCTTTCACTTACTGTACCCGCGACGTCGTTCGCGCGACGCATTTTATAAACTCAATGAGAAGTATATAAGTGTAATAATTATACAGAATTTGCATAGGACAATAATTTTTGCCTAATGCATGCACACACTCAAAATGGTTTTTGAGTGTGTGCATACAAATGGTTGGATAGCGCCCCTACTCTCGTCTCGTCTCGTTCTTATCGTATAGGCTGTATAAGTCTAATTTTTTTCAGAGAAAAATTCGACTAATACAGATATTATATGGAACTCTTGGTGTGCGAGTCAGATTCGCACTTACCGAACTTGTTTAGTATTGTCTAGCTGTTGTTTTAAACTCAGCTCCCTTCACTGTTTTTACTTCAATCAAAATAAAATTATATTTTGTTCTCCAACACTAGGAAATTCTGGCTCAGCTTTTTTAAATATGAATTAAATAGTCTTATTGATAAATAATTCTGTGTCCAAAAGATGACGTAAATTTCCCCCACTAAACGCACAACATATTACTTCATAAATCTCTTATCTATGTACACGGATCTACGCTTGTGTATGAGTCATACGTCATACTCAATCTATGGTAGGTGAGGCGCGCATTGTGTACGTACTGAAGCAACGCGAAAATTGTTGACTTTTAACGCAGATGGAAACTTCACTTTATGCGCAGAGGAGACGTGTATAATATGTACGTAGTTGTCATTGTTGGTAAGTGGTTGATAAAGGTAAATTTACACTATGGAGGATAGAGGTAAGGAGGAGTATCTCATATGGGACTTGAATCGAAAAAGTGGCCCCTGAATTTGTTGAAATAATAGTTCAATAAATAACCAGAACGGCGCTGATAAGCAATCAGGGTTCAATCTGAACTTAGCGATTATAAGTGAAGTGAAGTATGCCAAAGGGAAATACTAACGGTTAAAAGCTGTTAAAAACAATAAAAATTGAATTAAAAACAATAAAAATTCAATTTAATATAAAAACAATAAAAATTGAATTAAATATAACAATTAAAACTGCTAAAAACAATAAAAACTGTTGTTTCAGTTTTAAAATTTTCAGCGCTTAATTTTAAATCTAAGAATTTTACTACACTAGCGCCATCTTAATTTCATTCACTTTTGGGGCCACTTTTTATATATGGAGATACTTCTCCTTACCTCTACCCTCCATAATTTACATTTACAATTAGATACAAGTATGAAATATATGCCAAATTGACATGTCACGACTCACGATACATTTAATCAGACAATGCACAAATAAAGTAGGTGGAAGTTGGCGTGTCGTTGATAATTCCTGATGCATTTGTATGAGATTTTTTTTGTATATGCTTTGACTTGTCAAGATAAAAGTCAAACAAAATTTAAAAAAATAATTGTTGAAATATAAGTATTAATTTGATACTGACATCACGGAATTCTTATATTTTCTCGTCTCCCACAATCCAGATAAGGATTTGTGAGTTAAAATACTAAATACGTTAACTCAAACTGAACTTTATAACGAAAATGAATTTCTTTTTTAAATACACGTGTATTTTTAAATATATATGGAAAAGAGAAGGGTTGTTTCAGTTAGGAATATTATTAGTGAAATGGTACCACTTCCAAGATCAGTTCCAAGATACAAAATGCGAAGCCATGTTGGTAATACTCCAACATTTGGGGCTGGTTTAATGCAGTCTAACAATTTGAAAAAATACTTTATTTACTGGGGCGATCCAAATAAATTAGTTACTCGATTACGACTACTGGTGGCGCTACAACAACAAAAACAACAAGCTGGTCACTCTGGTCATTCCAACGAAATAATATCGATCATTGAAGAACTGAAGGAGGCAAATATAATTGAATAAGTATGTATAAAGTTGGTCGTACACATAACAGAAACATAACTGTCGACAAATTTGTTCGTGTACATGACAAAAGTATTACGAAAAAAGCTCTTAAATCCATTGGTTTCAAGATGACAAGCACGGGAAGCTATGATATTGGAAACAGACAACTAACAAATGTAAAAAACCCTGTTAATGATCAAGATGTTGTGAATCTGAAATTTTTAATAAATTTGAAATGGAGAAATTTTTCGATTAACAGAAACAGTCGAAATGAACAAAACACAAATTGAAAATGTTGTGTACAAACTGACCCAGGCAGTACAACTTTTTACATCATATAAAACATCAATAAGTCAAGAAATTTCTACATTTTATCTCCGAATATCAAAGATTGAAGAACAATTTAAAGAAATATCGAATTTTATTGAGGATATTAAGAAAAATCAGCAAACTACAAGTGGTGCATGAAATACGCAGACCAGTACGAGGGAGCAGACATCACTCAGAGTAATAGTAAGAGTCGCCTCAAGCAAGCATCACTCAGAACAACACCAGGAGTCGCCACGAGCAAGCATGCATCACTCAGAGTAATAGCAAGAGTCGCTACGAGCACGCATAACTCGGAGCAAGCGCAAGAGTCGCCAAGAGCAAGCGTGTATCACTCAGAGTACTAGCAAGAGTCGCTACGAGCACGCACCACTTGGAGCAAGCGCAAGAGTCACCAAGAGCAAGCATGTATCACTCAGAGTAATAGTAAGAGCCGCTACGAGCACGCACCACTTGGAGCAAGCGCAGGAATCGCCAAGAGCATGCATCACTCAGAGTAATAGCAGGAGTCGCTACGAACAAGTCGCTCCGAGTAAGCATCAGCAGGAGTCATTAGGGGGAATAAGCATGAGATACTCTTCGAGTGTAGTAGCCATATAAAACCCCAACTCAGTGAATCTTTAGTCAGTCGAGCTTAGTTAAGCTATTCGCAAACAAGTTGCTATCGTAAAACTCTTAAGCTATGAATTGTTGTGAATTTTGTGGTAAGATATTTACGCGAAAGTTTAATCTCACTCGTCATTTAAAAACTCAACATGATTCGTAAAGAATGATAAAGATAATAAGAGTAATGGAATAAATCAATTTGAAAAAATCTCTAATCAACCGATAAATAATGTCACCTATGCGAGCAACATGGAGAATAGAAGATTTTCAATACAAAGTGAATCATCAAAATCAAGTGATGCAAGAGATGAAAGTGGAAACAGCTACTGTTTTGAGAGAAGAAGAAATAGTAGTGAAGAAGAGAAAGATATATCACCACTATTTCAAAATAAACATGAAGATAACGTAGATCGATCTAAGATTGAATCCTTTTGACAAAAGTACGATGGGTGCAACAATAGAAGCAATCAAAACCAAATTTAATTCTTTAAAAAACTCGCATATGATGAAATCTGTAAACGACAAAGATAATAGGTTTGATGAGGGAAAAGATTTACCTGCGTTTGATGATAATTACAATGAAACAAGCTTTACTCCAAAAATGGCTGGACTTTTACAAACTGCTCTGGATATACTAATGATTAAAGAGCTTTAGAACACGTGCGTAAAGAACGGTGTGCGAGAAGAAAACAAAGATACAAATTCTTTTAATCAACCAGAAAGGTTGACCTTCAACACCCAATTCTATAAACGAAGATGTCGAAATTAAACGCCCCAGACATGAGAACTCAATAGCGATTGAAAACGATAGTCTTCATTATGGTTATTCAAAATATGATGATGATAATGAAGAAGAAGAAGAAGAAGAAGAAAAACACTTGTATGATCCAAATATTTCAGTAGGTGAATTAAGAAATTTGATGGTCACAACCAGCGCTCCCTCTAATTTTTTGTGCCCTATGTGCGCACTTTTTTAAGAGTTTGCAGTTTTTTCCAAAATAAAAAAAAAATTGCGCGGCAATTAAAAAAGCGCATATAATAAAAAAAAATGCAATACAGAATAGTATTAATATCCAGCTAAATTTTCTATCTATTTATACGCATTAAATCGATCTTACAGCATACCACTTGTAATACATACATTTCAACGAAACACAATGAAAAAAAAATACTCTAAAATCAACTCAAATCATTTGTTCTTGAAGACAGAATTTAGCAGAGATATTCAAATGAAAAATAAGAAAATTTATGCTGCCAGCTATACCTATACACAAATACTATAGTTGGCGGTTTATTTAAATCTAAAACTATATTTGATTCAATTTTTTTCATTTCATTTTTTTATATTATGGATTTCATATGTAGGTGCAATTTAATTTTTACACGAAAAAAATTATTTATCGCGCGCGAATATTTTTCATGTGCGCTATGTTAAAAAATTATGTGCGCGCGCATACGCGCACACCTTAGAGGGAACACTGGTCACAACACTAACTGGAAAAGAAATGTTTGAAATTATACGCAATTTAATGAACAGAAGTCGTATTATAACTCCTAGTTTTGCTGATTATATAAAGAATAACGATTTATTCAAAAATTTACATGAATTAAAAAGGACTGCCGTTGGACGAAGAATAGTAACGATTATCAAACAATTGGAAAAATATGAGATTATTGATATTGAACCAAATTTAAGAAACCACATATTAAATGACAATAATGATACTGATGATGATGATCCTCGAAACGAGGAATCAACGATAAAAGAGCGAAATGAGCATACATTAGACAATATTTCGTCAGCCAGTGGCCGTGGGTTGTATTTAAGACCGTATAGACGGTATTAAAATTTGTTTATAAATACTTGTGTGAAAACGATGAACTGTTGGATGAAAAAAGACAGTCGATGTGAAAACATCACTTGATCATATGAAATTCTAATTCAGTTTGAAAAACATGTTAGTATTTAACAATACGAAGGAAACAGTGTCAAGTATTTTTCAATCTATGACTGAACTGGAAACAAATGGACTGCATCTGGAAACAGACCAACCACAATTAACGTTATAAAACAGAACTTTTCTAAGAAGACTGGGTTTTTCTCTAAAGATGAAAAGCAAAGTCACTCATAATGAATCAACTGTTGGCAGCGGGTTATTCTTACGTCCGTACAGGCGCTATTAAACATCAAGTATTTTCTGATACATGCTGGAAATGTGAGTTTTAACTTGTTTAAATTATAAAAGACCCACAATATTATGGCTGGTAACAAAGAAGACATCGTTATTTGGCACAGATGGACGGTCATATTGATTATTGACAATTAATGGATGCAGTACGTACCAATGGGATGCGAAAGGAAAACGAAAATATGTCGTATCTTAAAAATATTATTTTTTATTTAAATACTTTTGTAATAATAAGAATAATATAATACAGGGGTGGCCATAACGTGGCTCGCGAGCCGCTTGCGGCTCGCGAGTTTATCTTGTGCGGCTCTTCAATGCATCTCGAAAATTTGTTTTGATAGGTTTATTTTAAATAAGAAAAAAATCTAAAATTTCATTAAATGACATTAAAGAAGCCCTGGATGATGTTTTGAAAAAAAACTCAGTGCCTATCGAAAATATTGTTAGCATTGCTACCGACGGTGCATCGTCATTGACAGGAAGCAAAGACTTATTGAGCTTTTAAATGCTGACAAATCATATCCTCCTTTTGTACCTGTACATTGTATCATTCACAGAGAACATCTAGCAGCAAAATATTTCCAGTACCCACAAGTTATGCAAGTAGTTCTTAAAGTTGTAAACTACATTCGTTCAAGTGCTAAAACACACAGACAATTTAAATCCTTCATAGAAGAGCTGGATAATGACGACCTTCCTGATGATGTATCTTGGTATTGCTTAGTGAGATGGCTATCAGTCAGTAATGTCCTTGGCAGATTTTTTCAGTTGCTTGAACCCATTAAACAATTTACGCAAGAAAAAGGAAAATCTTTCCCTGAACTTAGTGATCCACAGTGGTTGTTAAATTTAGGCTTTTTTACAGATGTTGTTGAGCATTTGCAGCAGCTGAACATGTTACTACAAGGTAGAGAAAAGCTTATTTCTGATTTAGCACAGAGTGTATTTAGCTTTCATAGCAAACTGACACTTTTTCAGAGAGATCTTGAGACCAAAATGTTCGCTCATTTCAAATGTTTAAAGAAAACTTCTGAAAGGCTTGTTGACGATGACGTCCGGATTGAAATAAAAGATTATTTATGTAAATTGACCGGTCTTGCTGAAGAATTCAATGACAGATTCACTGATTTGAGAAAACTGAAACCGTCTTTTTCCTTCCAAGACAACCCTTTTGCTATTGATGTTGTAGGTGATGGCTGTCCTCTTTTATCTCCAATAACAAAGGATGTAGCAGCAGTAGAGTTAGAAATACTTGAACTGCAAGAAGACCGTTGAAAGGACTGAAAAAAATTAGCGGTTCCACTGTTGAATTTTGGAAAAACGTTCCAGCAGAGAAATATCCACTAGCAAAAGAATGTTCTAAGAGACTGATTTCAATTTTTGAAACTACTTACGCCTGTGAGTCTTTGTATTCAACAATGAAGTTTATTAAATCCAAATATCGATCTGAACTAGCTGATGAACACTTAACTGAACTCGTGCAAACTGCGCTCACCAGTTATGAGCCAGATTTCAAACAGCTCACGGCCAAAATGAACACAAGAAAAAGTACATCAAAAAATTAAGTTTTAGGTACATAGGTATGATGCATGTACTAACTAAAAAAAAAAAAGTATGTTTACATATTACAATTACATTTTTCATTCTTATGTCATAAATATACTTAGTTTCATAAAAATGTAAAACGTGTATTCATTGTGTGAACCACCAATCTCAGAATGGGGTGGCTCTCTCCGAATCAGCTTCATGGGATTGCGGCTCCCAAAGGTAAAGGTAGTGGCCACCCCTGATTATAATACAATAAAGTGTAATTTTATACATGTAAAAATCTAATTTTGTAAATAAATAATTACCTATTTTAAGAGAAAATTTGTTTTTTATTTTCTGGGGGAAAACAAAGGGCAACGATTAAATTTGGATACAAAACCATTTTAACTGTTATTATCATCATTACAGTATAAACACTCTGTATAAAAAAATAATATCATTTATAATTTATTAAATTATTATTACTTGATACAAATTTTAACATGACCCTTAGTTTTAAGTAAAAATTAATATATTTTCTGAATATAATCTACGTTAATAATAGTGAAGTTTAGTATTAATTTCATTACTTATAATTATTACAATTTGTCTTTAAAACTTTTACAAATTAGAAAAATGTTCCCTAATTTTAAATATAAAGATATTATACATAGGGTTGCCAACCATACTTTATAATAAAGTATTCTACTAATCTACTAATAATAACAAAGACTTTGTAAAGAAAAATACTGTTGAAAAACGGCAATATTTCTTAAAAATGTGTGTGATAACTTACCAAATATAAAAAAAATTATTTCTTATTCGCTATCTGTTCCCGTAACCCTAGCTTTCACTGAGAGTTTTTCAATGATGAATGTGAAGTGACGAGCAGAGAGAAATAGATCCTCCATAAATTTTATAGAAAATGAATTATTTATTTATTTAAATCTAAACTTAGATTGTAAAACTAGCTATGAAACGTTCATAGATAACCAAAAATTGTTAGAATGTGCTAAAAACACACACAAAAATGTATAAAAACTTAGACAATAGAAACTTAAATTTGAAAAATACTTTTTTTTCTGACAAATACTTTATTTTTTCTTATTTAGAAGATTAGATACTTTATTTTTCTCAAAAAAAAAAGTTGGCAACTCTAATTATACATACAATTACAATTTTCAACATACACGCTATATAAATTGTAAATGTATAAAAATAAATTCATATAATTAATAAAAAGACCTAAGCTAAGAAAAAATTATATACAATAGTATACAAGTATACGACATATGTACTTAGAGGATACATCAAATAAATTTGCTGAGATGCCAATTTATTCTTTTTTAATAATAGTAAATAGGTAAAAGACTAAGTTCATTTGTTTGTTGTTTTGTGAATAATTTATGTGACGGTGAAACAATTACACACAAAGAATATAAACATAGTCAGTTTATTGAGAATTAGATTTAGCGCGCTTTTCATATCACGTGATTGGAGCGTATGAAACCAATCAGCGCGTACCGGCGTGCGCAACGTCGAGCCACGCCGCGGCTTAGTCTACATTTTATTTCTTCGTTTTGTTCTCATGTAGTACTTTTGTAGTGTAAAATTGTTTCGTCGGTTTCTTTTGTAATTGTAACCTTTCTATTTTCAATTATGTTCATATTTGTCTAAAATACAGTGTTCTTATTTAAAGTTATATTTCGTGTTTATAATTCACCACTGCCCCAAAAATATTCAATAGGTTATGGGCACAGTAATCGCGAATTAATAAGTGTTCGAGAATGTTCTGTGCTTAATCGAAGTGACTAGTGAATCCATTTGAAAATTCGTCTTTTGTAAATCCGAGGTCAATCCAGTTATTTCGTAAAGTTACGTCATGGTCTAAAATATGATTTTTCAAGTTTCGTGTTATTGTGTCATATTTTGAAATATGATTTTTCAAGTTTCGTGTTATTGCGTCATGTTTTGAAATGTGATTTTCAAGTTTCGTTTAATTGCGTCATATTCTGAAATATGATTTTTTCAAGTTTCGTGTAATTGCATCATATTCTGAAATGTGATATTCAAGTTTCGTATAATTGCGTCATATTACGTAAATTTATTTTCAAGTTTCGTAAAGTGTTATTTTTTTCGTAATAATTCGTCTTTCGAGAACATTCTTTGACTATTCGAAACAAAGTTCGTGAATATTTTGTACTTCGAGAACGTTCTTTAAATTTTAGAAAAGATTTTCGTGAATATTTCGTGCTTTATTCTGTTCTTTTAAGAATCCTGAGAACATTTTCGAACATTAGAATTATTTAGTGCAGTTAGAAAGGTTATTAGAATCTTAATTTCGTAATAATTATTCCTAATAAGTATCAATATGTCCGAATTAATTGACGTAAGAAATGTATCCAAGTTTTCTGGTGTTAACTTCCAAGCATGGAAATTTCAAATGCGTGCGATCTTCATTGCTAATGATATCCTGGGTATTGTGGAGAAGACAGAGTTGAAGCCAGAGGATGCAGCGCAAAAGAAAATCTGGGAGAAGAAAGATGCAAAGGCGATGTTCATTATTTCATCATCTTTGGAACCTAGTCAGTTGGAGTATCTTCTAACGTGCGGTTCGTCGGCCGAAATGTGGAGTAAGTTATCTACGTTACATGAACAACGCAGTGCTTCGAATAAGTTATTACTGTTGACACGTTTCCATGAATACAGAATGACCTCATCAGATTCAGTTACTCAACATATAGCAAAAGTTGAAAATATGGCCAGACAATTGATAGATTTAGGAGAAAATGTATCTAATGACATGATTATGGCCAAACTAATCGGAAGTTTGCCATCGAAGTACAATGCATTTGTCAGCGCATGGGACAGTGTCGAAGCAGAGAGACAAACCATTGAGAATTTGACGACACGTCTCATCAAAGAAGAATCTCGATTAACATCAGTTGATGATGTTACAAGTGCATTGGTTGCAGTGAACGTTCAGAATCCGAATAAAAAATCACACAATTATAAAAAACCGAAAAAGTCTTTCAGTAAGAAACAAGAAGTAGAGTGCTTTTATTGTCATAAAAAAGGACATATGATTAAAGACTGTAGAAAACGGTTATTCTCAGAAAGCAAAAATCCTGCTCCAAATAACCAGAATAAAAACGGCAATTTCAAGAATATGTGTGCTTTATCTACAGAGACATTTTCACAAAACATGGATATATCCGAGAAGTGGTTTCTTGACGGCGCAGCTTCAAAGCACATGACGTTCCAAAGACATTTGTTTGCTGAATTTGAAGAATGCAAAAATGAATATGTTTTATTTGGAGATGGTACTACACGTGAAGTCGAAGGTCGTGGTATCGTTTACATCAAACGTTTTGTCTCAGGGGAATGGTTCGATGGAAAACTTCAAGATGTTTTGTTCATCCCAAAGCTCAAAAAGAATCTAGTTTCAGTGGGAGCTTGTGTGAGAAACAACTTTGAAGTCAAGTACAAGGATTCTTCAGCAATAATTTATAAGGGCAAAGAAATCGTCATGTCTGGTGATTTACAAGACAACAATCTTTATCTTTTGAAGATGACAGCGATTCCAAGGTTCGAGGTCAATTCTGTCACTTTGTCGCAGTTGAAACTTTGGCATGAACGTCTTGGACACGTCAATTTGAAGATCTTACGTGAGATGAAGAAACAAGGAGCCATCAACATTGAGGAAATTCCTAACGATATGGAATTTTTCTGCGAAGCATGTCAATTGGGTAAACAACATAGGCTGCCTTTTCACAATGTTGCTCCGAGAAGTACAAATCCAGGTGAATTGATTCATTCAGATGTCGGTGGACCCATGCAAGAAGAATCCATAGGCGGTTCCAGATTCTACGTCATCTTCAAAGATGATTCGTCGGGTTACACGCAGATTTACTTCATGAAGCATAAATCTGATGTCTTTGAAAAATTCAAAGAGTTCAATGCATTGATAGTGAACCAGTTCGGAAGTTCCATTAAAACGTTACGTTGTGACAATGGAACTGAATATGTTAACAGCAACATGAAGAATTATCTCGTTTCAAAAGGTATAAAGATGGAAACCACAGCTCCGTTCACTCCAGAACAAAACGGTTCTTCTGAAAGACAGAATCGTACCTTAGTTGAAAAGGCAAGATCGATGTTATATGCGAAGAATCTCCCGAAGAAACTATGGGCCGAAGCAATGAACACGGCAGTTTATATTTACAACAGGACTCCGTCAGCTGCGAAGAACAATGTCGTCCCATATGAAGCATGGACTGGAAAGAAGAATGAAGTTGGACACATGAAGATATTCGGTTGTACAGCTTTTGTTCATGTTCCAAAACAACTTCGAAGAAAATGGGATCCGAAAAGTAAACAGATGATCTTCGTGGGATATCAACAAGATTCGAAGAACTACCGATTGTTCGACTTGAAAACAGGGAAGTTCATGGTTTCCCGAGATGTTTCCTTCAACGAAGAAAGCCTTACTTCGACTGTTCCAAAAAACGAAGAAAGCTATCTTCCTTTTAACAGTTCAGAAGAAATTGGAAATGTTCCAGTCGGTCCAAATAATCCAGAAATTCCTGTTCCACAAAACAATCAAGATATTCTTCCAGTTCAACAAATAAATCAAGTTCCGATCCAGGAAATTCATCAAGATGAAGTTCAGCCCGCTAACAACAATCAAGATCATGTTGTCCAAAATTCAGGTAGGCAACTGCGAGATCGCAATTCTTTGCAGAGACCTGCACGTTACGAGCTGAATTTCATCGAGTATGCAGAACCACAAACTTACGATGAAGCAGTATCTGGACCGAATTCAGGTGACTGGAAAGCGGCCATCCAAGAAGAATTGTCATCACATCGCAAAAATGGGACATGGCAATTAGAACCATTACCAGCAGGAAAGACTGTAGTGGGATGCAAGTGGGTTTTTAAGATAAAAAATTCGTCATCTGAAGAAATCCCAAGATTTAAGGCTCGTCTATGCGCAAAAGGTTTCACTCAGAAGAATGGGATTGATTACGAAGAGATTTTCTCTCCAGTAGCAAGGTACGAATCTATACGTGTATTGTTAGCAATGGCCGTTCAAAAGAATTGGAAGTTAACACAGTTTGATATTAAAACAGCGTTTTTACATGGCGATTTGAATGAAACGATTTATATGCGTATTCCCGAAGGAATTGTATCAGAAGAAAATTTTGCTTGTAAACTTCTCAAATCAATCTACGGTTTAAAACAATCTTCGCGTCAATGGAATACCAAGTTTGATTCATTCTTAAAAGATTTTAATTTTGTTCCCAGTTTAGCTGATCCGTGTGTTTATCGCGGATTGATTAAAGATAGTCTGATCTTTTTAGCGTTGTATGTAGATGATGGATTGTTAATGAGCGAATCGCAAGATGCAATTGATGAAATCATTAGCGTATTAAAATCATCCTTCGAAATTACAGTTAATAAGTCATTATCTTTTGTTGGATTGCAAATTGAGCGCTTTGAAGAAAATAATTCTATTTTCATTCATCAAAAAGATTACATCAAGCGCATCCTTGCTCGTTTCGGAATGACTGATGCCAAACCTATAAGTGTACCATTAGATCCTCATTCTGTAACTTCATTAATGGATGAACAAGAAAATAAACTATCAGACAAAACCTTCCCGTACAGAGAAGCAATTGGTTCACTTCTATTTTTGGCTCAAGTGTCACGCCCTGATGTTATGTTTGCGACTAGTTTCTTGAGTAGGTTCTTGAATAATTATTCGGAAGTACACTGGAATGCTATTAAAAAGGTCCTCAGATACCTTGTGGGCACAGTAAATTTGGGTATACTTTATAGTAAGTCGGATAATAACTTTTTAGTTGGGTTTACAGATGCGGATTTTGCAAATGATACATTAACGCGTCGTTCTACAACTGGGTATATTTTTAATTTTTCAAATGGACCTATTTCATGGTGTTCACAGCGTCAGCGTCTTGTATCCCTCAGCACAACTGAGGCAGAATATATTGCTGCGAGTACTGCGACACGAGAACTTTTATGGTTAAAACAACTTTTGACTGATATTGGATATCAATGTGATAAACCAGTTACTTTAGAAATTGATAACCAAAGCACGATTAGATTAGTTAAAAATCCAGAGTTGCATAAAAGGAGCAAGCACATTGATATTCATTATCATTTCATTCGTGAAAAATATCAATCAAAAGTTTTAGATGTAAAATATGTAGCATCTGAAGAACAATGTGCAGATTTTCTAACTAAAGCGTTACCACGAAATAGATTTGTGTATTTGATCGATAAAGTTGGTATGAAATGCGCTTAAATAGTGGGAGTATTGAGAATTAGATTTAGCGCGCTTTTCATATCACGTGATTGGAGCGTATGAAACCAATCAGCGCGTACCGGCGTGCGCAACGTCGAGCCACGCCGCGGCTTAGTCTACATTTTATTTCTTCGTTTTGTTCTCATGTAGTACTTTTGTAGTGTAAAATTGTTTCGTCGGTTTCTTTTGTAATTGTAACCTTTCTATTTTCAATTATGTTCATATTTGTCTAAAATACAGTGTTCTTATTTAAAGTTATATTTCGTGTTTATAATTCACCACTGCCCCAAAAATATTCAATACAGTTTTACCGATATGTACGTTATAATGCGTAATAAAAATAATAATAATAGATTGAATACAATATGAGTAGTGTCATCTATACATTCAAATGAAAAACAACCAACTCGGTAAAAAAGTTTTGATTATCTTTGACTTACTGTACCCGCGACGTCGTCCGCGCGACGCATTTTATAACTCAATGAGAAGTATATAAGTGTAATAATTATACAGAATTTGCATAGAACAATAATTTTTGCCTAATGTATGCACACACTCAAAATGGTTTTTCTATTTTTCCGTAGGAATGAGACATTTTCCCGGAGTAAAAAGTATCTTAGATGTTGACCCAATTAATAAGTTATCACCACACCTTTCATCAAAGTCGTCCAATAAATTTTTGCGTGATGTGGGAACAGACAGATGGACAGGTAGACGGAAAGGTGGACAGACAGGTAAACAGACAGACAAATAGACAGACAGACAGATAAACAGGACACCTGTTTTAGTAACCTGGTTCGATTGGGTACTGACCCCAAGAAAATGAAAATTAACCACTTTTGCGAGGACCCTCTTCAAATATTTTTTTCAAATCAGCCTCCCTGAAGATTAAAAAAGAAAGAAAGTAAGAAATAAGAAGAACACAAATTAGCAACCCGATAACTAAGCCGCCGATAACTAGTTTCTGATTTGATCGCTTTATCGTTTCATGTACGGGTTTTAAGAAAGGAGTTCAAATAAAAAAGCAACTTTTTTATTTATGATTATTTTGCTTGTTGAAATTTTTTTTCAAATTAGGGAGGGTTTCAAATAGAAAATTTTGTTTTTGAAACATTCATTACTCTTCCCTGTGGGGGAAGGGGTCCCTTTATCATAAATTTTTAAGCGTTTACAAGGAACGCCATGTCTCAAAAAGTAATGAATATTTTTTAAATATTTTTTCATTATTTTATTCCTAAAGGATCTGTCCATAAAGCTGAGTATGGGTTTCAGGAAATTTTAAAAATTAACTATAAAACTGCAATCCCAAACTTCTAAAAATTATAAAATCCAATTTTTTATTAAAAAACAAATATTTAAAAATAGTTACAATTGTACAAATGGAAAAAGCATACTCCACTTTATGCGCAATATGTTTATGAACAAAATAAAAAAAAATTAAGTCTCTATCTTTTCTAGAACTTGAGATATGATTTTCCTTGTAGGGAAAAACACAACTTTCGGGAAACGGTAAAAAACAAAAATAATAACAAAAGAAGCGGTAAACTGTTTATTAAAACCTTTACAAATAGTCGTGTCAATAAAGGTTTTTCCTCGGAAGTCCTCAGAAACAGCTCCGATTTTGATGATTTTTTTTTTTAAATTTTTGTTTTTTTATATTATTTAAAATCAGAAACCTTTCAGAGGGGGGAAATAATTATTTATATTGTTTAAGGGGGACCACTAGTGTATGACCGCCTGAAAAAAGGCGGTTAAAGGAAACTACTGTATGGAATGTTTTAATATTTTAAGGATATAGTCGCTGATATATAATAAATTCATGATCCAAAAAATTGAAAATTCAGTGAGTTATTGGCGATCTCCCAAGTGCCTGAAATCAAAAAAACCAAAAAGCCTATTAAATTAGAAGGTGTTGCCCGTGCCATGAACGACCAGCTGTGTATTTTCTGCTGGCATGGCGGTTTGTTGCCTATTATATTAGTAATAACCAGCGAAAATTTTAACCAGATCTTATGCGTCGTTTTCGAGCAATTGACAGCAAAAATTTTATTGTTGAACAAAAGCGCATATAATACTTGATTCGAGGTCAATTTTCGGGAAAACGACCAGCCGTGTATTTTCTGCTGGCATGGCGGTTTGTTGCCTATTGTATTAGCAATAACCAGCGAAAACTTTAACCAGATCCTATGTGTCGTTTTCGTGCAATTAACGACAAAAAATTATACTGTTGAACAAAAGCGCATGGAATATTTGAACCGAGGTTAATTTCTGCGAAAACGACCAACCGTGTATTTTCTGCTGACATGGTGGTTTGTTGCCTATTATATTAGTAATAATCAGCGAAAATTTTAACCAGATCTTATGCGTCGTTTTCGAGCAATTGACAGCAAAAAATTTTATTGTTGAACAAAAGCGCATATATTACTTGATTCGAGGTCAATTTTCGGGAAAACGACCAGCCGTGTATTTTCTGCTGACATGGCGGTTTGTTGCCTATTATATTAGTAATAACCAGCGAAAACTTTAACCAGATCCTATGCGTCGTTTTCGGGCAATCAACGGCAAAAAATTATATTGTTGAACAAAAGTGCATAACATAGCTATTGACTATCGCTATCACTGCAGCAGTAGCGGAACTCTTTTTTTTGGAGCCTTGGGAGATCGCGAATAACTTACTGAATTTTCAATTTTGTGGTCCAAAAGTTTTATCATGAATTTATTATATATCAGCGAATATATCCTTTAAAATATTAAAACATTCCATACAGTAGTTTCCTTTAAAAAAAATTCCCAAAAATCACCTTTTTTCAGGCGGTCATACACTAGTGGTCCCCCTTAAACAATATAAATAATTATTTCGCCCCTCTGAAAGGTTTCTGATTTTAAATAATATAAAAAAACAAAAATTTAAAAAAAAAAAATCATCAAAATTGGAGCTGTTTCCGAGGACTTCCGAAGATTGCCTTTTTTATGTATTCATTGACGCGACTAAAAGGCATACAAATAAAAGAACATTATTTCAGTGCATACTATAACACTCATATACACACCAAAACTAAATATTACTGATAAAATCGCGAGGGGGGCGAGCGTTGTCTGCAAAGGAGTAGCAACTTGGCTGTGCAGCGGCTCACAAATAAATACTTTTCTACTTGAAAAAAAAATTTTTGGTCATGTTTTATATATCACCGTGTTTGTAAAGAACCACAGAATAAAATAAAAACAAAAAACAAAATTCGAAAAAAATTAGTTTATTAGCCGTTTCTGGCGTGAACTCCCTCCTTAAGGCACTGAAAAATTTTAATATTAGAATAGAGCAAATATACGATATACCATCCATACTCTCTGCTGGTTTAATAAAATGTTACACTTTATGTTACCAAAAAAGGCATAATATAGTAAAGTCACAATGATACTATGAGCTTGCGATAATATGAACCTATATACATAATGTGGATAGTGAATTATTAAAGCTGTAGTCCTTATATTTACTTCTAAAAACGTTTAAACGTTTAAACTATTAAATTTATTATATGAATGAAATTAACTCGTCAATCCCCAGTGTCACCTCTAGATGACAGTGATTTGTAAATTTTATTTTACAGACAATATAACAAATTTTAAAAATAATTGTGTTACGACTAAAATGTTAATACTTAGATTTTCTATATTATTGCGCGTGAGTGTATCTTGTGGTATTTTCGCTGTTATAAAAATGTCTAAAGAGTAGGTACTGTTATTACTGTTATAACAAATTATTATTTAAGAATCAAGCTTATAATAAAAGTGAGTTTTTGCCGGTAATTTCATACCGTTTTACTCAATTCATATTACAAATAACGCTCAGTATGACCTATGAGTGACACGCCATTAAAAAAAAACTAAAGGGTAATTTTTTCAATCTTTTATTTTTTATATGTTGAGTACCTAAAGATAAAAACTAGCACAAAATAAGAATATTTTGTCGACAGATCGCGGTTTGGGAATTGACAAGTTAAAACTATTTTATTAGGTTTCATTTAATTTAATTTATACGAGATATAGGATTAAATGATATATAAATTTTTTTTTGTTATTGGTATTATAAGAGATATGTACATATTAAAATAGATGTACAACTTTAATTATAATTTTAATTCACAGCTCAATTTCTTTTTAGCTAAAATGCTAACTTGCATTTTTACTTATGTGTATCGCGTCATATACATATGTAGGTGGTACCTATATCGAAATATGCAATATGAGTTCATTGTATTGTATAATCGAATGCGTATTGTAAATATTAAATTGTGATGTAAGTATGTATATGTATAATTAACTTGTGATTATTTATTAAATGTTTATGCAGAAAACTATATCATTACAGAAAATTAATTGTTTTTTTTCTTTTTTACAAATATTATATTAATTTAGTAATTTTAAGTTAGAGGTAAATTTTTTATGATAAAATAACATAAATTCATATTTTGTTTATATGTAATAAACACAAATATGTAGTCAATAAACATAAAATATATATAAATGACATAGCTGTGCCATCTATTGTGTTTTTCAATGAACAACCGTTAGAGAATAACTGAACTATTTAGCGGTATAACTGAAACCGGTAAAGAATAACTGAACTGTTTAGCGTTTTTTCTTAATTAGTATGATATTTAAAAGAAAAATATAGGTAGAACTGTAAATACATATGTATATTAATTTACACATCATACTTAAGTCATATTAATATAATAATGTACAAATTTATAATTTTAAATAGTTATACCCTCTATGTTTTTCAGTGAAAAACAGTCAAATCAACAGGCAAATTGTTGAACTCAACAGTTCAACTTAATCTTTAATTTCAAACTATCTAATTAAAAAATTGTTTGACTGAAAATATTATATGTATTGCGCACACAACTACATAAAAACATATATGTACACTGTAATGTTTTGCGGTTTTGTCGCAACCGGTGTTAGGTCAATCCACGCCTGCGGATGACTATTTGTAATGTTTTGCCCCTTGGAGAGTTTTTTAATTCGTAGAATCCCCCGAAAGGCGATGCCACTTTGTAATGTACTTCGGGTAATTTATCCCCTTCTTGTCCCTGTTGTAATTGTGGGTGGATAATCCACGCCTATCAATCGATAAGTGGTGTAACACAGCGCAGAGGTAATTTGTTTCTTCCCACTTAATTAAAATTACTTTCGCATTTGAATTCTTTTCTTAGGCCGTGAATCCTTCGTCCTTTCTCGGCTTGAAGACACTGAACGACGATATATCTGGACGTCTCACTTCAGGTATGGGGTTTGGCAAATCATTTAAATAAAACTAAAATATTTAGACGATTTAAATTTATTTGGTACGATAAACGATAATAACAACAATAAACTTTCAATTTATTACATTAAAATTTAACAAAAACAATTATCGCGTCGCGACCCGAGTGTAAAAATCATATAACTCGACTACGCGTTGACTACTTAACTAATACTAACTCTCTTTTGAATTTATTTAATACGATAAACAATTTTAACAACGATAAATCTTCGATTAATTGTACAAAATTTTTATAAAAAACATTTATGGCTTCGCGCCTCGAATGTACGTTGATTACTTCAATTATAATGATTCTCTCTGTGCAATGTTGGCCTCTCATATATATATATATATATATATATATATATATATATATATATATATATATATATATATATATATATATATATATATATATATATATATATATATTCCTGTCTTTCTAGACTTTTCCAGATTATTCTCTTTGTATCTTTCATTAATAGAGACACCAATATTACCAAAACAAAATGAGAGAGATGAGCAAATCACTCAATGCAAAAGGGTAATATGATGTTGTGCTGACCCAAACTTATCGTAAATTTCAAACTTTTGAATCAATTTCTTGGAAAAATAAACATACTTAAATCAGTAAAACGGATGGCAAGCACAAACAACAGATACAATGGTGTACAAAGATAAATGCACACTTAAGTACTGTAATGGGCATAACAAGAAGCAAAGTTTGACGTGTTAATGTAGAAAAATGTAACAAAATGGTGTACCGACAAGAACTAAAATTGAATATTAGAAAAAGGGGCGTTACTAGAGCAATTATATTCGATGACGTCACAATCTAAAATAGGTACGCCCACTCCAAAAATGACCAATCAATGCAAATTATAGAACAAAATGGAGGTCCGAAATGTGTCAGAAATCTGTGTCGTCACAACTAGTGTTGGGTCGAAGCGACTCTTTTATGTGTGCTAGCACACATGACTTCGCACAGTGCGGTGTGCGGCACAGAGCGAGCGACTCTTTTAGAGCACACAACACGTAAAACACACTCGCACACCCTCGCACACTGTGTTATATGCGATTAAGTTTGAAACGAGAGTCACGACTCTTTTCGAGCACACAGCACACTGTGTTAGTGTGGTATGCGCTGTCCTGTCGTTTATTTGTCCTTTCCTTTCTCCTTTTAAGTTTTGTAAATACTAAATTCAGTCCATATGGTACAACGTATAAATTCTCAAAATAAGAAATATGTGTATTGTTTATATAAAAAATTAAATTCAGAGGTGTACATTAAAAAATCAACTATTTTTTGAACTTTGTAAGGTTTTCAAACATTAATATTAGAGCAAAAATTACATTTAGTAACACCATTTTTTTTCGGTTACGAAACTCAACACGTCTCTTTTTCTTAATTTTTGATCCATTACATATAAAAATTAATAGTACTTACCTATAAACATAAAAAATAGTATTAATAAAGAAAGGTAACTAAATAAACACAATTACTCAAAGTAAATTAAATAAAGTCAGTATTATTTTTGAAAATTCACAAAATTTAAAATAACGAGGCAGCAAATACAAGTAACAGGAATACCCAAAAAAAATTACAGAATTGATTGGATAAAAGTAAGTAAGAATTGGAAGGAATAGGACATTAAATAAATAGAAAAAAATACTAATATCTGGTACGTAACGGCAGTATCCATCTAAAAAAAAACTTTAAAAAAAACTGTTAAACAATTAGTTAATACAATGCAATAATAGTACTAACAAATAAAATATACTTCTTTACCCTGCGAGGGTAGTTTCCTGTTCTAGTAGTACGTAAAAAAGTCATATTGTTCAATTCGTACGAACATTATAAACTGGAAAGCAATTTGTCAAATGTCAACCCAACAACCCATAAATTACCTAATGCATATTGTATCTTCATTTTTGAAAAAGTTGAAATTCTTTTGTTTGTGCAACAATATGCAATATGTAGTTGATCCTGATGTCCAGTATCATATGCACAAATGTGTTCAGTTATGTGTGGTAATGGCGGACTGTGCTAGTGACTCCTTTTGTAAGAGTCGCACAGCACACCGCACACTTAAAAGAGTCCCTCTTTCAGAGTGACTCGCACATGTGCGACCCAACACTAGTCACAACACTCACGTGTACACCTGTTGAATTTTTCAATTCATTTTTTCATTAAAAGTGTACAAATTTTTATAAGTCCGCTAATATAACCGCCGTGGTGGAGTCGATATGACGCTGGACGGCACACAAAAGTACCCAAGTTCAAATCATACCACTGGTTGGATTCTTTTTAATTAAAATAAATCGATATTTCAAGACAGCCAAAAGACAAACAGAAATTATAAACGCCATCTATCGTAACAAGTAAAGAAAAAAGTCGGTCAGAGTAACAGAAAAGAAAAACGTCTATAGACGTCAAAAAGGTCAGGTAAAGTAATAGAAAAGGAAAGCGTCTATAAACGTCCACACAAAAAGAAAAATGGCGACGTATGATAAACGTAAAAAAAAAGAAATGGCGACGTTGACAAAGTCAACGTCATAGCCTGTACGGATGAAAAAAAATGGCGACGTTGACAAAGTCAACGTCATAGCCTGTACGTATGTACATACATACGTGTATCACATCACCCTATATTTAGACATACTACACTGAGCCACCAAGTTGCCCTATACTTACTGAGAAAAATTAAGAAATTTGCTGAATTTCTTTACAATAAATGCTTTACCATTACAATAACAATATTTATAATTGTTTCATTTTTTAAAATAAAAATAAATTAACTTTTCAAGACGGGTCATCACCGATTTTGAAAATTTGTTCACTGTTAGAAAGCCAAACTATTTTAGATGGATATAAGTTATATTATATGAGGTCTGCCAGTGTCCGGGGGTCCCAAAAGCGCCAAAAATAAAACTACCCTACCGATTTTGAAAATTTTTTCACCTTTTAAAAGTTGAAAATTCTTTTAAATGCATATATGCTATACTATATGAGCCAGGGGGTCCAAAAGCGTTAGAAATTAATTACTTAACCGATTTTGAAAATTTTTTCCATTGTTAGAGAACTAAACTATTTTAGATGGATACAGGTTGTTTTATGAGATCCGCCAGTGTCCAATCTTTGTAAATTCACTATGTTATGCAGATGCAGCGACAGGGGTATTTTAATATTTCAAACAGAATATTTTGAGCTTTTAGTTTTTTCTGTAGGAATAGACGAGGGAATAACCAAAACTGCAAGCGGAAGTGGTCATTTTTTCAGTTTCTGGCAATATTTTGGGTATATGCGGAGATAAATTTCGTTTCGTAATAATGTAAACTATTCAATAAGTTAATTAAAATTCACATAGTTTTTCAAAAATTATCAAACTGGATCGGCTGGGACTCGAACCCGGATCTCTTGTCCGCATTACATTAATAATGTGTCACAGGCCCTCGACAACATTTGAAATTAAAAATATTCAATAAGGGCAAATTCATTTGTGTAGTCGATGACGTGGCTAAAACTACGATCAGCTCTGGGACTACTGGTAATTGTTGTAATTTTGGATATTGCTAATGGGTAAATTTAGAGAAAACTAACGACTTGTAAAAATCTCCTTTATTTGTATAAAAAGTTTACCAACACTGGTAATCTTTGGACAAATTAAAATAATACCCGGTTTAAAATGTTTTGATTTAAAACTAGTTATATTTACCTGCCAATCGTTTGCCTTTAAATTTGCTGGTTTTGCAGTTTGAACCACAATATGTTGCATATCTCGCCATGTTAAATTTGGATTTGCTTCTAAAGCTAACGCACAAATTCCAGCTGCTAACGGAGCTGATGCTGATGTTCCTGTATGGCTTGACGTACATGAATGATGTAAATCAGTAGTAACAACCTAGAATATAAAATCATATCATTTTGAAAACTTTAGAATATTTAAATTCTTACGGAAATTTTAATACTTAACTCGATGTTAAGTTATTTAATAATCCCCCTTCCCCCAAAGGTTAATTATAATTATAGTATTTAACTCGGTAGTCTGCTTAATTTCGTAAACAAAAACAGTATGTCGAATTAGATCTGATCATTCATTAAGATATAAAATACCAGATACAATAGAATCTGACAAATAACGGGAAATAAAATCTCAGATCTAATTGGATTAAATTTGATAGTAATAAAATCTACTCAGATACAACTGGATCGGACCAATTATCAAAAAATAAAACATCAGATCCAACTGGATAAGCAAGATAAAAAATTAGATCCATTTGGATCTAATTAGATCAAATTGGATCAAATATTGAATCCACTTACAAATAGTGCAAATATATCACAATTGATCAAATTAGATCTAATCATTTTTTTACGGGTGTATTTATTGTTCTCTATATTTTTGCATCTAATTTCAGACCTCTAATCCCGACAGTTATTAGAAAATGAGGGTGCCAACCCTTAACAATAACTTTTTTTTTCAGAAGTTATTTGAGATATTTTAATAAAATTGGAACCATTTATAGGTATCTATTAATTACATATGTATTTTTTCAGAATTTTTACTCAACACGAATGGGTAAAAAACGAGAATTTTATTTTTCGGAACTGGGAATCCCCAAAGTGACACCAAAAAATAAATATGGTTCTTCATACATTCATTAGTTAGCTACGGCATATAAAAATTATAGGAGGATTGCTTTGGTGTGAAGTTAAAAATAAAAATCCAAATTAGATACCGAGATAAAACAGTTTATTTTGGTCGAATTAATCATGCATAGTATAAGTATAATTACGAATAACAACAATTTAATAACAATAATTACATCATTATTTTATATTTTATTTATATATAACAGCAATTTGTTACGCCTCTGGGTGCAAAGATATTTTAGATGAAGAAGAATAATAAATACACAAAAGGTAAGATTCCTTCATTATACGTTGCGCAGTTTTTATATGCTTACAGGGCCGGACTTAGCTTAAATGGCGCCCGGGGTAGGATAAAAAAATCGCGCCCCTGTAAAAACAAAATACTTCTTTCTTCCTTCTAAAAAACAAGTGACGAGCAAAAAAAACCCTGACATACCTAATTTTGGCGTCCTCTTAAATCACTTTTTGGCACCCTGCGAGACCTACCGCCCGGAGTACGTGCTCCGGCTGCCCCCTAGATCCGGCCCTGCATGCTTATCCGGCTAGACACTTCGGTCAAAGCGTTAATTGTAGAATTTTTCTGCACATCTAATTTTTGAAATAATTTTATTCTAATAGAAAAAACAACATTATAGGAATTACGAATTGTGAATATTACGAACGTTTTACGATATTGTTAAATATTAACGTTTAAAGAATCGTAAGCCAAAATGTGCTTGTAATCAAAATGGCCGAAGCGAACAATACAATTGTTATTAGTATTGATGGTGTCGATGAAACAGAAAATGGTTGTTGATAACTACAAGAATAGGTGGAAACACTGCACAGACAGACAAGAGTGCAGCTCGATTTGAATTCAACTTAACACCCCGTCTCAAAGTGAAGATCGCCCGAATTGTTCACTTCTTACTTTATGTAATACTGGAAAGATGTGTTTTTGGAGAAAGCTAAACTAATTATTTTAGAAAAAAAAATTTTCTTGTATTATCAACAAGTTTTTTAAAAAATTAATGTTAGCTGCTGGCAATGATTTCACCGTCGCGTCGTTGATAGTAATATATATCCACCGGTCAATTTAAACATGCAAGGGTACAAAAATTAGGGGATGTGGCTATTTATACATACAGTATGTATACGCAATTGGCTATTTATACATACAGTATGTATACGCAATTGGCTATTTATACATACAGTATGTATACAAAATTGGCTATTTATACATACAGTATGTATAAGGAATATTTTGTTTAAACATGCAGTATGTATACGCAGTTGACTACTTATTCAGAATTACCGTAATTTCTGATGTATAATACGCGCATAGAGCACCAAAAATATCGTCAAAATTTCGTGGTGCGCGTATTAAAATGGACTTTTCCACTGGTGACAGTAAAATAACTTATAATAACAAATTTATCGATTCTAATAATAACGAAATTCTCGCGTACCACCGATTGAATTTTGTATAATCTTTTTAGCTTAAGAACGGATTTTTGGCGACGCGAACCGGAAGTTGCATATCTGAGGACTAAAACAAGTTTCCTTTGTTATGGTAATAAAAAATTAGAGGCAGATTCTTATAGAATTTGATCAATGGAACAAAAAAGGAAAAACAAATTTTTCGATATCCTGTTTAGTTTTCGAGATAATATGTGTTGTATTTCTAAAACTTACTATAATGAGATAATGAACTGTATATTACACACATACACATATGTATACGTAGTATCAATTTTTACGGATATAAACTCAGTTTTAAATATAATTTTTGAATGGTATATTTTGGTTTTTATTCATAGAAATTAATGAAAAATGAACGGGACATCACCAATGAAACCACGTTCTCGGGCAAAGGGTAGTTATTTACAAATATGTCTCGGCGTGTAATGACTTCAAAATTATTTAATTACCCTTTGCCTGAAAATGAGGTTTCAATGATGTTGTCCGGTCGATTTTCCACTTACTTCTATCAATACAAGCCGTAATATACCTACCGTAATTGTCTATCCAATATAGTAAGTTTTTCAAATTTGACACGTAATATCACGAAAACTAAGCAAAATATCGAAAAACTTCATTGTTTCTTTTTTGTGCTACTCACCAAGTTCCATAAGAATCGATCTTTAATTTTTGTTTGCTATGGTAACGGAAAACATTTTTTAGTAATCCCTAGGCTTGACATTCGAAGGGTTGAAAAATACACTTCCGGTCCTCGTCGCCAAAAATCCGTTTAGGGGATAACTTCTTAAGCCAAAAATATTATGTAAAAAAATAATTCAGCTCAATTGGAGGTATTCGGTTATTATAATTGTGTAGTTATTATAAAAATATTAATTGTAATAATAGCGCATTCAATCAGTATGTATAAGTAGCCAACTGCGTATACAGTTTTTCTTAAATTTCGATATAGTGTGACGTTCAGTTAAATAAATTTTGTTTCCTAAATGTCAAAAAGATAGTGTATAATGCATCCTGACCATTTTTGTTACGTTTGCGGTAAACTTATTATATCTAAGAAAGGATATCCCATAACGGAATCACTCAAAGAAGTTAACTTTTGTTATTTCAAAATCCCGGTCTCTCAACATGAAATATCCCTGGTAAAATGAATATAAAACATAAGTGTCTCTAATACCTCCACAAAAAATTATTCCACTGTCGCTTCCCATAAAATTAGGTTTAGTTAAAAATTTTGTCAAGGCGTTAGACAAAACTAGTGCAGCCTTTAAACATTTTTCTGGTCTTTCTGAGGCGAAATTTAAGAAACGTGTTTTCATTGGACCGCAAATAAAAAAAAATGTTAAAGAATGAAGTATTTGAAGACAGTATTTCGAATACTGAGGAAGCTGTTTGGAATTCATAATGATCTGTTATCCAAAAGTTCTAGGTAACAAAGAAAAAAGAAAATTATCGAAAATTAGTTGCGGGTTTGTTACACAATTTTCAACGGAGGGGTGTCAATATGTCCCTGAAAATTCGTTTCTTGCAATCACACCTCAACTTCTTTGCTGAAAATATCAAAAACTTCAGTAGCGAAGCGAGGATGGCGGGCATTTTCATTAGGAGTTGAAAATTTTTGAGCAAAATTTTGAGGGCTACTGGGACCAAACTATGTTAAGTAACTATTTCTGGTTTAATGTAAGAGACACAGACACAAAAAAATACAAAAAGGAGCTAAGGTAGTTAATTGTAATTTTTTTAACATTTCCATCATTTCTTGTCAATAAAAAATAATACATATTTTTGAAATGTGACGTGCTGGATTTTTTTCATAATTTTTTTGAAACTCAGACCACCTCACTCGTTAAGAAAAAACACTTTTCATTTCAAGGACAAAAATCGTGTAAACTAGTGTAATTAATGTTTTTCTCTCTGTTAAGCTTTAGAAGCCATCGTTATAAAAAATTATGTTAGATACGTATGCGTAAAGTGAGGTATCCAGTAGGCTGAAATTGGGGCACTTGCTAAAGAGACTGACGCATACACAACGAGATCTTGTGCGCTTACCCCCGCTCCGCCTGACGGCTCGTGGGGGTATACAGCGCATTCGATCTCGTTGTGTATGCGTCAGTCCCTTAGACTCGTACCCCAATTTAAGCCCACTAGAATACCTCTCTTTACGCATACGTATCGAAAATAACTATAACAATTTTTTAAAAAGTGTTTTCTAATCTAATGCTAGTTGTTGATGGCAGTAGTTTTTAAGTGATTTCATTGTTTGGCAAAAGTTGATAGTAACAAAGATCTGAGTAAAATAGACAATAAAAACAATTCCTACCATTAATTTACTGCTGCTATACCCGGCTGATCCGGATAATTTTTTTCAATCAATTTGTGATTTTTAATTTACATTTGGATTTTGGTCATACTAACCAAAGAAATCGAGTGCTTAAAAGTTTCAGTTTAGCTGAACGGTGAACATATGAATACTGCGTGTGTTTAAATGCAAACAAAATTTTGTCATACGTAGTAATGTTTCACAAACACTCGATAATATTTGAAATTAAAAAATTGTATCTGTTTCTCGCATTAGAGAGAGTAGCAATACACATAAGTGGTTTAATGATTGTCTGGCTAGGCTGTCAAACACAGGATTGTTGGTCTAATGGCGAAAACACCTGACTAGTTACCGGGAGATCCTGGGTTCGATTCCCGGCCGATCCGGATAATTTTTTCAATCACTTTGTGATTTCTAATTTAATGTTAGGGTGTTGATGGCAGTAGTTTTTAAATGATTTCATTGTTTGGCAAAAGTTTATAGTAACAAAGATCTGAGTAAAGTAGACAATAAAAACAATTCCTACCATTAATTTACTGCTGCTATACCAAATCAGGGCTTTCCAAAATTATTTTAAAAAAATAAGTTCCCTAAACAATATCATTACTTCTGCTTCTTGTTCTAATAAAATGTTTTAGCTTTAAAACAAAGGAAATCCAAGTGGCAGAAGTTTTTCCCGCTGCGTTATATAATAATTTAACTTTTTTTTCGATTTTTATGATATGATATGATTTCGCCGTCAGGTAGATTGAATTAATTATTGAAATTACTTTATAAAAAAAAACCAGAATAGTCACGTTTGTCACTTAGATGACACTGCGTTAGAAAACTGGATTATTGCAAATTTCCAAAAAAAATTTGTTTAGCAAAAATTAAATTTTTGGTTATAAAAATATATTTTTTGCTAAAATTTGCAAAAATTCAAAACTTTTCCAAAATTGTTTTACACCATGGTAAAGAACGGCAAAAATCATATAAGATAGGACTGAAAGCGGGTTTTCGAGAAAAAGTAATTTTTGTAACCGGAAATTCGCTATGTTATGCAGAATGCTGCTACAGAGCTCCTTTATTTGTCTCTTCTAGGTATTTAATAGTAGTGTATTAAATCTAAAAGTATAGATTAATGGACGATGAAATGACTTAGTCTTCCATTTTTTTTTACATGTACGTAATTATTTTTTATAAAAATGCAGTAATGTGGATGTCTGCCTTCCACAAATTTATTATATACTTGCTGCCATTAATACAATATATGAATTGCAGACACGATGATATTATTTAAGGGAGCTCCTATTTTGCATTTTCAAAATTTGTTTTCAAAAAAAAAAAAAAAAAAAAAAAAAAAACAAGACGATCTGAGCTTCGTTCTAATTTTTTCTTATCCACACAGTAGTAAACTATTTATTAATCCGATCAATTTAGCTCTAAAAATAGTAGTAAAGATACAAAAATTAGGGGAGAGCTGAAAATTGGCACGAATGTTCGGAACACCATTATAAATAAGTGTTGAAAAGTCCTCATCGATCCTGTACGTGGAAAAAATTTTATTCAAGGTCAAAGGTGTCAAAAATGGGTTTTTTACGTTTTTCAGCAAAACGGTAAGTTTTATCATAAAATTAAGTCAGACAAAAATTGTAGATCATATAATAGGGTATTTGACAGTATCAAAGAAAAACAATAAAAACAAATTTTAATGAAAATTGATAATAAGAGACAGCAATTTATTATGTTAATTCATCCTAACTATCATTATTTAATTTAAAAAAATAATAATATTTTTCAGCTATAAATTACGTCAGCAGAAATGGGCTGTGACGTTGCATTCTCTTATATTTCAACATTGTCGCCACTAGGGTCGCTACGTAAATTCCGGTTAGCAAACAAACTATGGAAATTAATTTGAATTTAATTAATTTTTTTAAAAATCAACATTTTTTTTCCTAATTATAAGAAAAATCAACAGTTTTTTTTCTTAGTTACATGGCACCTGTTGCTATCTAGAGAATGTGACGTAATTGAAGCTAATGAACGTTTTCGCGCAAATTTTGAAAACAAATATTAAATTAATTTTTTCTAACGATTTTCGGCATTTTTTAAAAATTAAAATTATATACATGCATAATACATAATAATATGCTGCGTATTTTAAAATAGTTTCCCAAAATTAGTCAAATTCCCCATTATCTATAAAAACTGTCTCAATACTTTTTTTCCTAAGAGCCACCGTTTCTGAGATATAGCTATTATAAAAAATCTCCCATTTGCGCTGGAAAAACTCCTCAACACAATTTTTTGTAATTGTAAAAAGGGATGTAGTGCAAAATGCGGCTGCAAAAAAGTTGGATTGTTTTGTTCTCTTGCATGTACTAGTTGTCAAGGCCAATCGTGCTCTAATCTTGAATCATCAACAGAAGAGGATTCGTATGATACCAACGAGGAGACATGTGATGCATCACTATTGAGACAATTTACTTGCGCCTAACAAGAAGAAGAAGAACAAGAACAAGAAGGAGAAGAACAAGAACAAAAAGGAGAAGAACAAGAAGAAGAGGAAGCTGAAATATTAAACGATTATGAATCTGACGAATAATTTCTCTCACTTTTTTTAAAATCTATACCGCTTTCATAATTCCCAATACTAATTTTTTTTATTATTCAACAGTTTTCCATTAAACAGGATCACCACAGACCGTGGAATAGGCCTACCGGGTAAACCCTTTAAAAAAACCCGCGTAGTACACTATCTCACAGGTGGCGTGGAAACGTGTAGATATTATGAAGATTACAACTTTTGTAATAGTTATATCTCAGAAATGGTGCCTCTTAGGAAAAAAGTATTCAGATATTTTTTATAGATAATTATATGATCTACAATTTTTGTCTGACCTAATTTTATGATAAAGCTTACCGCGTTTTTCAGCAAAACGGTAAGTTTTGCTGAAAAACGCGAAAAACCCATTTTTGACACCTTTGACCTTGAATAAAATTTTTTCCATGTACAAGATCGATGAGGACTTTTCAACACTTATTTATAATGGTGTTCCGAACATTCATACCAATTTTCAGCTCTCCCCTAATTTTGGATGTGGCTATTTATACATACAGTATGTATAACTAATTGGCTATTTATACATACAGTATGTATACGCAATTGGCTATTTATACATACAGTATGTATACGAAATTGGCTATTTATACATATATTGTGTGTATATGAAATTAGCTGTTTATACATAATTATGTGTATACTGAATTGGCTATTTAAACTTACAGTATGTAGTTATGTATATTTTGTTTATTGTGTTTGGAATATGAATCTGTTCTGCAAAACAGAGAAGGAAATATGGTGTTCATAGGTATATATATATATATATATATATATATATATATATATATATATATATATATATATATATATATGTATACCTATATATAGCTTTTTATTTTGTTTGGAATATGAACACCTGGAATGAACACCATATTTCCTTCTCTGTTTTGCAGAACAGATTCATATTCCAAACACAATAAACAAAATATACATAACTACATACTGTAAGTTTAAATAGCCAATTCAGTATACACATAATTATGTATAAACAGCTAATTTCATATACACACAATATATGTATAAATAGCCAATTTCGTATACATACTGTATGTATAAATAGCCAATTGCGTATACATACTGTATGTATAAATAGCCAATTAGTTATACATACTGTATGTATAAATAGCCACATCCAAAATTAGGGGAGAGCTGAAAATTGGTATGAATGTTCGGAACACCATTATAAATAAGTGTTGAAAAGTCCTCATCGATCTTGTACATGGAAAAAATTTTATTCAAGGTCAAAGGTGTCAAAAATGGGTTTTTCGCGTTTTTCAGCAAAACTTACCGTTTTGCTGAAAAACGCGGTAAGCTTTATCATAAAATTAGGTCAGACAAAAATTGTAGATCATATAATTATCTATAAAAAATATCTGAATACTTTTTTCCTAAGAGGCACCATTTCTGAGATATAACTATTACAAAAGTTGTAATCTTCATAATATCTACACGTTTCCACGCCACCTGTGAGATAGTGTACTACGCGGGTTTTTTTAAAGGGTTTACCCGGTAGGCCTATTCCACGGTCTGTGGTGATCCTGTTTAATGGAAAACTGTTGAATAATAAAAAAAATTAGTATTGGGAATTATGAAAGCGGTATAGATTTTAAAAAAAGTGAGAGAAATTATTCGTCAGATTCATAATCGTTTAATATTTCAGCTTCCTCTTCTTCTTGTTCTTCTCCTTTTTGTTCTTGTTCTTCTCCTTCTTGTTCTTGTTCTTCTTCTTCTTGTTAGGCGCAAGTAAATTGTCTCAATAGTGATGCATCACATGTCTCCTCGTTGGTATCATACGAATCCTCTTCTGTTGATGATTCAAGATTAGAGCACGATTGGCCTTGACAACTAGTACATGCAAGAGAACAAAACAATCCAACTTTTTTGCAGCCGCATTTTGCACTACATCCCTTTTTACAATTACAAAAAATTGTGTTGAGGAGTTTTTCCAGCGCAAATGGGAGATTTTTTATAATAGCTATATCTCAGAAACGGTGGCTCTTAGGAAAAAAAGTATTGAGACAGTTTTTATAGATAATGGGGAATTTGACTAATTTTGGGAAACTATTTTAAAATACGCAGCATATTATTATGTATTATGCATGTATATAATTTTAATTTTTAAAAAATGCCGAAAATCGTTAGAAAAAATTAATTTAATATTTGTTTTCAAAATTTGCGCGAAAACGTTCATTAGCTTCAATTACGTCACATTCTCTAGATAGCAACAGGTGCCATGTAACTAAGAAAAAAAACTGTTGATTTTTCTTATAATTAGGAAAAAAAATGTTGATTTTTAAAAAAATTAATTAAATTCAAATTAATTTCCATAGTTTGTTTGCTAACCGGAATTTACGTAGCGACCCTAGTGGCGACAATGTTGAAATATAAGAGAATGCAACGTCACAGCCCATTTCTGCTGACGTAATTTATAGCTGAAAAATATTATTATTTTTTTAAATTAAATAATGATAGTTAGGATGAATTAACATAATAAATTGCTGTCTCTTATTATCAATTTTCATTAAAATTTGTTTTTATTGTTTTTCTTTGATACTGTCAAATACCCTATTATATGATCTACAATTTTTGTCTGACTTAATTTTATGATAAAACTTACCGTTTTGCTGAAAAACGTAAAAAACCCATTTTTGACACCTTTGACCTTGAATAAAATTTTTTCCACGTACAGGATCGATGAGGACTTTTCAACACTTATTTATAATGGTGTTCCGAACATTCGTGCCAATTTTCAGCTCTCCCCTAATTTTTGTATCTTTACTACTATTTTTAGAGCTAAATTGATCGGATTAATAAATAGTTTACTACTGTGTGGATAAGAAAAAATTAGAACGAAGCTCAGATCGTCTTGTTTTTTTTTTTTTTTTTTTTTTTTTTTTGAAAACAAATTTTGAAAATGCAAAATAGGAGCTCCCTTAAATAATATCATCGTGTCTGCAATTCATATATTGTATTAATGGCAGCAAGTATATAATAAATTTGTGGAAGGCAGACATCCACATTACTGCATTTTTATAAAAAATAATTACGTACATGTAAAAAAAAATGGAAGACTAAGTCATTTCATCGTCCATTAATCTATACTTTTAGATTTAATACACTACTATTAAATACCTAGAAGAGACAAATAAAGGAGCTCTGTAGCAGCATTCTGCATAACATAGCGAATTTCCGGTTACAAAAATTACTTTTTCTCGAAAACCCGCTTTCAGTCCTATCTTATATGATTTTTGCCGTTCTTTACCATGGTGTAAAACAATTTTGGAAAAGTTTTGAATTTTTGCAAATTTTAGCAAAAAATATATTTTTATAACCAAAAATTTAATTTTTGCTAAACAAATTTTTTTTGGAAATTTGCAATAATCCAGTTTTCTAACGCAGTGTCATCTAAGTGACAAACGTGACTATTCTGGTTTTTTTTTATAAAGTAATTTCAATAATTAATTCAATCTACCTGACGGCGAAATCATATCATATCATAAAAATCGAAAAAAAAGTTAAATTATTATATAACGCAGCGGGAAAAACTTCTGCCACTTGGATTTCCTTTGTTTTAAAGCTAAAACATTTTATTAGAACAAGAAGCAGAAGTAATGATATTGTTTAGGGAACTTATTTTTTTAAAATAATTTTGGAAAGCCCTGATTTGGTATAGCAGCAGTAAATTAATGGTAGGAATTGTTTTTATTGTCTACTTTACTCAGATCTTTGTTACTATAAACTTTTGCCAAACAATGAAATCATTTAAAAACTACTGCCATCAACACCCTAACATTAAATTAGAAATCACAAAGTGATTGAAAAAATTATCCGGATCGGCCGGGAATCGAACCCAGGATCTCCCGGTAACTAGTCAGGTGTTTTCGCCATTAGACCAACAATCCTGTGTTTGACAGCCTAGCCAGACAATCATTAAACCACTTATGTGTATTGCTACTCTCTCTAATGCGAGAAACAGATACAATTTTTTAATTTCAAATATTATCGAGTGTTTGTGAAACATTACTACGTATGACAAAATTTTGTTTGCATTTAAACACACGCAGTATTCATATGTTCACCGTTCAGCTAAACTGAAACTTTTAAGCACTCGATTTCTTTGGTTAGTATGACCAAAATCCAAATGTAAATTAAAAATCACAAATTGATTGAAAAAAATTATCCGGATCAGCCGGGTATAGCAGCAGTAAATTAATGGTAGGAATTGTTTTTATTGTCTATTTTACTCAGATCTTTGTTACTATCAACTTTTGCCAAACAATGAAATCACTTAAAAACTACTGCCATCAACAACTAGCATTAGATTAGAAAACACTTTTTAAAAAATTGTTATAGTTATTTTCGATACGTATGCGTAAAGAGAGGTATTCTAGTGGGCTTAAATTGGGGTACGAGTCTAAGGGACTGACGCATACACAACGAGATCGAATGCGCTGTATACCCCCACGAGCCGTCAGGCGGAGCGGGGGTAAGCGCACAAGATCTCGTTGTGTATGCGTCAGTCTCTTTAGCAAGTGCCCCAATTTCAGCCTACTGGATACCTCACTTTACGCATACGTATCTAACATAATTTTTTATAACGATGGCTTCTAAAGCTTAACAGAGAGAAAAACATTAATTACACTAGTTTACACGATTTTTGTCCTTGAAATGAAAAGTGTTTTTTCTTAACGAGTGAGGTGGTCTGAGTTTCAAAAAAATTATGAAAAAAATCCAGCACGTCACATTTCAAAAATATGTATTATTTTTTATTGACAAGAAATGATGGAAATGTTAAAAAAATTACAATTAACTACCTTAGCTCCTTTTTGTATTTTTTTGTGTCTGTGTCTCTTACATTAAACCAGAAATAGTTACTTAACATAGTTTGGTCCCAGTAGCCCTCAAAATTTTGCTCAAAAATTTTCAACTCCTAATGAAAATGCCCGCCATCCTCGCTTCGCTACTGAAGTTTTTGATATTTTCAGCAAAGAAGTTGAGGTGTGATTGCAAGAAACGAATTTTCAGGGACATATTGACACCCCTCCGTTGAAAATTGTGTAACAAACCCGCAACTAATTTTCGATAATTTTCTTTTTTCTTTGTTACCTAGAACTTTTGGATAACAGATCATTATGAATTCCAAACAGCTTCCTCAGTATTCGAAATACTGTCTTCAAATACTTCATTCTTTAACATTTTTTTTTATTTGCGGTCCAATGAAAACACGTTTCTTAAATTTCGCCTCAGAAAGACCAGAAAAATGTTTAAAGGCTGCACTAGTTTTGTCTAACGCCTTGACAAAATTTTTAACTAAACCTAATTTTATGGGAAGCGACAGTGGAATAATTTTTTGTGGAGGTATTAGAGACACTTATGTTTTATATTCATTTTACCAGGGATATTTCATGTTGAGAGACCGGGATTTTGAAATAACAAAAGTTAACTTCTTTGAGTGATTCCGTTATGGGATATCCTTTCTTAGATATAATAAGTTTACCGCAAACGTAACAAAAATGGTCAGGATGCATTATACACTATCTTTTTGACATTTAGGAAACAAAATTTATTTAACTGAACGTCACACTATATCGAAATTTAAGAAAAAATTCAAAACAAACTTGTGAGTAGTCGAAAATAAAATGTGTTGATAATTTGAAACTGTGACGTGATCAAAATAACAAATATGTATGTTTGGGTTTAATTGTTGCAGTTAAATAGAAAAATATAAAATTCACTGAAAGGACAAAAAATTTTTTTAATTTTGTAAACTAGTGTTATTTTTAAGCAATTTTAAAAAATAGTAGGGTTAATTTTATTTTATAATAAGGTTAACTATATGAAAAAAAAATTTTTTTATTAATTTGTATATTTTTTTTTATTATTATTAATTTGTTGATCATTTCCATGTTTAATTTGAATATGATTATCATTGACAAATTAATATCATTATTTTCTTGCACAGTTAGCTACTTTCACGCACGGTACTGTACATTTGCGCACAATTACTATCGTTTGTACAATGATATGAACACTGCTCTTTATGCCCACTACACAACGCTCGAATATTGAACTTTAGAAGCGGGTATTATAAAAAATACTAAATTATACGCTTGTTAAATTCATAGTACAGCACGTTTAAAAGTAAATACTGACTAACATTTTTTTCGAAGTTGTACCCATTGATTTTTAAATATATTCGTTGAACTTTATCTGTAAACGATCAATAGTTTTTTTTTTTTAATAATGCTCCCACAAACTCGTTTAGTGTCACTGTTTTTGGATAACTTTTCTCCGGATCCAATTTTTCCTTTTTATTTGTTGTAAATGAAAGAAGTTGCCCCCGCCCTTTTATAAGTAATAAATCACAAACTGAAAAATCAAAGAATGACAAAATCATTTTTGGGACAACATTGTATTATCAATATTTTGCATATTCATTCCGAATTTCTTTCAAACGGCTAACTTGATACCAGCGTTGGTGTTGGGTGTGTACAAAGAGGGGTCTTAAGGATAATTATGTTCGCTGTACAAATACGCGTTGTACGAGCACAACACCAAAATCTCGGTTCCTTAAAATCTCACTTATTCTAATAAAACTGTAATAACTTTTAAATTTTTTTAAAATACTCTGAAATATAAATATAAATAAATTGTGTATAAAACACAGGTATAAGCGTTTTTATTTATTATTGAATAAACTCTTTCCAATATCTTAATAAATATTTTGATCAGTAAATTTCAATAAAACAATAAAGTTTATTAAAATAATATTTACATTATTGAAAAGTAAATTAACAATTACAAAGAAAATTAATATTTCTAATTTTTTTTTTATAAGGGCGTAGTCAGAGAAGAAAAAAGAAATCTCCCATCGTGCGTATCATTTCTTATTTACTTTTGTTAAATTAATATGCGTGACTATAATGATTTGATCATGTTTCAACCTTTGATCTTCATCAATTAACTTGTGTTTATGTGATATATTCATATTGAAAAAAAAATTAAGAAAAATTATATTAATTCATAAATTTTGCGACAATATTTCGAAGCTTAATTTTGTTAACATAATCACAGTATAAGTATGTAGATTCACTTGACGTAGATAAAGACAACTATAGATTGTGTGTTGCCGGACCGGTCCCCCGATGGTTATACAAAATTATTAGGTACACAGAACAAATAGAACGAATACATCTATCTCTTTTCTGCAATCACTTATGTGCTTTTATGTGCATCTTAGGCTGCTTAGTCCTCATTCATTCACCACCACTCAATGGGTATGTTTCAATTGTTGTTATATTGTTACCTCTCGTATTAACACGGTATATGTACGTGGTATACGTACATCATACGTTCCACCACCACGTACATATTATATATGTATGTATTCAAGAATCTCTTCAGAAAACGATTCGACTTGAAGAAATGATTACTAACTTTTTATCTGCTCCTGAAAAGTTTTTACCTAAAAAATTTATATCTTATTCCAAAGAAAGTAATTGTACTGAAGACTTTGGTTAGTTTTTGGACAAATCTAATGATGTTCTAGAAGTACAGTCTTGGGATAAGTCCAATTTAAATTTGTCTAACGAAATACACATGTTGATGATATAAACGATTTACAAATTTGATATTCCGAAAAAAAAATATAATTACCTAATATAAGCGGGTATTTATTCAATAAATGTTTAAAAGAACGTACCTGCAAAGATACAAAAATATATGTTTTGAAAATGAATCATTATAAGTATCGTCAAACGGGGCTATTTGAAAACGGTGGGGCTATCTGGAACAAAAAAAAAAGAAAAAGATTTAAGCTCTTATATCTGTTTGATTTCTGAACGATTCATAAAATTCAGGGGAAAAACGATTCAGGGGATGTTCTTAAAGAGTTTAAATTTTTTGAAAACTCTTCTTTGAGTTTAAATCTTTTTTTTTTGTTCCAAATGGCCCCACCGTTTTCAAATAGTCCCGTTTGACGGTACTTAAATTTGATAAATATCTTCACCCACTTTAAAGTATACAATACCACCAATTCGCTTTTTGAAAATTTGAAAGTGTTAAGTATAAGTCAAATCGAGCCACCCCTTCGTCTTTCCGTATAGCGCTGCCATCTACTTATATATAGTTCCCTTCAGCCATCTTAGCTGTATAAGCATGTGTTAATTTCTCTAATGACTTTCGTTATAATTAATAAAAGAACTTTAATTAAAGTCAACGTGTTTGTAATTTTCACTTCGCGATCCCGCAGCGTCTCATCAACAGGTTATAGGCCCAGGCGCGTTATAAAGAAGCGAAAATATAAAAAAGCGCGAAAGTGAAGTTACTTAATTCTAAAATTTTTGCTGACGAAACACAACAAAGAAAAGATGGCGACGTCTACTGTAACGCGCATTGAAATGTTCACAAAAGACAATTTTGATACGTGGAAAATCCACATGAAAGCATTACTGGTAAAAATGATGCGTGGCAATACGTCAGTGGTATAAAAGTAAAACCCGAGGTAAACGAAGCGAACGCGGTCGAATTGTCAGAGTGGGAGTCAGGAGATAGCAAAGCCATGTCAGACATAATTCTGGAAATCTCCCCCCACCGAAATGAAACAGGTGAAGGATTGCACAAAGTCGAGAGAACTTTGGCAAAAACTTGAAAGTGTGTACCAGTCCAAAGGCCCCGCAAGAAAAGCTAATCTGCTGAAACAAATAGTGCTTCAACGGATGAACGAGGGTGACGACGTTCGTGACCATCTACGAAAATTTTTCGATGCAGTTTATAATGATGGATATGATAAATAAATTTGTAGTTAGGTGTTAATTTAAAATTGCAAGTTTATTTACAATGTAAATACATTATGTACAAAGTGAAGTTATATTTAGATGGTGGTAGGTTGACAATTGTTCCATCGAACCGACAGCTCAGATAAGTTTATTTTATTTTTAAATCAGCATGTTACTCGATGGTAAAGTTCAGGGGATACGCCCTGTCCCTAAGTTTAGTGCAAATGATACAAACAAGGAATTAAATTATGACAACGTTAACTTAATAAAATTTAAAACTTCCGGCAAACGTGATAATAAACTATTAACCCGCCATAAAAGAACCATATTGGCTGCGGCAGGTTTGTGCAGGCAGGAACACGCCACGCATCGGAACACAGGTTGGCGCGTCCATTGTCCAACACTCACAGCGAAGAAAAGGGAAAATCCATGATATGTTGGCGAATTCCATCATTAAATAAACAATTCTCTTAATAGCATTTTGCCGAACCAGTTTGTACAAAATGAAGAAAATCCGAAAGAAAGAAATTAGGAGGGGAAGAAAAACCTAAAGAATAAGAAAGCCATTATCAAAGTGGGAATTATCTAAACAAGTCGTTCTCAATACTTTTATAAATAAAATAATAAAATAACTGATATGGTTTTCACACAAAACACACGGTATAATTACTTCAATTGTGAACTTACGCATTTAAATAAAGAAAATTTCAAACAACGGATTCCATCCAATTAAAAATTAAATACTTTCATATAGCACTGTGTGAAAAACAAACCAATTTTACAGATATGTAATAAATGAAAAATAACACTACATAATGTTATTAAAAAAAAAAAAAAAAATATAAAACCTTTACGTAATATATATGTGGACGCAAAAAAGAATATTGCAAATACATAGATTTTAAACAAAGAAATACATACCAAAGGTGGCATCATCGAACCAAATACGAAGTAGATTTAAACAGCCATTTTATAAATACTTTAATAATTCATTAAAAAAAAAATTGTGATAGAATATCAAAAAAATAAATAAATAAGTAAAGCACTTGCAATTTTAATAGAAATCACATATCGTGGTTTTAAACAGAAATAAAATGAATACTTCTCTCTAATCTCCTACGTAAATTAAGAGCTTCGATAATAAAACTTTATTTCGCGCATGTGTCATTCGCAGTACCCCGCTACTTGCTAAAACAGAGAACACACAATACGGTATACCTTCGTGTACTGGACTAGAGCAACAGGAGGATTAATCAGTAGGTTTGTTTCAACTCCCTAAAAAACCATACATTGTATGGTTTCCCGCTTGCGCAGTATGAAAAATGTGTTTCGAGCTCTCTTTTGACAGTGCATGACACGATACATGTAGCGTTTCAATTTATTTTTGATTATATGGAAACCGGTTCATGTATCATCAATTCGATACACAGCGAAGAGTAGGTATCGTTTGGATCATACTGCATAACCCAGTGAACATAGAATGTAAATGTGATGTAACAAGGAAATAACAAGTTACGCAACTTTTTTGACTTATGGGTGACATAACAATTATATAAAATTAGAGTTTTACGTTATATCCCTAATTGGTACCTGTACGTTACGTAACAGTTACGTGCCATTGTGACTGTAATAAAATGTCACATTTGTGACTGCTATGTTACGTTTAGATGATGTATCAAGGTTGCTTCGATAAAACGTCACAGTGTGACTTTTATGTTATGTCTTCGCAACCTAACAATGTTACTTTAATAAAACCTCACAGAACTGACTCTTATGTTATGTTTTTGTGACGTATCAACGTTACTTTATTGAAATGTCACAATCATAACTCTTTTGTTATGTCCCGATGACCTAACAATGTTACTTTGAACAAAACGTCACAACAGTACTCTTATGTTATGTTTTTGTGACGTATTAACTACAGGTATCTTTAAATTGACAACTCCTCGCGAATTGATACATTTAAAATTAATATGGTAACAAAACATTTCACAAAAGTGACAAGTGAAATGTTTCATTAATATCGATACGTCACAAAAACATAACAAAAGAGTCATGATTGTGACATTTCATTAAAAAAACGTTAATACGTCGTTAAAACAGTTAATTTTGTTATTAATTTAAAAATTAAACTCTTATGAAAATTCTTGTAAGGCTTTATTTACTATTTTGTGATATATATTAATATATAACGATGAGAATAAATAAGTCAGTTTGGTCTAGTGGTTAAGACTGTCGATAATTTAAATGATGCTTCAGCTTGGATAACGGTTCGAATCCTGTAACAGTCAACAAAAAAAAAAGAAAAAAAAACAGTAATAATTTAGGTGTATGTATATGAACAAAGTTGGTAATATGTGATGTAATGTTAATAAGAAACAAAAAAGGGGAATTTTGAATTTGCTTATTGCAAAAGAAGGCGTAAGGCGTATTTTTATCTATAAGGTAACATCAAAGTTATATTTTCCTGAAACGTAACAAGAACATAACAATGTTACGTCACATTGTTACGTTTATAAGTGGGAAATTGTAAGTTACATGTGAGTCATATGTGACTCATATTTTATGTAACAGGTGACTTTCAGTTCTGTCACTTTGACATAAAATTTACAGAAAAATGTTCACTGGGAATAGAACGGTAAAATTTAAAATTCAAATGTTTATTATTATTGGTGGTAAAGTTATTCAGCAATTTTTGTATAATTGGGTTTTTGAATAAAAAATAAATATCCTTTTTTTGTTTTCTTTCAAATCTATATCATAAATAATATTGATAATCGATGCGAAAAATTTTTTAACAATGATATATAATAAATAATAAATTAATTAAAACTTGAAAATTTTTTAAAAATATCTTTTGTTTAAAAACAGCACTATAAAAGATCGCGATGTCTGTGACGTCATAAAGGTAATATGCCATGAAATTAGCTGTGTTTGGTAGCCTACACTAGTGTATGTCAATTGAAATGAGTGTAAGGTCATAAGTGTAAGCAGGTAAACAGTGCAACAGTTGGTAACAAACGTTTTTAGTGTACTTGGTGCAACCGAAAGTGGCGGAATAATTTAAAATTTGCTGAGTTTGTTAGACATACAAATTTGTTCAAGTTAAAGATAAACCTGAATAAATTAAAAATTTAAATTCTTTTAATAGGAATCAATTAATAGTTACTGTAGTTACAGGATTAAAGTTTAAATCACCAGACGGGTTAACTAATAATTCTGTAGTGGAAATCAAATGCCCGTCTAATCAAAAAGGATTGGATACATTTTTACCAAAAAATGAAATTAGTTTAAAATGTATTGCTCAAATGCAATTACAGATGTTGATGACTGGTAAAAAAGAAGATATATTTTGTGTTGCCGATCCACATTTTGAAAAAAATAATAATATTTATATAAAAAAACTCATGTACGACCAAGATTGTACACATAATTTAATTAAAAGAGCTACGTCGTTTTGGTTAAAAAATGTATTTCCGAAATTATTAATATCAGTACAAATTTAATTACAATAACTACACTTATATTTTTTCTTATTATAACTTAATGTAAAACTTATAAAAATTATAGAAAATATTTTTTTTTACATATAATTAGTTACTGGCTTATCAAATACTAGCTGTACCCGCGACATCGTTCGCGCATAAACCCAATGAGAAGTATAAAAGTATTTTAATTATACAGAACTTGCATAGAACAATAGTTTTGCGTAATGCATGCACATGCTCAAAATGGTTTTTGTATTTTCTCGAGGGAAGGAAACATTTTCCCGTAATAAAAGTATCCTAAGTGTTGATGTGGGTAATAAGTTATTACCACACTAAATTTCATCAAAATCCGTTCAATGTTTTTGCGTAATGTGTGCACATGCCTAAAATGAATTTCTATTTTCCCGTGGGAATGAGACATTTTCCCGGAGTAAAAAGTATCTTAAATGTGTTGAAATGAGGTAATAAGTTGTCATCACCAAATTTTCTTAAAATCCGTCCAGTAGTTTTTGCATGATACGTGAACAGACAGACAGACAAAAATTTTAAAAATCGCTGTTTTGATATCTACATCGATAACTATTTACAGTACCAGTACAATTTTCAAAAAGTATTCCATGTACAGAAACGGTCTCGTTACAGTTTTATTGTATATATGTATAGATGTATAGATTTAAAGGAATATCAATAAATTCATGTTGAGATGATAGGTGATTGTAAATTCAATAAAGCAGCAGCAATAATAACAACATAGTTTGAATAAGGCAACATGTTATGATTAATAACTGCGTGAGGTTTGAGAAAATCAAACTCCCGTATTCTCCCAATGACACGTTCTATATGAATACGTAACGCAGCAATTCGCTTGCCTTCTAAAACCTTAGACTGTGATAGTTTCACGCCAGAACTAACCGAAGGTGGTCTAATTAATTCTATACTTTTATTTTCGAGAAGTGAAACAATATTCTTGAATCCTCGGTCTGCCATGACAGCACAATATTCTGGTAATAATTCCAGTAAACTACTTTGTTCAAACAGTAATTCATCTGATATTCTACCTCCAAAGCCTTTTGATATAAAATTTATAAAACCGTCCGGTGTACAAGATATTAAATATTTTAAGGTGTTACACTTTTTATATTCTGACCAAGTTAATGATTGATACTCTGGATCGCTCGGTTTTTCAATTTGTATTTCAAATGCATCAATAATGGCATGAACATGGCTATATGATCTCCTGAATGGTATAGGTAATATTCTTTTGATTTTATTAGAATCAGGCATATAAATAATAGTTTTTAGTAAATGTGCTAATACAGGAACTGTTTTATTAAAAATAATGCTAGCATTGCTGACACTCATACCAAACTGTTCACTTAATCTTTCAAATGTATCTTGTCGTCGGATTTTCATCAGTGATAATTTTATATTAGTAATATCTATACTTGATATAACACTAATACGTTCTAATAACACATTCCATTCATCAGGCACTCCAGTATAAGCTTTCAAATTGTTGTTGATAAGATAGTCTGTAACTTTCGATACTGCACTTACATTGGTTCTAGCTTGTAAGTTACTAAAATCCGTTTTACTAGACCCAGCATCTTCGGAAGGCTCATAAATATCATCGGAGCTATTAGAATTGGTAATACTACATGATAAAATACTTTTTTGATCTTCAAATAAATTTGAAACAGATTTTCGATTTAATACTTTTATTGGAGATGTTGCTATTGTCTTACTCCTAGTTTTAATAGGAGAGCATTTTTTGTCAATTCCAAGTGAAGAAAGTTTACATGTGATTGGTACACTTCGATATTTAGGACTAATATTTACTTGTATAGCCACAGTGCTATACTGAATGTCCGTTTGTGTCTCAACGTTAATTTTATCTGATGTTTCAGTCTCAGCAATACTTTCTTGTGAACTGTTGATACCAATATTTGTTGATTCAGTCAAAATGTCTTCAACAATTTATTTTCGTCTTTTCTCTACGTTGGATCTTGAAACTGTATTGGCTTGTCTTTTACGATAAGGTTGACATGTAAACTTATGTGGGACCACATAAGTGGTCCCACATAAGTTTTAGTCCACCAGCTTTAATTTTTGCTCTGCCTCCCATCGTACATAAATGTAATTTTCCATATCTTCTTTCAGCTGAAAAAATGATAATTCTTAGAATGATTTCAATAATATTTTAACAACCAAACAATAAACATGACATTATTGCTTAAATTTTCCATATTATCAGGACTTTTCTATTAATGCTGATTTAGAGTTAGTTTCTCTAAAAATTTGTATTTGGCGTAATTTTGTACCTCATACTTATATTCTGGTATGGATGATTATTAAATATGTAATTACGTTAAATACTTACATCGAAGTGGTCTTCACAACAGAAAAAATTTGATATAGTTTCAGGATTAACACGTCCTGCTGCTAGGAACCATTGATTTCGACGTTCAAAATCTTGAGGGACATTTAAAAACATGATGTTTATAGCAATAATTTGCATAGAAACAACAATTTCACAGCAACAATAATTTCATAGTAACAATAATTTCATAGCAACAATAATCTAATTGAAAATAAAAAGACACTAATTCAGCTATGTTCAGGCCATATTACCTTTATTACGTCACATAAGCGCTCGTAAACTATCGACCCGTTATCGTAAATTTTTAAGTACACAGTTGGGGGGTGGTTTCAACCCTTAAAAATGTGTAAATGCAAAAAATAATGTTATATTTGTTACTAGAACTTTTTAAGGTACGTATAAAAAAAATTTCATCGATTTTTAAATTTTTGAGTTTCAACTTTGAGGGGATGTTTCATCCCTTAAAAACGTTTTTTAGCAGCAACTGATATTTTTTATGTTATTAGGTAGCCACTCTCTACATACTGACAGTTTCAGATTTTTTTGAATTTTCCACTTCTTGCCCTTTCCTTGTCAGTGTAAAATTCACAGTACGAACTTGCGCACACAACGATTCGTTCCATGTACAATTCAAAAAGAGGTAGTTGAAACAAACCCAGTATAAATGAACATCACAAATTTCTGAGTAATAAAAAAAATTAATTTTTACATTACAAGTTGATCGACTTAACGATATGAAAGTGCCGATAAATGATGACCTGTCGATATTGTTACTCTACAGTCTATCGGAGAGTTTTGATAGTTTCCGTATCGCGATAGAATCACGTGACGACCTTCCGGGTCCCGAAACGTTGCGGATAAAAATTGTTAAGAAAATGACGCACGATCGAGTAATCGACAGAATTCTATACAAAATGCGATGATAGTGCAAAAACCGAGCTACAATTGGAATAACAAGTCGGGTAATAAATATAACAGTGACAGTAGATTCAAGTGTTTTAGGTGCGGTTTAGCCAGATCTTAAGGCATCAAAATGTCGGTCAAAAGTAAAAAACAGCCAGAGTAAAAAGAAGCCAGAGATCACGTCATTGTTCGCTGAACAAGTGTCGAAAGTGTATCTCGAAACAAACACCTCGCTGATTTATTCAACAAACGAAAAACGGTGGTGCTTGGATAATGGGTGTACAGCATACATGGCCAAAGATATTAACAGTTTTAAGTCTGTCAAAACAAACGTTACCGAGACGGTGAATTTGGCGAATTCTCGGCGAAAAATCAGCGCCAAAGGTGTCGCACAGTTAGTGACGCAAGTGAATAAACGTAGTAAAACGATCGATCTGAGTGAAGTTCTACACGTATCGGACTTACGAACCAACCTTTTGTCAGTCGGGAAAATTGTTGACAAAGGTTATCGCGTGATATTCGATCAACATAAGGCCAAAGTTGTTAGCAAAAAGGGCAATAGTGTAGTTTTACAAGCAAATAGAGTCGACGGACTGTACTTTGTGAACGACTCACAAGCAATTGAACCCAAAAATGCGGGTTTGACAAGTAGTGAACAAAATAAATCTTTGATAAACTGGCACAGAAAAATGGAACACCTCAATGTAAGGGATCTTCGCGACGCAGCGAAAAACCAGACAATACAAGGACTCAATATTAGTGATATTAACTCGACCATCGAGTGTGAAATTTGTCTTCAAGGAAAAAGGATTTGTCACGCTTTTTCGAAATCGTCCCAGAGAAAGTCCGCTCCAGGGGAACTTATCTACACGGACGTGTGTGGACCCATGAAAGTTGTATCAAACGGTCACGCCAGATATTTTGTTGCATTCGTTGGCGACGCTGCTCGTTGGACCGAAGTGCGTTTTCTGCGACACAAGAATGAAGTGTTTAGTGAGTTTCAGGACTATGGTGATTAGACAAGGTGACCCAACTCAATGTATTCAAAAAACTGTCTAAAAAAAGAAGACATTCGTGTGACTTAGATACCAAAGCGGTACAGTACTTATTCTCAAATGGAACACTCTCAAATGGAAACGCGAGCTTCTATATTATCTTTATTAGCTTTTGAATAGAATCTTCTGGAATCTTTTTCAATGTTCAACTCAGTTATAAAATGGTTTTTTCGATCGTTTTTAAAATAAACTTAACAATTTTTATTTTGAGTCGCATCATTTACATTGTATATTATATAATTCGTTGACGTCACTATGTAAAATCGGAGTTAGTACCACTCGATATTCGCCGTACAAAGTAATTTAAACTAGAAGAGTTTATTTCATACATATGGAATTTCTATGTATTTCCTTATTATTAAATATCATCAACCGACATTGGTGATTCTCAAATAGAAACACTCACTTCCCCAGTCTCGACGTGTTTCCATTTGAGAATAAGTACTGTATTTACATTCTATTTTATCCGTTTTATGTTACTATATTCGCTATGTTCACATCAGTATTTTGAGAATATTAACGCCACGAGTGGTAAAAAAAGAAAGCCTTATATGTGCCATTTTCGTGACAAATTTTGGCAATTCTTCCGTAAGAATAATGTATATGGTCCATATTCAGGACTTTAAAGCCATGATTGAAACACAGTATGACAAAAAGATAAAGTTTCTGCAATTAGACAACGGAACCGAATACGTTAATGGTAAATTTGACAATTTATTAAATAATTCCGGTATCAAACGTCGACTGACTGTCCCGAACAACTCTGAACAAAACGGGATAGTCGAGCGGAAGAACCGTACCTTAGTCAAAATGGCTCGATGTCTGTTAATCCAGTTTGGTCTACCAGCTTCATTCTGCTTCAATGTTCCTTTGGCCACACGCCGAGTAAGGTGGTTTTAAAATGATGGCTGTCCAGCTCGTTATGTACATGAATTAAAAAATTTTTCAATCCAAGTTTATCTTCAGAAATGGATCGGTCGTCTTAGTCCCGTATTGTGACCACTTCGGTTTCCGGATTTAATTTAATCCGGACTAAATGTTGCAAAATGTGCAAGACAAATAAAAAGATCTTTTTCAAAAAGATACCGCGCCCACATTCGACTTGGCGGTAGACAATTTGAAGACATTCGTTGATTTCCAATGTTATGTTCAATTTCAAGTAAATTCATTCGAATTCCTATTTTTTTTTAACTGTCAATATCTATCTCACTCTAACCAATGTAAATCTACTATCTGTCAACTTTCTGTCTTCAGTCATCATCTATCTTCGGCTTACGCTGGCATAAAAATATCTGCAAGTAACTGAAATAATTTGAAAGTAATTATTGAAATAATTCCAAACTGAGATTTTTTTGCAGTAAAATAGCAAAATTTTGTTTTGTAAAGTAAAGCGAAATAATTTTAGACCATTTTAAAAACTACAATAAATGAGCGATATTTTAACATAACTTGCCCGGGTAACGTGGTACATTTCTTTTACAGCCTGAAGAGTCAAATTTAGCTCATAAAAAAAATTATTTATGAATCGGCAAAAAAGATTTATTTTTTCCAAGATTACAGGTATACTACCCTTACTTTGGATTGTGATCTACAAAAGGACTCTTCAGGGTTGCGTAATAAAAATTAGAAATTAGAAAATCTAGTCTTGCAGCTGTGGTACTCGAAAATCTGATCAAAATTGTCGATCTTCCCGAAATTCATAAAAGTGTAAATATCTTGAAAACCAGCGATATTTTACCAGACAATATTTTGATATTCTGGTCAGGCATGAGCTGGTCTATCATCCCTCCAAGGGATATTGTTGACTTTTGGGACACCCTGTATACATACTATTACTTATACTGTGACATAATTAATAAATTAATTTTTATTAAAAAAAAGAATAAACTGAAGAATCGCTTATACCGAGAATCGATCCCGGTACCCCACTATCCGCACTCCGCCGCGCTACCGTTGAGCTGTGACCATATTGTTGAAAAGTTTTAAGTAACTTGATTTATAAGTAACAATGTTTCCTGTAATTGGAGAAGTGGACATTGATATTATGCTCTACTAGCAGACGAAATTTGATTGAAATCGGTGACGACCATCCCTGAACCTCTCTTTGTAAGATATTTTGAAAACGGCTGTAAGTATTTGTAATTAAAAAGTTTTTTATTGATTTAGAATTTTCTCTAGATATCTGCTACTACTTCAATTGATTTTACAATAATTTATATGGGAAGCAAGAGGCGTTGTCCCTTATTACCCCAACAGGGGTTACAAAGACAAGGATTTTTCGAAATATTATTTTTTTTTTATCTTTATTTTATTTTCATAATTATAAAAATTCAGATAGGTTCATTTAATTTACTATAAGTATGTAGTATTTTTTTAATAATGATTAGATTTGTAATTTAGAGTTAAATAAATTATTTTGTCTCTAATTAACCCGGTCTCTCCTATTTTTTTCAAATTTTAGACATTTAAAAAATATACAAGAAAATATTTTATATTCTTAAAGTATGAAGTACCCTTTTTAAAAATTTGAAAAACGTATGTTGTAGAATAATATTAAAAAATTCTACGAAAAAACCAAAAATTGACAAAAATGTGAAAAAAGCTGAGAAAATTTTTTTTATTTTGTTAAAGATTATGAAAGTTTAAGAGCAAAAAAATGATCTTTTAATTTGTTCAAAAATTCAATCGAATGAAACAAAAAAACTGCTGGATGGATTAAATTGAAACTCGGTGGTGTTTTTGTGGGTATATTGAACTGTAAAAGGCACACTTAACATTAATGGTTTGCTCGACATTTTTAATTCAGCGCTTAATTTTTTTAAAAAGCCATCAAAAGCACTTTTTTTCTTGATTTTTCAAATTCATGTAGAGTATACAAAAAATTTTTTTTCCGAAAAATCAATGGCTAATTCTTATAGAGAATTTATTCGAGTTTTTAAAACACATTTTCAATTTTCTGTGTGATCATTGGTTGCTGAGATAATGATGGTCAAAGACGAAATGATCCTTTTCCACTCAAAGTCCAATATCTAAGCGAGAAGTGGCCGTAAAAAGGTCTAAAAAAAGCAAATTAAAGCTGAATGAACAAGCTATACTGTTCATATGGTGGTTAGGTCCGAAAAATTTTTTCCAAGTCCGTGGACCAAAAAAAGAAACCGAAAAAATTTCGAAAAATTTTTTTTCAGTGTATTTATTAGGATTGCGCGATACACGTTGCTTTGAAAATTTTTTTATCACAAAATCTCGAAACTAGAAATTTTCAGCTTTAAATTGCTTTGCTTACGTCTCTGATACGACCATTTTTCACAAAGATACAGCCATTCGAAAAATCGCTAAACATTTGGAATTTTTTTTTGATTCTTTAATTTTTTCCGCTAGTGTATATATCTTTTTCAGCAAAATCGATCATATCATTCAAAAGACAAAAATTATTTTCAAAATTTTCAAAAGTATTTTCTGTACTTAAACGGTTTATAAATAAGAGTTGAAGCTTGGTCAAATCAGTACTTTCATTGAAAGCAATTAATAAATAAAAATAAATCAGTTTTTTTCCTTTTCATTTGACTACGACCTTTTAACTAAGTTTAATCCAAAACTGGGTATTATGAATAATGGACCAATTGGACTGACTTATAAACTGGAATTCAAAACTCTGGACTTTCTTGAAATCGTTGGGGATGCTGAATGGCGAATTCTGTAATTTATTCTCTTCAAAATGTATTATTTAATTATACTATGTATTTTAAAAATTTTAATATTGAACCAATTTTTACATATATTTAATAAAAATTATAAAACAAAAATTCGATTTTTTTAATTCATACCCATCTTTAAAACATTGATTTATATTCTAGTATGATTATACCAAATTAATATATGAATATTTTTTTAGTGTTCAATAAAAAAATTTAAAAATCGATTTCTTATTCATGCCCTTCTCTAAATCAATTTTTGAACTAAACATAAATCGATAAAACTTGTTAGCAATCTTTGGTATGTGTCATACTGTTGGGTATTAATTATAAAAGAAAATCGATTTTATTTGTTCACGTCCCACCTCTAAATCAATTTTTGAACTAAGTATAAATCGATAAAACTGATGAGCAATCTTTGGCATTTGTCATACCCCTGAGTATTAATTATAAAAGAAAATCGATTTTTTTATTCAATCCCCATCTCTAAATCAATGATTGATTAGTGGTTAATATTTCCCAAAATGAAAAAAAATTAAATTTTTCATAATAATTTCAAAATTTTAATTTAAATTTTATAAAAAAAAGTAATTTCTTAACTATGTATAATTTATATGTCTTTTAACAATACAAAAGTTTCAATCACATATAGCAAACCGCTGATGAAGTGCATTCCACACGTTATCGTATCGTATATGTGAACGTATATATCGTATACATCTCATATATGTATAATACATACATGCAAAATATGCGACTCGTTGGAATTTTTATACACGAACATTATACCAAATGAAAATTTGATTGTAAAAAAAGGAAATTTTTTAGCAATTGCAAATTCTGTTAATATTAGCAAATTTATTTCCGGCAATAGTATTGCTGATACTAAAACAATTGAAAACTTCTAAAACAAACATTTTGTTTTATTTGAAAACCACAGTTTTTTGTCTTGTTTTCATTATAATAGTTAGTGAATTAAGAACCAATTTTTTTGTGTTTTTGTTTTATTTGAAAACCACAGTTTTTTTGTTTTGTGTGTGCAGCGGTTTTTGGTCGTTTTATTCAGTGTTTTTGTATGTGATTTTTGTCTGTTTTTGTTTTATTTGAAAACCAACATTTAAGTAATTAGTTTTTAGTATTAATTTTAACAGTTACTAGAAATTCTGAGATTAATTTTTAGCTATAATACGTTTATCATAAATTATAACTAGGGTTGCCAACTTTTTTTTCTAATCTCGTGAATAAGAAAAAATAAAGTATTTGAGAGAAAAAACTATTTTCAAAACTTAAATTTAAGTTTGAGTAAAACATTTTTTTTGTGTTTTTAGCACATGCTAACACAATTTTTTGCGGAAACAGAGAGCAAATAAGAAATAATTTTTTATATTTGGTAAGTTATCACACGCATTTTTGAATATTTATATTATCGTTTTTCAACAGCATTTTTCTTTGCAAATTCTTTGTTATTATTAATAGATTCTTTCTGGATTTCTTTAAGTATATTATTGATTCAGAATATTTAATAAATCGTTGGTAATTACGTATCAAAAAGTTTAGTGTAATCACAGTCAAGATTTAAAATAAAGTATTTTAGCATACTTTATTTTTATGCAAAAGTATAAAGTATGTTTGTGCAAAATAAAGTAGGATATTTTACTACAAAGTATGGTTGGCGTCCCTAATTATAACATCGGCTAGCATTGTAACATCAACTGGGTTCATATACGTTACTGTTATTGCAAAGTGAAATGTTTTATTACAATTTTGAGAAGAATTCGAGAGATTTTAATAATATAGTAAAAAATTGTCAATAATGCATTAACGTCTTACGACGTCAATGTCGAACGCTCTGTTAAATAAATATTTTTAGGAAATCTTTACATTATGCACTAGGACGCATATTGCTAGCTGATATTATCGCATGATAATAAACATATTGACCGAAACATGTCGCAATTTTTTTCCAAAAGTGGTATTTTTACGAAAATTTTATTAGGGTGCACACTAAAATAAACATATATTTACTGAAACATGTCACAAAATTTTCTGTAAAATATTTTCACTAAAATTTAAAAGTTAATGAGTGATAGTTTTAGAAGGTGATAAGAATTTTTTTTATCTTAAATGTATGTTTCCATAGGATAAAATATTTACTATTTTATTAATAATTGTCACATCATATTGAAATATAAAAAATTATTGCATCATAACTTGCTGTAATCTGTATGACGTCATCAATTAAAAAGTATAAATACGAGCGCGTAATGTCGTATATACTTATTGTTTTTTGTGACTTTTTACGAGTATAGTGTTTTAAACGTTACAAAGTAAATTTGTGAATTTCATCTTAAAAGTAATTGTTGTAATAATTTCTAAAGTTTAATTCGTTTTTTAAGTTCGTTTTTTAAGTTAATCGAATAGTTAATTTTATTTTTTGCTATTGAAAGCACAGTGTACTGAAAAATCAGTTTGTGTATTTTTTTTGTCTTATTTTGAAAAACCGGGTAAGTTCAGTAAAAACATTTAATTCCTTTTAATATTAATTTTTATTTTGAAAAATTTGTTTACTAATTTTTGTATGCAACAACTTAAAACTAATTACAGTTATTTTAGAAATATTAAAAACAGAAAATTTCATTTACTTTTTTTACCAGTCAATATTTTTCAAATTTTATTTTAGAAATTCCAGAAAATATAATTCCACGTTTTTCAATTTTGTTTAATGTCAAAAAAATTTCATTTTTTTCATTTTTGAATGTACAGAATGTGTCAGAAAAAATTCCGTAAATAAAAATGTAAAATATTTTTGATCAATTTTAACGTTCATAATAATAATAAATTTAATCTTAGAAGGAAAATTATAAATATTTCGCTAATACTAAACAATATTTTTTGTGAATTTAGAAAAGAATGGCCTTATTCAACTGCGAAATGTTTCCAGCAGGATTCAACCGTCGAGACAAGTTTAGTCAATCCCCGTGGCTGAAAAAATACATCGATTTAAATACCGAGCTTCGTTATAAGGCGACAAATAGTTTTGAAAAGATTATTTCAAATTAAAAAATAATAGTGTTTTCGGGAAAACGATGGAAAATGTTGACAAACGTGTTGATGTGCGGTTAATCACACACTGGGAGAACATTCGTAAAAAGTTGGGTGTTAATAATTTAATAAGTAAACCAAACTTTCACAGTTGTTCCATCATTCACGAAAACCTAGTCGCCACAGAAATGGACCGTTTAAAAGTGAAATACGACAAGCCAATTTACGTAGGATTTAGCGTGCTCGAGTTATCCAAAACTTTGATGTACGATTTCCACTACGGTTATATAAAACCGAAATATAATGACAAAGTGGATTTATTGTACATGGATACCAACAGTTTTATATATCAAATATAAACGGACGATTTTTACATTGATATTAATTAATTAAGCAATTTGTCGGTGTTAAAGCTAAATCCTACTGTATAGTCAAAGATAGTGATGAGCCCCCAATTAAAAAACTCAAAGGTGTGAAGAAAGATGTGGTGAAAAACGAAATAGACGTTAAAGACTAGATAAATTGTGTGATGAGCAAAGACTCAAGTGCTGTGTTGTATAAACAAATGAGTGTTTTCCGCAGCTTAAAACATCAGCTGTACACACATTTAGTGAAAAAGGCCATACTATCAAATGACGATGATAAACGGTTCATAGCACCCTACAATAAACTTAAAACACTCCCGTGGGGGCATTATAAAATATACGATTTTTATTTTTGTTAATTTTGTATATTTTTTGTTAATTTTGTAAATATTCTTAATTTTGCATATATTTTTTTGCTAATTTTGTAAATATCCTTAAAACCATGGTTTTAGTTTTATAAGTCGTACTTATTAAGTAATTAGTTTGTAAGGAAAAAAAATAATAATGTCCATTATTAATTCAAAATTTTATTTTATTAAAAATAAAAATATATACATATCAAAATATTGTAATTTCAGAAAAACATGTTAAAAAATTTAAAAAAATACAAAAAAATTAAAAAAAAAAAAACAAAAAAAATACAAAAAAATTAAAAAAATTAAAAAGAAAAAATTAAAAAATTAAAAAAATATATATGATGAAAAACTTTAAAAATAAAAAAATTAAAAAAACAAAATACATCATGAAAAAAAGAAAATACGTCATGAAAAAAACATGTTAAAAATATTTAAGTATCGAAATTTGTATTTAAAATTTTATATATATCTAAGTAGGCTTGTAAGTTCGTCGACGGCCACGCCCCCTTATCCGGACCACTTTCCCAGCCCAGGAGTGCTGATTGATTGGTTGTGCCTTTTTCAATGTTCTACAAGATCCACTTCAACAATTCACCGTCTTCTTCTTCTACGCCCTTTGGATTGAAATACAATCGAGGAATATCATGTTCTTCCACAAGTTTCAATATACGATCCAGCAATTCCGGACGAGCATATGTTATCGTTTTTCGCATCCACAACGTAAGAAAATATGTCAGCGTGTCGAATCCATCTAGGCGATCTTCTCCAATATCAGATTCGTCAAAGGTAAGTGTGAATAGAAGATCAAAAGTTTCCACAGACGAACTCCATTCAATAGCTGATGTTATTTTGTCAGGATAAAAAATATCACGATCTCTTGATGATATGGATCTCCAAATCAGATAACCGAATGGCTTTATCCAACATCTTATTCAACAGTCGAGTTCTAGCCATGGATTCCTCCACTATTATATGGTGTTGAAGACTTCCGCCCATTGTTGTGTTTTGAAAAATTGAAACTGCTTCATCTCATCGTCATCATCATAATTATATGCTGCTCCATGTTGGTGGGGGATACTGAAACTGCTCCGGCCCATCGTCACCATGCACATATGTCGCTCCATGTTGGTGGGAGATATTGAAACTGCTCCAGCCCATCATCATACATATTTTTTGCTCCATACTGGTGGGGATATCATACCACGTCTTTGCCACAATCCAGCTATTGGCGCTACATGGGAAGCCGAGCCACTTCACGTATACTTTAACTTTCTTTTATTTCAACACCTTTTCCACTAAATATACGTCTGGATATTTAACTTTTTGTAACCGGGTTGGTTAATCGTACCTTATTGGTTTTAAAAAGTTCCGTCGTCCATGATGGTAACTATCCTTTATCGAATTGAGACTTATGCTTGCTAATATGAACTACATCACCAACATTATATTTGTAAACAGTTGAAAGGAGCAATTTCTCCTTGCTTGGTGTTATATCACGCGGTCGCATTTTTATTGTTCTATGTTTCCGTGAATTGTAACTGTCAATTAAATCGTTTAGTATATCCAGCCATCGATACGATCCATTGTAACTAAACATCTTCCACATTTCAGTCTTCAGCGTTCTATTAAATCTCTCCATCACTGACGCTTTTTTGGTTGAAAATGTTGAATAATGATTAATGTTGTACTTATTCATGAGCGTTTTAAACAGCTGATTATAAAATTCTTGCCATCGTCGCTTTGCAAGTTATCCGGCCTCCGTCCTTGTTTAAGTGTCGACTCAAAAAATGTGGCTGTTACTTCTTTTCCAGTTTTATTTTTAACGGGTACCGCCCATGCATGTTTCGAAAACATGTCGGTTGTTGTTAACAAATAACTGAATTCTTTATTCACTGAAGCGTAGGCACCCATCTCAATTAAATCACATTGCCAAAGATCGTCAATTCCTTTCACAATCATACGTCTGCGTGGAAAATTTTTTCGCGCCGGTTTATGTAGTTCACGAACCACTTGTGCTTTGCTCATTTTGCGTCTCAGTGTTCTCTACAGGTTTCAGCAATTTATCAAGACGTTCTTCAGTCTTCGATATTCGAAGATTAAATGCAGAAATTTCTCGATTCATCCATATTTTATGATGCGTAAAAAGCTGCATTGCCTGGGTCGGCAGGTGCGAAGCATTTTCAATCTTTGTTCTGGTGACTTCGACTGTTTCTGTTAATTCAGAAAGTTTCTCTGTTGCAAAACTCTTTAAAAATTTCAGATTCACCACATCTTGATCATTAATCGGATCCTTTATATTGGTTAGTTTTCTGTTTCCAAAATCATAGTTCCCCGATTGCGTCATTTTCAAACCAATGTCTTTAAGAATCTGCTTCTTAATACTTTTATCATACACCCGGCCGAATTTGTCAATAGTTATGTTTCTGTTACGCGTACGACCGAATTTGTCCATCTTCACTCAATGATATTAGCTTCTTTCAGTTCTTCAATGATGGATATTATTTCGTTATTATGACAACTGTGTCCAACTTGTTGTGACGCCACTAGTAATCGTAGTCGACTGACCAGTTCATTCGCATTGTCCCAGTATATAAAGTCTTTTTTCAAATTATTAAACTGCATCAGATCATGTCCCGATCTTGGAGTACCGCCGACGCTAGGAGATTTTGGAGCACTGCCGACACGACTTCTTGTATCATATATTTTTCTTGGTATATGTTTTTTAGCGGAGCTGATTGGGAACAACTGACAAATAATGTTTATGTATTTATAATTCGAGCTACCTTTTATTTGCTGGTTTGGACTGTAATTTCGTCAGTGCGCATTTGTTTGCTTTAAAATTTGTTTATACGCATTTAAATCTTTAGTATGATATGAACCAATTTTTGGTACGTTCATGAAAATCAATTCATATAATCCACGTGTTCCTTCATACACAATATCACCAATTATTATATCATCACCAGCTATTTGAAACGATTGATTTCCAATCATCCATTCATCATCTTTTTTGTACGACCCGTATACCACATCAATTCCGCTATTGGGTTGAAGGTATAGTTGCAAGTATTTTCTTGCTATTGGTCCAAATTCTATTGGCAAATCTTCAGCTGCGGGCATCAATTTTCGAGCAACACTTTGCGCTGACCCAAGAAATTTTGGTGTTTCAAATACATTTTGTTCTTCTTCTGGATACGATTCAAAAACATCTTCTGGAATGTCTTGTATTGAAGTATCTTCCTCTTTTGTTGGTAGACTATAGTAGTCAACAGTTGGTTTTTCCAATTTTTTCTTTTTGATTTTAGGTGTGAACGCATTCGATACTTGCGTCTCTTCTCCTTTTGTTTCCACTTTAGTAGGATGTTTCTTATGATCACCATTTAATTTTGTAGCTATTTCTTTAAGCGGAGTAGTGACTCGTTCCAATGTACTTTGAAGCAACATATTTGACTCCACTTTTCCGGATCGTAAAGCATTAAACTTTTTACGTATATTGCTTGTCGCTTTTATAATGTTATTTTTAATCGCCTTTTTAACCATCTCGATCACTGCTTCCTAGAACGATTTCTCAAGAACTGAAGCTCTATCGCATGCGACTGCTGTATTTATATGGTCGTATTTAGGTGGACCAGCTCGAAACTGCTTAGACCGGTTCAGAACTGCTTAGATCGGTTACCGAAACCAGTTCGAAACTGCTCGGACCAGCTTAGGACCAGTACAGGACTAGTATAGGACCAGTCAGCAGGTCGGTTCAGAACTGGTTATATCATTTTCCGGATGTTGATCCTTTCAGAAACGTCGAACTTGTTTCGATATCTTCCATTGCGTATATCATCTTCTTTGCAAATAGTTAAAAATCCATAGTTATCACGTCAACGCTCTCTGCATAATTCTTTGAATTGATTGAACGACATGTCGAAATTAATATGATCATCGTAGATATGTCTGAGGTTGAGATCATCCTGTTTGAAGACTACAACAAGATTTGCGTTATCCCGTACATGACGTTTGGGTGCCGCTGTATACGTTTGCGTCAAGTAGAAACAATCATCATTGTAGTGTCGAGAGTGGCTAAAATATTCTTCTATTATGGCTTTTTTTCCCGCGCAGATATATCGTCGAATATTACCAGCGAATTTGGTCGTGCTTCTTTCGGTGGTATGACATCATCGTTATTAGAGTATGTAAAATAACCCAAGCCTTTAACACTTTTAATGATTCGTTTCAGATATTGATATTTCTGTTGGTGTAATGATTTGGAATAGATGTATATGTTTTCAAATACCACACCATTAAAATCCTGGATAAGTGATAGAAGAAGTGACGTTTTGCCGCATCGACTTGGACCACAGATGATCGCTCTAATACTCCTCGGTAGCAGTGGACCATTTTTCTTGAAATCAGTGCTGTCCTCGTCAGACGAAAACTCGAAATTTTTCACTGGTAGCGTCTCCAGCTGTTTAACGAATGAAAAGACATCGTCGATGTTGATTAAAAAACACTATTTCTCATACTAATAAAGTTGAGTAAATTTCCAGCATATTTATAACATATATAAATAGTACAGCATATGCTCTCCTGTTTTCAGTTCACTTTTAACTTCCTCGTTCCAACCGTCGACCGTAGTCGACATAAAACAACATTTCGTAGGGAATTTTTATTACCGCTTTAGAGTGGGTTGACAGCACTGACAGGAGTACCACTGTCTTCCTCATAGATAGCAGCACATTACAGATTTTTTTTCAGATAGATCCACGTTCATTGTTGATATTTCACAGCAGTTTGAAAATAGCGCATCGCTACAAAGGGTACTTCCCAGCGTCTTCGTGAATGTAAATAGTTTTTTAGTATATTAAATGCATTATTTTTTAATATGTGGGGGTTAATATGTTATTATGAATGTCCAGAGAAGGAAATAAGATATTTGTTTAGAATGTTTCATGAGTTTGATTGTCATAGTAACGCCAGAAACTTTCATGTCTACTGTAGTCGACATTTGGAAACCGGCTACGTAATAATTAAAAAAATATGTTTATGTAAGTAAGTACATTCCTGAAAATATTTTCAATCTGGTTACAGAAAAAACTAATCGTATATATTGAAAAAAGGGCGCCCCCTAATTTTAAATAATGAGCAAACAAAAAGGTTTTTTGGTGCCTCCATCAAAATGTCCGTAATGGGACTTCCAAGCACAAGAATGTACTATCATTCCAAAACAAAGGTTTCTTCCATTGCAATCTTGTCCAGAAATCAATTTTTTGCTATCATGAGAAATTTAAAACTTGTTTATGACAATGAAGTGGCTCCAGAGGAAAAGGCTGCTTCCAAATTTTGGAAAGTGAACCCTCTTATAAATGTGTAAACCCTCATGTGTTCATTATCATTACAATAATTATTTTGTAGTTATTACACATGTTTTCCATTCATCTATTGTGTTTCCTTAGCCAACTATTTTCAGAAATTCTTAAGAAATTAACATTGTTTTTAGATGTCAATTGAGTAAGCGTTATTCCAAATGTCTACTACAGTCGACATCAAGTTTTTTCAGTAAAAAAAAAAAAAATTAAAAGTGGTTTCTTGATTTCTTTTTATAGTAATGAACACAAATTTTAGAAAAAATCAAAAATTTGAAAAAAAATGTTTTATTTGGAATGAGGAGGTTAAATGTCGATGCGGAAACAACTAGCGGTTAGTCGTGAGAAGACAAGTGGTGTGAAAAGATCTGGTTGTGGTATAGTAAACGGAGTAATTAACAAATTACCATTTGAAATTCATATACCTGGCTATCAGTACTGTGGACCTGGAACTAGACTGCGCGAACGATTGCTACGAGGTGATCCGGGTATCAACAAATTGGACGCCGCATGCAAAGAACACGACATCGCCTATTCACAGTTTAAAGATATTCAAGATCGACATAAGGCTGATTTAATTCTAGCTGATAAAGCGTGGGAGCGAGTTAAATCGTTGGACGCAAATCTTGGCGAGAAAGCTGCTGCTTGGGCTGTAACGAACGCGATGAAGTCGAAAGTAAAACTAGGAATGGGTCATTCAAAGAAGAACAAAAAAGGACAGAAATTAATATTTGGCGCTGGAATTCGTGATTTGAGAAGTATATTGAAGAAAAAGAAGCCGAAAACTATTAAGAATGCGATAAAATTTGCACTGAAAGCTGCGAAGAATATTTTCAAGAAGAAGGACAGTCAATTTACAACACCGAGAATCATTCCAATTCCAAAAACTGGTGGAATTTTACCATTCCTAGTTCCACTTTTTGCCGGCCTGTCCGCTATAGGATCACTTGCTGGAGGTGCTGCTGGTGTTGCAAAAGCAGTAAATGCTTATAAAACAGCAAAGAAACAATTGGATGAAAATGAACGTCATAACAGGATGTTGGAAGCAATTGCACTTGGATCCAAATCTGGAACTGGACTTTATTTGAAACCATACAGAAGAGGTTTGGGACTTTACATCGAATCAAAAAACCGCTAAGCGAGCTACCCGATCGACCATTAACTGATCGCGACATTTATCAGTTTGGAAACAAATATTTGTCCAATTTTCGTGGCGTGTTCATGAGAGATGATTTACCGAAACGTCCAAGGCGAAAGGAGTGTGGAGTCATGAATTTGGATAATTCATCGGGACCAGGAAACCATTGGGTAGCGTACGCCAAAGATAACAAGAACAGATATCAGAATTATGAACAATATAACTGTGGACATTTATGTCTAGAATTTTTATGTAATACAAATTATTTTCAATAAATATTTTTCTTAATTGAATAATTTTGTTTCATTTCTCATCTATACTTTAAATATACCTGTGATATAGAATTTTCTCTCATTCGTATCTTAGGCACCATGTCGCTAACATTAACGTTAAGTGGTGACTCATCTATATTAACGGCTGAATATTTTCCACCCATCGATTTACCGGGTGATTATGTGTGCGGGTTGGTCAATTTTGAAACATACAACGCAGTGCCAAATATCGACGAAACAAATAATTTATTTCATTGCGGTGATGATAAAGTGAAATGCATCGAGATACCTGTCGGCAATTATGATCTGGAAGATTTGGAGTTTCAAATAGAAGGTAGGATATTAGAGAACAGAAAACCGGGTGATAGCTCGCAACTTATACTTCGTGCAAATAACAATACGCTAAAAAGTGAAATAAAATGTACGGAAACAATTCATTTCGATCAAGAACGAACAATTGGCTCACTACTTGGCTTCAGTAAGCGAAAACTTGCGGCTGGTCAATACCACTATTCGGATAAACCAACGAATATCATGAAAGTGAATCTGATACAAATTGAAACTAACATTACAACGAACAGCTACCTGAACAACGTTCCAGCACATAATATTTATTCGTTTTCGATTCAAGTTGAACCTGGGTATAAAATAAGCGAATCACCGAATACAGTTATTTATATGCCGGTGACCGTGAAGCGGATAACATCTCTAGTTTTACGAATTGTGGATCAAGACGGTAATTTAGTGAATTTTCGAGGCGACACGATAACAATAAAGTTGCATTTGAACCCGGCGTAAAAATGTTGGTGAACCAAGGTGAACGGATCGGTGAGGAAGAAGTAACAACGACCGCCATTAACAAGAGAGAACAAACAATTTCAACGACAACTGGGTTTCAAGCTGAAGAGGAATTACTGAGCAGCATTTTAAGCATCAATATTGGAATCGATTTCGATGAAAGCATTTCAAACATCGAGTATCACTGCTATTCGCCGTTTCTAAATGCGTTTGGAAACAGCGAATCGAATCTGCTGTCAAAATCAAGATCTGATCCTGCTACCGCACGAAAGTTGTCTGTATGTGGAAGAACAATTGCTGAAGAGTGATAAAACAGTATCGACTACAGCGAAATTATCCAACAATTCATTGGCGTACCTGTTTGAAGAAATACGGTATGAACTGAACGACGTGGAAATCGATCAATGCAAGTACGTTAGACCGACAACAACATTAATCAATTATTTGGCATTAAACAAAAATGAAAGCAAACTACTCTATAACGCCGGATGGTGTCCGGGTGAAACAATTAAAGTAACGGAAAAAGGCTACTTCAATTTCTGTCTACCATTGGCACGAATGTTTGGATTTCTTAACCATTACAAGAAAGTTATCATCAATGCGAAACATCAACTAATTCTGACTCGGGCTCGGACGGACCATGATGCGGTTATATCACCAATGGATGACGTCACTTTCCATATACATAAAATTCAATGGATGGTACCACACGTTGCAGTTATAGATGAACAGAAACTGAAGTTGTTGAAATATGTGGAAAATAGTCGAGGTATTACAATTGCTTTTCGATCATGAGATATGCTTATACCACCAACGATTCCAACGACCAGACAAAACATTTGGACGGTGAAAAGATCGACTCAGCTGGAAAAACCGCGTTACATTATATTCGCTCTACAAACGGATTAACGAAATAAAAAAGACAAAGATTCCAGTATTTTCGATCACTGTGAACTTTCAGACGTTAAAGTTTATTTAAATTCTGCGAAATACCCGTACATGGATTTGAATTTGGATTTCAATAATGATAAACATGCAGTAGCATATCACATGAACTCGAAATTTCAACAAGCATATTATGATTGTAAGAATCGCTCCAATTATATTCATCGATTGTTCTCATCAAAAAGAATCATTGAAAAGTGGACCAGTGGATATTCGAATTGAATTTAAAACGTTGAAGGAGGTGCCAGAGAATACATCAGCATTTTGTCTTCTACTACATGATCGTGTGGTTTAATATAATTCATTGACAAATATTGTTACAAAATATGTATAAGAACACCTCAATTCGATTATAAATCAGCCAGTTTCGCTCTAGATAACGCACAATGAAGACCGACGAAGCAATTGTTGACTTCCAAGGATTTTCAAATGCAAGAAACGGGAAATTCTACATAAAGGAATTGGCTGTGTTGAAATTCGATTCTTCCGAAGAAAATTATGGTGAAGATTATATAGTACAACACTATGTATTCAAATCACCAATACCGTTTTGCGAATTAAGTGAAAAAGATCAGTGCACAGCTCGTTGGTTGCGAAAAAATCATGATGGATTCTCCTGGATGGATGGGCATATTGAATACGAGGAACTAAAATACATTTTAATAAACAATCTACACAGAACTCGAATCATCTATATGAAAGGTAAAGAAAAAGTGCGGTATTTGAAACGACTACTACCATCAGCACCCATCATGAACTTTGAAGAAATAACAATTTGTCCCAAGTTGGGAATCATAACATCAACATACACTAGTCCTCGATTCGGCCATCATTCTGGAGCAACTTGCGCCATGGAAACTGTTATATCCATATACAAATATTATTGTAATAACGCTTAAACATTATTGTAAAATATTTATTTTAAATAAATTTATTAAAATAAAAAATGTGTTTTTATTTAGAGAAAAACCTGTATAAACCTGTTTTCAGATAAAAATATGATAAAATTTTGAATCAAGGTACAGAGTTCGCGGTGGTTCAGACTAGCAACGTCATCTTTTAACTATCAAAAAGGATTTTCGGTGCCATCTGTTGACAATTTCTCAAACTTATGCACAGGGATCGCTAGTATCCAGACTACGAGCGCCACTAGTAGTGAAAACTTGGTATTTACAGAGCTCGAAGGTGGCTGCGCCATCTGTCGACAATTTTTTTCAAACTTACACACAGGGATCGCTATTATCCAGACTATGAGCGCCATCTAGTAGTGAATTACAGGGCTCGAAGGTGGTTGCGCCCTCTGTTAGGGAATTTTTTATTAATTCTTAGGTTCGGTTAGGTTAGAAAAAAAATTTTGTTAGGATAGGTTAGGTTAGGTTAGACAAAATTTCGTTGGGTTGCGTTAGGTTAGATCAAGTTCCGTTGGGTTCAGTTAGGTTAGAAAAAATTTTCGTTCACATTACTCCACCCATCGCCGGAGGCTTCTAGAGTCGCCCCGATAGCTCTACTTCCTTCCGAGGTCGCTCGAAAAAGTCGGATGGTGGGATAGTGGCCCCTCAACTCAAAAGTAACTACTTGAGTCATAAGTGACTCACATTTTATGTAACACGTGACTTTCAGTTCTGTCACTGTGACATAAAATTTACAGCAGGGTCGTGGAGAGAAATCAAGGGCCCCAGGGAAAACTATCCCGGCCCCCCGTGAAATATTAAATTTACTACTGACATCTAACCTTGTCCTTTAAAATCTATGTAGCAAAAATATATAAATGATACTAGCTGGCGCGGCAAAGGTTATCCTGCCCTTTCCGGTAGAGTGGTGCAAACTTCCCAATAGTTTAGGAGCTATCGCCATAATTCCAAATTTCTTTTTCTTCCAATAACTTCTTACTGACAAGAATTTAGTTATTTTCATCTGCAAATTCTAATACCAACTTTTTATGTAGAATTTGAATATTTTCTTAGAATTTTTCAGTAACGATCTGTTTTTGATTTATGACTACGAACCTTGTTTTTCTTACGAAACGTGAAATAGATTTTGGCACAGTTATGTTACCGTGCCCTGTAGTTAACCATATGTATTGGAAAACGGAGAATTTTGATATGCTATCTGGTGGCCCGAAAATAAACTACTGCGGAAAGGCTATTTGTACATTTCATATAAATCAAGTGAACTTTAATCAGCTGTAATTTTTTTTATGACTTGTCATTAAAAATATTTTACCCTAATTTAATCAAATGTAATACATGAAAATTGTTCAAATTATGGAATTTTCATCACGAAAAAGTAAAAGTATACTGTTGTGTGTTTGAATGCAACATTAGAAGGTCCCAAGAATGATATACAAATGTTGCTACGGTTTTTGAGCTTCCAGACGTCGGACGTGTCTGAAAAATATTAGCGGGTAAAAAACCATTATTTTTGTTCCAGATTATTTTAGTTTACATCTTTAGGATAAATTTAAAAAAAAAATTACTACGGTTACTGCTATGCCTTTGGTCAATAATCACTTTTAAAGATTTTTTGTTTATCGATTAAAAAATGTCTCAAAATTTAAGTCTAACAAAGCATTACATAGAAACATGAAGTGATAATTAAACAAATTTATTTTTCCTGTAATCTCCTGACTTTTCTGAACATTTTGATGAAAAAATTATTGCTTTATGTTAAATATTACAGAAGTTATGAATTTTTTAATATAATAACGTCACCGAAAGTGATACCACAGAAACATCATTTTAATCCTATTTTGCTAAATTTCAAAAATTCATAACTTGAAAACTATTAGAGATAATTTTTTTAAATTTTGTACAGATGATTAGGATGGTTAATAAACAAATAAAAAAATTTTCAGCTAAATCTGAGGTCATGGGTGACATGACCTGGATGAAGTGGCGTGTAATGACCCAGCAGGGGTTCGAACTCCTGCCAAGGTTAATCCCTAATGGATTAATGAAAGATCTAAAATTTACTGAAATAAAACAACCGAAATTCCTTTTCCTTCTAATTTATTCTAACCCGTCTAAAATTACATTAATAAAAAATAATCTCCTCTCCTATCAACGAATAAAATAATCAATTAACCAGATTTATTAAATAATACAGAACCCAATAAAATATATTAACTTCAAACACTATTTTGCGGACCCATTGTTACATCCAACTATCAAAATATTCAGTTACGTTTGATAAATAAAATTTAACCCTTTGTACCCGCTGTTTTCCCGAAATTATTGATATTTTCACAATCGGTCCCAGAAATTGATGTTTGAGGTTTTATTTAGACAAAAAGAATAAATTGAACCATAAAATATATTACGAAATTTTAGGTACTCACCAAATTCTCCTTATAAGTTAGGATATAATACACTAAAACTAGTTTCTTATCAAAACTACACTTACTTGCTACAAAATACTTAAACGCTAATTCACACAAGTTTATAACCCTTAAAAAGTTTACAAGAATCCACAAATGTCCCGATTAACTAGTCAAAATTTCCCAAATTAATCTTAAATTTACTCAATCACTCTAATCCACAAATACCACACAAAATCCCGATTTACCCAACTACTCAACAAAATCCTTAATAACAATCACCCAAAAATTACTCAAAAAACTTTCGCACTCAAAGATCTACAAGCTACCTCCGAACTCTCTGAGATCCCGTGAACGACTTTTTTAACCGTTTTCATTTTTAATTTGGCTTGGGTTCTACATACCCTTCACCTCATACCCCTCTTGTTTATAAATTTGTTCCAGAATCTTCTATAGCAAAATTCTTATCAGCAATTAATTATTTCTCGTTAATTTATTAAATTATTATCTATCGTCAACGGTTTTTGTCACCCCATCGCGATGTTTAGTCTAAACATTTTCTTACATGTTCAAATACTACAGAAATATATTTAACTTATTCCGCTCCTCAATGAATGGACCCTTTTGTTCATATAAATATTTAATAATTATTTGTTTATGCAAGTGTGATTCTGATTAGAATATGTACATACGTACTGCTTTAGTATCAACTTAAAATTTTTATTCTAATTTTAATTTAGATTTACTTTTATTCCCATATAAAATATAAAAAAAATATTTAAATTTTGAATAATAAACCTGGCTTGTAACAGTTAATGGAATTTTTTCTCCTTGAAAAATCTTGAAAAATAATCTCGAAAAATTTTGTAATATTTTTTAAATTTAGGTTGAGAAATGAATAAATTACGTTAAGTACTAGTTCTAATGTCAGACAATAACTTACTATGAAATAATCAGGTAAAATATTTTCTTCGAATTTTTCTATAACTATTCATTTTTGAGTTATAACCCCGAACTTTTGTTTTCTTATAGAATGTAAAGTAGGTTTTGACATAATTAAATGGCTTTATTTTTTCAGTTCTATCGATATAAATGTATTTTGCACCATCGAAAAGAGGGGTAAAAATCACATAAAGAAGGTTTTGATTATTCTATGTAAATTGGTTTCCGAGAAAAAATAATTTTTGTAATCGGAAATTCTCTATGCACAGAATGCTGTGATAAGAGTATTTTTTTAAATTCATTGTTATGAATTTATATTCTTAGAAATATACACAAAAACGAAAAATATACAGGCGTTGATAATATGTTTAATTGCGGAACTAGCACAGGATATATATTATCTTTTTTCTTATCTGTTTATTAAATGAAGAAAAAAGGTAAGATAACTAAAATAAATTTTTATTTTTTTAAAAAGTCATCAAAATAATTTTCCTATATTTAATAGCTTGTAATAAAAATATTCTTCGTTCAATGCATCATTAGTAGGTTTTTCGGTATTATGAACCTATACGATCATTTAAACTTACAGAATTAAATTTATATAGAATATTTGGTGGCATTGTAATAATTCTAAAAATATACACAATAATAAGGAATTTAAGATGTAATATTTTATTTTATTTTTAAATAATATCTATTGCTTTTAATTTAAATACACCTAATTTTGTTTTTACATTCGAGCTTTTCTTACATAAATTTCTTTTAACACGATTTAAAAAGAGATATTTTGTTCTCTTTCTACAAGATTTAATTCGTTTTATACTAACTATCCAAAAATAAAAACAAAATTTTGTTATATTTCTTGGAACTCAATAAATTGACTGAATTTCAAAACAAAAAGCACCTGTTATTTTGATATTGTTTTAAATAACTGAAAATCAGAGATGAGATTCTTTTCAGTGCTTAACAATTCATAGAACTTCTACGAATGTTTTGATTTCATAATCAATTGAAAAAGTTAACTGATAGAACTTTTATTTAAATGTGCTTTTGTTACATAGTGGCTTTTATAATTTTATAAATGAGAAACTCCTTTTAAAACGACTTTTTTCATATACATTTTACTGAAATGTAATAACTTGTAATTAATATTTTTGTGTTTGGTTAATTAGAAATCAGAAATATTTTTTAGCTGCTTTTATAAAATAATGTACCTAACATAATTGCAGTCATATAAAAAATTGTGCTTCTAGTGAGTTCTTTTTTTTTAAATCAATTATTTTTCTGTTTAGTGTTTTTAAGTTATTTTTTGTTTTGTTTTTGTTATTTTTTTTTTTTTTTTTTTTTTTTTTTTTCAAGCAAAACTTACCTTATCTACTAAATTAGTAAATTTCCAGTGTTTGTGGAATAAAATGTGCAAGCATAACTATAAAAATAGTAAGACTAATGAAACTTTTATTTAATCTACTATTTTTTCCATAAATATTTTTTTCGGAAAACAATCTATCATGTGAAAACAGAATTAGACGTATGTGTGTATGTATGTATGAAAAAATGGACTTACAAGGTTTTGTACTTTTAACTTTGTGATATTTACTGGCTAAAAATCCATTTATATGAGTTAAAATTAGCTAAAAATAAAACCTATTTGGCCGGCTCGGGCCCGGGGCTACAGCCTCGGCTGTCCTCCCTCTCGTCGGGCCTGATTTACAGAAAAATGTTCACTGGGAATGTGAATTAAAAAACCAAGAGAAAGTAAGAATTAGATAAGAGTTATTGATTATTTTTAAGCATTTAATCAGTACATTGCATAAGAATATAAGTTATTACATCGCAATTTTTATATTATTATAAAAATGAAACAAAATGTTTATGTGTAAATTAACTTACTTTATCTTGTTTAGAAAAGCAACTTCTGAGGAAATCGTGAGGTTTTGAGCGGTTTGAGTTATGTATTTACTATGAAATTTTTTTTTTTATGCAGTCCCGAACTTTTTTTTTTTAATTTGGACCAAAATATAATTTTTATAGCTATTTATGAAGTTTTTGAATATTCTTTTTTTGTGCGATTTTTTTATGCCGTTCCTATGCCCCGTATAAAAAAGGTTCAGCTGTATTCATTTAATTTGAATCAAATTTGAGTGAAATTCAATCAAAAAATGATACTGTGATGAAAAAGCCTTAAATGTCGATAATTTCCGAACAAGTAATCGTAAAAATATTATAAAATAACTAAAACAAGATTTATATGGAATATGTTTATATACTTCTGTGAGTCAATGAAGACAAAAATAATTTTATTCCTTTATTTTTAAAAGATTTTAAAACTTACTTGTTTTTCTCCAACAGAACCGCTACTGTATGTTGTAGCTAAAGTGGAACTGCAAGCTTCTGAATACCATGGGACATGCCCCGTTTCTGTAGCACTTGATATAGACAATGTCCAGATAGAATTAGTGTAACCATCACAGTTACAATTATCCTTATCACGACCACCATTACCCGAGGCCCAAACAAATATAGACCCTTTTCCGCCTCTTCCCTAAAAATTGTTTTTGTAAGTTATTTTTTTTTAAGCAATTGGCAAACTAATAAATGTTGAGAGATTCAGTTTTTCCTCTAGCACATTTTTGAAGTAATAATTTAAAATAAAAAATAAAAAGCAATAAAATGTTAATAAAAAACAAATATTCAAAATAAGAGGCCCATACTCAAGAAGTATGACAGCCACAGACCAATGAATACTATTATATTATACTACTAGACAAAGCATAAAGCCAGTTTGTAGGCATTTTTCTTGAAGCAGGTAACGCGGGTGAGATTTAAGAAATATACTATAATGTCAATTTTTGAGCAAATGTGACTATAATTATTACAGGACGTAATTTGTATACGTACGTATTTTGAAAATAAAGCGAATACCACTTTCTTTCTTTCAAAATTTTGCAGTTTCTTCTAAAAAAAATCAAATTTTATTATCAATATTATATTCTGACAATAAATATTGGAAAAAGTTACTACGGACACCATTGGTTATTGCATTGATTACTATATTACAGACATAGAACACTAGAAGCAAACTAATATCAAAAAAATGTAGCTCGCTTGGAGTCATTTGTTGGTCAGTCACAGCTTAAGGCATGTAGTCAGTCAGTGTCGGTCACCGAACGCACAATGCATTGTAATGTATTGTTAGACATTGTTACTTGAACTGCACACGTTGCTCTGTCCCATAATAGGTGTTTTCTAGTCGTGTGTGTGAATACGCACAAAGAACCAAACATCAAACCAACACCACTGCAAACAGTGTGTACCTACACAACATAGTGTGAAGTGGGGAGGATTTTACGTCACCTGACGGCTCCAGTTGTAATACTACCTATTATATATTAGTTTGGCCCCTTGATTACAGAATACTATTAGGTCGGAACTTGGTCGTATCTGGTTGCCTCAATTATACATTTATATAATTAGTCTGTATAATATAATATATATTATGTTCATTGGTCTGTAATGACAGCTTATCTTAAATTAATGTCACTAATAACTAGCATAATAAGTATTTAAAAAAAGAACGGGTGTTCGGAATATAGAATATTTTCCTAAAAATGATGGAAAATTAAAACGAAATCTTAGAAGGCATTTATATTGTAAAGGAAAAATGTAGAAAAATAATACCAAAATAAAAATTTTTTAAAGTACTATACTAAGTTAAAAATTTTTTTCCGATTTTTTTTTTTTTTTTTTTTTTATAAAAAGGTCTCTTCAATGTGCCGAGAATATGTATGAAAAATTTAAGGTTAAAATTCAAAATAAAATGAGCAGCGGAGCCCCATCACGGAAGTCGAATTTTTCCTTTCATCTTCGGTATTGAGTGACTACAAGCGAAATGTAATTGAAAGTCCACAAGCGATTTGTCATTTTGGTGGTTTCAAAACTGATGATGAGTGTCCGGTTGATCGGGGCTTTAAAAAAAGGTTTTAAGTTTTTAAGGGCTGAATCTCAATAAATTTCAATTTTGTGCCGATAGCAGTTAACAGGGAAAAAGCCAACACAATTCGTACGAGGGCATTTCTACCCATGCTTATCCGCCAATTGCCTTTTGTTTTATTTTTAAATATTAAAAAAGGAACTTAAATAGTAAACTGGAAGGCTTTTATGAAGATATTCTTTCTTTCCAAAAAAATCCAAAATTTCTATTTTATAAATAATAAAAATCCAAAATTCCTAATTTATAAATAAACAGTGACTTTAATAACATTTTTAAATTACTTAATATGTATGTATTTCATTTGTTAAAAAACTGTATTCACTTTTACTATTTGCTGTATTTACTTTTAAAATTACTATTCGCCTACTTGTATTTAGAATAAAAATAATGCTTTTAAAACACATTTAACAATAACATTCAATTCCGATGTAAAAATGGGATAAGTGGGGGGAAAAGTAATGTGGACTCCCTAAAAGGTACTAGCTGGATATTAACTGAATACACGTACAAAATTTTAGCCCTCTAGGTTTCCTTAGAGAGTCTCTAGACGTGTTAGAAAACAAGCAAAAAAATTAAGGAAATATTGGCGTAAAAATCGTGGGGGTAAGGGTTAAAAGTTGAAACTCAATCCGAATACAAAATTTCAGCCCTCTAGGTTTATTTGGGTGACCTGTGCAAGTGGTACAAACTTCGAAAACGTCGAAAATGCATGAAATTGTAGCTTAAAAATGAGGGGGGTGGGGGTAAAATATTAAAACCTCCAAAAAGCACAACCTAGGTACGAACTTTATCAACACACCAAATTTCAACCCTCTACGTTAATTCTGGGGGGCTGGGGGCGCGTTAGATCCAGCGAAAATCGTTTTTCCCCCCTCTACTCCCACCAGATCATCCTAGGAAGCTGAATTTTGGATATGTTGTAGATAATTGACCGAAACATTATTTCCAATCGGTTTGGAAAAGTTTTACTGCTTTTCCGCCCCCCACCACCCCCTTAAAAGTTGGGTCGGATCCAAAATTTGCCCAAAATTTGACCCCACTTTGATAGTATTGTTGTGCATCGGAATGAGCCTCATTTACCAAATTTGAGCTCTTAACTTGCATAGGGAATATATATATATATATATATATATATATATATATATATATATATATATATATATATATATATATATATATATATATATATATTTTTTTTTTTTTTCTACATATTCGTGTTCTACGGGTCCGAAAACGGATAGCGCCCCTACTCTCGCGTCTCGTCGTTCTTGTCATATAGACAGTATAAGTCTAATTTTTTCAAGGAAAAATTCGACTAAAAAGTTATATCAATTTTTGCATAATCATGTTTTGACGACGGTCCCGGATTGGCTAATTAGCTATTAGTAAGTTTATCTATAAATATTTTATAAAATATGGGTAAGAAAAATTTCATTTAAAAAACTTAATGTGTTTTTCTTAAAATGATATTTTTCAAATTTGCTTCAACCCTAGCTCAAAAATTTTTTATCCGATTTTAATAAAACATGGTTCATTTCGTTTATTATTATGCCTATTGTACATCCCCCCACCAACCTGGTGATTTTTTTCTTTTTTTCCTGTTTAAACACTTAAAAAAATGGGAAAAAGTGCTGCTTTCAAAAAAATTTCAAATATGCGCCATTTTTCGAAAAAACGCTTTACTTCCGGTTTTGGTGGGGGAATGCGCAACTACATATGTCTACCGTAAAATGTTATTTTTTTTCAGATGCACTGGAGAGGCTGTATCATTTTAGAAGATGTGGGCTGTTTTTCCTTTTTACGTCAACTTCAAGAGTCTACGTCTATACTAAAGAAAAAAATTATAATTAAACAAAAAAAAATTTTTTTATAATATAACTATAGCTCCTAAGTTATCAAGTATGAAAAAAATTTGGCACTAAAAATACATTTTTCACTTATTATTACACGAGAGGTTTGTATTTTTAAAAGCTTTTATTTAACTTGCTATGTTACTACGTTTATTTAGATCAAATCTTGCAATCAAAATTTAGACAACTTCTAACTGAGCTAGAGCAGCGGTTTCCAAACTGCCCCCCCCCCCCCCCCCCAGGGAGACGCGCAATGTTTGCCAGGAGGCGCACGTTAATTGCAAATATCCTTGTCGTTTTGATAAAATCATGGTTTTAAGAATAACCGTTCAAACAGAAGTACCAAACAATGGACATTTTCTTTTTGAACTTTATTTGGCCATCGCACCGATCTTTAGATCATTCACAGCCATTACATTTACAATGTGTTGAATAAATCAGCATAAACATATAGTAGAGGACATTTTATATTAAAGAGTTACATGGGTCTTTTTTAGAATATGGGTTTTTTAGAAATTGGTTTTTTCTTACAATATAAGAAAATATAATTTATTTCAACTTTTGGTATTATTATATATTATTCTGAGGCACTGTAAAAAAATTTTTCACCGTAGGCAACTTGTATAATTCTTACCTAATATAACAAACAAAATTTTTTCTGTATTGAAAAATATTTAAAATGGAGTTTCACAAAGTAAATCTCTCAACAGTGAATTATTTAAAATTTTTTCTATTAGCAGATGCTTATGGCTTGTACTTGAACGAAATACTACTGTTTCCGTCCTTTAGATATCATTTTACAAGTAGAAAATCAACGAAAAACACGAAAATTTTTACCAAAAATCAAAATTTTTTATTCAAAACACTGTCAAAAGCTGAAATTTCATTTTTCTAATAATTTTTTCTACTCCTATTATTAAAAGTAACATTTTGTGCACGGCTAACTATATGTAAAAATTAACAATTGCCCACACTGTGCGGAAATACAGTGGGAAATTATTTCCCACGGCTTAATATAACAAAAAAGTAGGCTATATATATATATATATATATATATATATATATATATATATATATATATATATAATACTAAAAATATACATATATGTATGTTGATTATTTATTATTGTTTCCATAGTTTCAAAGTATGCTTTGGCAAAAATTTGAACATCTTAGCAATAGCCTGCGGGCTCGCGCAACAAACTCATATTCGTGAGAATTAAGCCTCTTTTCCCACTTATTGTACAATATACTATTTTTATTGTAGCTGTCAAACTTTTATAATTTGAGATTATTTTTCCTTTTTTCGTTAGTTTTTTTCCATTTTAATTCAAAATTGAAAGAATATTGCATGTAACACGTGCAAAATGAGTGTTCTTTTTTTACTCGTCGCAATTATCCAATTCTATCTGCGACGTCGTTTGACAAACTTACGATTCATGAAAAAACCTTAATTTTGCAACTTATGACTTAAGTAACTATTGTACATATCATTAACTAAGTATCTGCGAGACTACAATTTTTAAAAAGTTTCTTTGGATTTAGGGCTCCCTGTCAAAATAGTGATTGTATGAAGGGGTCCGCAGAAAAAAAATTTGGAAACCTCTGTATTAGGGAATGAACGACATTACAGTGTTGAATGTTAATAATGAATTAATGAGAATTAAAAACCTTGCCTTAGTTACACCTTCAATAAAAGCTCGTGTTGCTAATTCTCCTGGACCATCAACTGTTTTACCATCATCATCCGGTCCCCAGGATGCACTATAAATATCTATATGTTGGGGATTTAGACTTAAGGAACGTGCTTCAACAGCATCAGTAACATCTCCGTCTAACATTCGGACACCACCTACACTTGCACCATAAGCAACTCCGACAGCACACAGAGTGTTATTGGCTGTCGCAGCAACTTCACCAGCGCATCGTGTACCGTGTCTATTTGAATCTATCATGTCGTATCGTGGCATCGGATCTTCATCGTGATTATTTACATCATATGATGCTAGAGGATCCTGAAACAAAGTGAAACAACAACAATGTCAAAGAATTTCTTCAACAATTTAAAATTCTTATACACAAATTAAAATTAAAAATTTTAACTTACGTAATTACGGATGAGGTCTGGATGATCTTTTTCAAGACCATCATCCAATATCGTAACTACTACGCCTTTGCCAGTGACACCTTCTTTCCACGCTGGTACAACATTCATATCTAAACCACCACCTCTATTCTGTAAAAACAAAATTAACATCATTGATTGTGTGGAGCAATTACCTTGTGGAAATTCATTATAAATGAAACAAAAATTATTTTCTAAAATTCACTCTATTTCAGCGAATTTTCATTAAGGAAATTTAACAATGTTATATTTGGTCTGGATTGTACCAGTCGAAAACACATTATTGAAAATATTCCTGTCCTACCATGCTGCATGATACAGAAAATTTCCAAAGGCCCCCTAGCGTAACGTATTTTAAAAATGCATACTATGTACTACGGCTTAAAATACCCAATAATCATGGGGCTTTATGTCCGTATTTTAAACTTTTATTTAATACAGATGACACTCACATAATTTATTTTACTTTTTTATTTATACGTACTACATATAAATGTGTATGTAAGTATGTAATTCAAATGTCGTTGTGTTATTTCTTTGAATTTTTTTTATATTTATTATATTTTCACACTTTTTATAAAAATGCCTATTTCTTTGGTGGTCTCGAACAACACGGTTTCAAAGAACACGGAACCAATTAATCGTGTTCTTCGGGGGATTGCTGTATTAAATACTTTACTAACAATATTCCACACAATGAAATCATCCCCACTTTTCTAAAAGTATCAGAAGTAAAAGAATCTAAAAAACGTAAGAAAAATTTTTTCCGCTTATTAACTAGGAGCTTTAGTATATATATATATATATATATATATATATATATATATATATATATATATATATATATATATATATATATATATATATATATAAAATTTCAAATTCGTAAGTTTAAATATGTGAAAACTATTCTAGGATTCTGTACAGATCAGTTCCTTATAGTACTTCGCTTAATTCACCAAACGACTCCGAAGTAGCCATATTCATATTATGATAGCATACGTAATTTTCATACATTGAGATCTTTGTGTAGATACCTAACCATGGTATATTGGCAGAAAAAACTACATAAAAAAACAAAAACAAAAAACAGGACAATTAGTAGATATGAACTGATTGAAGATACCAACATTGACATCACATTTCGTTTGAATACTATGATATATGCATCATATTATGTATTTACAACATATCGAATGACCTAAAGTCATGTAAATAATTTTATTCGAAATAAAACCGAAATTTTTCAAAAATGACAAGACTTAACGTTTTGAAATCTACACTGATTCTACTAATAAGCTAATATAAAAAAAAGAAAAATGCAGACAATTTTTCGCATTTTAAATGTGGGAAAATGAATCATAGAATACCTATGTAATATTTTTTCGATTTTTTCCGAACCTTGTCCCTAAAAGTCGATGAATCTTAGAAAAAGGGCATAAACAGAAGGTCCCAATTATTTTAAAGGCAAAAGGTACCCCGGATAAGAATGGCCGGTTGGCCCCCAGACGAGATTTTCGACGGCACTTTGACTACCATAAGGGCAGGTAATAAGAAGTCTTGCGTGCAAGTTTTGGGTTCATATCTTGGGTAGCTTAGAAGTTATTTGTGATAATAGGTATTAAGGCTATGATTTTTTAAACCTTTATATCTCGTAAACTATTACAGATACTGAAATGAACTAAAAACCATTGAGTAGGTCTAAGGTAGTACTATCATATAAGGGCCTTTTAGACGGTCATATCAGTTCTCAGTTTAGTTTCAGTTTCCGTTCTCGTTTCATTTCAGTTCGGAAGAAGGTTTGTTTTTATACTGAACAAAGTGTTTCGCGTTAAAAGTCTCCAACTTATATTCTTATACTAGTTTAAAAGTGCTAATATAATAACTCATGGCTGAAGACTATTTCACTGCAATAGCGTTAACTTTGATGCTGAAGAAAGAGCGGAAGAAAAGAAGCTAGTGGAGTAAAGCTTGGCTTCTTAAAAGAAATTCATTGTTGCATATAAATTTAATGAAGGAACTTAGCTTAGAACCATGTGATTGGTTGAATTATTTACGAATGAATAAGGATACGTATCTCCTATTCCTTCCTGATTTTCATCCTCGCCGTCCATAGTATTAACACTTGTTACAGTCGGCTGTTGGTCGCTGACGAACGAAAGGAGATCATAATGCCACAGTAATGGTTTGTATACTTCCCCAGTTCCTGCTCCACTTATTTCACTGTCCTTAACTTTCTTAAGTTCTTTGCTGTAAGTTGAGCATAGGCTATTTATTTTAGATTTTACCATAGCGATTTACCATCGTATTCTTTACATTTCTTTAATAGAAGAGCGTAGGCAGCTTCCCTAATATTTACATGGTGGTAACGTATAATATAGCAAATCCCAGTTGACAATAAGGGAAATAAAATTTTACAAGTCAGTCTTACACTGGAACAAAATATTTAGTGAATATAGTTAAACATCGTTTTTAAAGTTCCTACGTGAGTACATGTACGTAAGATAAAAAAGTATGCATAAAATCACAATTTTGTACTTTCCCATATTTTTTTTTTTTTTTAAACTGAATGCGTAAACTCGAACACGAAACTTATATCAAAAGGTATAGCCGGGAAGATAGGGTAAGATAGGGAAAATGGCCCTTGACGCAAAATTGATTGTTTTTATAGGAAATAATACTTCTTAGTCCCAGATACATTTCTGCCAAATTTCAACCCTCCGAGGCTAATAGTTTATGAATATACAAAAAGAAAATAATTTTCAAAGAAAAATTTTTTTTGACGAAATTACTGAGCCGATTTATATGAGTTTATAGATTTATATTGTGTACCCACCTTAGGCAAAGTAATAAAAAAAAATTAACGTTATATCCCTTTATTATACTAATTTTTTTTAATTTTTTAATTTAAGTAATTTTTTTTTGGCACTTACGCGTTAGTGACACACACAATTTATTGTTCAATAATATGTCTCTTAGTACTCTATAATATATATTTTTATGGAAAGATTTTAGTTGGTAGAACATAATAATATTTCAATACAAATGCATGTGCAAGTGCATGTTCGGTACTACATATATTACTTATGTATAAAAAAGACCATAAAGTAAAGCATCTGCCTTATTTTTAAAACACAGTAGAACTCTAAGGAGTGCAACAAAATGTTCTCTTTCCCCTTGAGTTGCAGTTCTTGAAGTTCCTGTGACGGTCTAAAAAAATATATATTTTGACTTGTTATAAAAAATATGTTTTAACTTGTTAAAAAATAATTTTCAAGGTTAATTTTACCATGAATCTGAATATTAGAATGAAGTCAATAAAATTATCTCAGCATACTTACTAATTAAAATTACATCTAACTCAACAAAAATTATAAGTTTTAGAAACTTTATTTAAATAAAGATAATAATAATAACAATAACGGTGGTGAGGACACCTATAGCAGCTGCCCTTGGCACCCGTGAGGGATATTTATCCCCCATTGGTGTCAAGGAGGCTAAGGGGTCCAGGGGTAGTTTATGCGCAATACAGTAATCTTCGGATTCCATTAGCCTCTGACTACCCAAGATCGGCACCATTCCTTCTCGAGGTACCACCGTTTTCACGAAAGGTGCCGGATCTAGAGGTGTAAACCTCGATAGTTCTTTTTTCGACGAGGACGAACGTCGTAGGATCGACAGAGGTTTCCACCGTATGTGAGACATACCATCGTCTGCTTAATGCTTGTTAAGGTCGCCCTGATGTCTGGCTGTAGCGTCGAATGTGTTTAGTATCCATATGTGTGTGAATACCGAAATCGTGACTTGAATTCGGAGGAGTCGGAAATGTGATATCGTACTGTGATTTGTAGAATTCTGTGATAGCCTCGTACCTATGTTTTACTTTAAGCTTTTTATTCTGCATCCACCGGTTAGTGCACACCAGTGGTGCATTCCTGTGATAAAGATCCGGGTTTTGTTCTCATCATATCGATGGGTAGGAGCGCGGCCCTCGACGCACTGGTTCTCCTATGTGAGCGACGTCTGTCTGAACGGTTCGAGCATGCTCACCTAGTAAGCAGAAACGTCGGTCGTTCCTCACATGGATGCGTTCTATGAGGTCGATGTGGCCGCTTCCATCCCCTCGGTGTGATGGGAATAGAATGGTAATCTCTGTGATACTCCGTGGGACTATCCTGTTCTCTGTAGCCTCGACTCGGACGAATGTGGCCTAGTCAAGTACCGGTCTCCCGTGTAAGTTGAACCCCGACGCTGACTGAACGGTTGTAAGTTATTCACTTAGTAAGCAGCCGTCATTTGTTCCTTACACGGACGAGTTCCTATGAGTTGACGAAGCCGTTTCGGAATTGTCGAGAGTATGGAGAGCAGGATCCTGCCACGGGGCAGTTATTTGATTTTTGTGCTGTGATAGTTATGTAACCTGAGCTGTGATATTTCTTGTTTTGTCTTTTTTTAAATAAGTCTTGCGTTGTTGTTTCTTTTTTTTAACCATTCGTGTTTTTGTGTTCGTCTCTTTTAACTTTGTTATGCCACCAGAGGCTTTTTACACCTCTGGTGTTATTGTTTTAATTTGTTTTTATACATTCAGAAAGAATGCGCCTAGTCAGCTGGTCTGACTGGTGTTTGTTATTTTTTTTTTTTTTAAACTTATATTTATTAGGTCACTGGGTGACTTTAGGCCACCAGTAACACTCATGTAAAAAAAAAAGGGAAAAAAAATTAAGTATATATAATCGCGGAATTGCTCTGCATCGCTGGGGGTTTTTTAACTGTTCAGCGTTGTAAAGATATAATACCCACTTGAGGCAGGGCACCTCGTTGGTTTCGGCGTTATACGCTATGCCCTGTCCTTACAGAGCATTTCCTTAGACTCTGGGATGGCAGGGTCTGTTTGTTATTTTGTTTTTATTGTATGTGTTTGTCCATTGTCTATAGCATCTATGTGTCCCTGTCTGCTTTGTGTCTGTTTTTATCTATCTCTCGTTTTGGCGGCGCATGCCCTTCGATGGCGATGCCGCCGGGTGCTGCTGACCGCGCCAGCCACCGGCAGCAGTACTCCAATTTTATTAAAAAAAAAAAAAAAAAAAATAACAATAACATGTCTTAAATGTTATATTGTTTTAATAATAATAAACATTAACTAAATAAATTGGAACAAAAAACTTCAACAATGTATAGTAATAACAACAGTCCGGTTAAAACCAGTTGTAGTTATAAAAATATGTAGGTGAATTACATGTACATATAACTAACTTGAAGAAAGTAGTGTACATGTGTACGCAATATGTAGTTCGCCCCTCTCACTTGATGTTTTTGTTGCACTTCTTGGGGTGTGCAGAAAGTGGATTTCTTCTGTAATATAATTACATACGTTCATAACTACGACAAACAAGTTTAGACAAACGTCTAGCTTTATCTGCCGTTTGTCTTCTTTTGTTAACACGATGACGGGTCATGAGGAATTATAACGAAATGACTAACTGGTTGTACTATTTTGACAGCTAATAAACTTTGTATGAAATCGTTGACGTCGTAAGACGTGGTATATGAGTGAAGCTAACAAAGTTTCACTTGACGTCTTACAAAGGAAAAAACTCTAACAAAAGAGAAATCAATGTCTATTTTGTTTAATTAATAAAAAAGACAAACGACAGATAATGTTGGACTTTTGTAAATTTAAACTAGTTTATCGTAGTTATGAACGTGTGTAATTATATAATTTTAGAAATAGGGTGGATATTTTACCAGTCCTTTAATAGTCCTTTATATACATAAGTAATATATGTAGTACCGAACATGGCATGCATTTGTATTTAAATATTATTATATTCTACCAACTAAAATCTTTCCATGAAAATATATGTTATAGAGTACTAAGAGACAAATTATTGAACAAAAAATGATGGGTGTCGCTACCGCAAAGTGCCAAAAAAAATTTACTTAAATTAAAAAATTTAAAAAAATTAGTATAATAAAGGATATAATGTTAATTTTTTTTTATTACTTTGCCTAAGGTGCGTACACAATATATATAAAACTCAAATAAATCGACGCAGTAATTTCGTCCAAAAATCTTTTTTTAAATTTTTCTCTTTTTGTGTATTTATAAACTATTAGCCTCGGAGGATTGAAATTTGGCAGGAATGTATTTGGGGCTAAGAAATATTATTTTCTATAAAGACAATCAATTTTGCGTCAAGGGCCGTTTTCCCTATCTTATCCGGCTATGCCCTTTCAGTATAGGGTGACTTAGCTACAATTTAAGGTTGCCCATATTTCGTTTATAATTATTGTGGTAGGTTAATTGTTTTATCTAACCGAATACTTTAGCTTGTTTAAGTTGGGTACAACAGAAAAAATAAGACATACTATAATAATATGTTCAAATTTATTATCTTTTACGTAGGTACAGAAGAGATAGTAAAATTGCCGTTCGCCTCTTAGGGAAGAGTCTGATCCGTCTCTTCGGTGACCAAACGGTGACCAATCGTCTTCAACATAATTAGTAGTTACAAAATTTAAAATATATCGAGCCATTTATCGAGCCACCGATTTATCGTAAGCGACCCTTTTATCGAAATTGAGATTTTTATTGTAAGCAACATTTTAAACTGTAACGGACCAAGCAGTTTAACGTTATTTTCCAAAATTTGTTAATCAACGACCCGACTAGAAATGTTTCCTTATTTGCAGAAAGTATCATCGGGTCCTTACCAGGTTTAGATAAGGTAATCCCTAATAGGGAAAATCTGATAAGGTTCTTATGGGGATGAGGTCAGGATAACCTTCTTTGAAAAAAAAATATTTTTCATCGGGTTAACCTGATGAGGAAATTATCAGGTTCATGTCAGGATAACCTCACTTGTACGAAAAATATTTTTCAACAGGTTATCCTGATCAAAACCTCATCAGGATCATATAAGGATAACCTTACGTAAAAAACATAAATTTCCTATCGTGTTATCCTAATCAGAACATTATCAGGTCTATGTCAGGATAACCTTACCTGTAAAAAAAATATTTTTAACAGGTTATCATGATTAGAACCTTAAGAGGATCATATCAGGATAACCTTACGTAAAAAACATAAATTTCCTATCGGGTTATCATATTCAGAACATTATCAGGTCCATGTCAGGATAAACTTACTTGTACTTACTATATTATAGGTATAATACAATCTCATGCAAGCTTACATGATTTTTTTGTAACTGAATCTGTAACAAAATAACCTTAGAATGTAAGAAAATTGTTTCATTTTTAAACGTTATAATTTTTCGGTTTTATTTAATAATAAGAACTACTCTCATCTTTATTATTATATATTTGGGTACATATATATTCCAATGTAAGTAAGGTATTTATGCAGTGTTGTCAGACCTCCAGTTTTAGCAGGAGATCTTCTGTTTTTTTAAAAAATTTCCTGTTCTTCTGTATTCTACTTGAATCTCCGGCTTTTTTATTTTTTAGTTCCCAATTTTCTGTTTGAGGTTTTCTTCGTTCTCACAAAGGTCCATGGATGGAGAGGGGAGTACTTGATCGTCATAACCTCCATGTACGGACCTTGGTTTTCATCACATGTTTATTATCTCAATGTACACACACTACACTATTGCAAACGAATGTGACATATACTATACATATACAAGTTATATGTTATTTTATGTATATCAAGTTAGTAGAAATGGTCGAAAACATTTCATGAATAACATTTATTCAAACGAGAAGCTATAGCCTAGATTGCTTTCCTGCATTAGGAAATTTCATAAATATATTTATTTAAACATATATTTATTTATGTATATTTATTTATATTTATTTATCATGAGTAGTTCTGATGAAGAACCCCCTTGCAAAACACTGAAAGTTTCAATAAAATATGACCAGAAATATAACAAACTCTGGGAATCTAACCCATTGTATAAAAGTTGGTTATGTATGAGCAAAAAGGGGCTTTGTAGAGCATATGACAATGAGATAATAATAAAGTCTGGAAAACAGCAATTAGATACATATGTACATATATCCGTTCACACTTTGAAAGAGCGATAGTTTAGATCTCCCGCTTTTTTCCTACGCCTACTGCTTTTTAGCGCTGCCACCTACAGTTTTTTGGAAAAACTGTCTGACAACACTGTATTTATGGCACTTATGGTACTTATAGCAGTTATAGCATTATTTTGCTCTACACAAATATTGTGGTACTTCCTTGCTGTTCAATACAGGTTAACATTTTTGTTCTGTTAAATGGAAATTTGTGTTAATATTTTCATTTTAACATAAACATGAAATGTTACATTTAACATTGAACTCATTTTACATTGAAGTATTAATACTGTATATTCATATATAATTGAACTGCTAACTGCAGAAAGGTAACAAGTCCATAAAATAAAATTTTACAGGAGATGAAAAAAACGTTTTACTTGGAACCCTTCTTACAAACTAATGAAATTTTATTTTTTAAATATGGTTAGTGTTTAGTGATAAGCTGATTAACCTTTTGTAAAAGATTTAATTTTTTTATGCGTAGTTATTTTAAAAAAAAATGTTTTGTTTTTGGACTTGTTCCCTTTCTGCAGTAAACAAAATTTAAATTTAATAAGAAACGCTTTTTATGAAATAAACAATTTATTTCTTAGGGTACATTTACACTGCGCGCTATGCGATGCGAGGCTTTGCTATGCGATGCTAGGCTATGCTATTAACTTTTTCTATGTTTCAAGATGTGTTCACACTGCTTGCTCAATCTATACATTGTATTTCATAGCGAGTGATCATGAGAATTAGGGATGGGTGATGTCGATAAAAAACATCAATCTCGAACTATCGATTCTTTTAATTTTTCGCCATCAAACCATCGATGTTCTTATAAAAATAACGAAACATCGATTGTTGACATCAATGTTGAAAACGAGCGCGAAAATTTGAAAAAGTTATAAAGTTATATTCAAAATAGATACCAGTACAATAGCAATAATTCAAAATTTTCAATTTTTCTTTTCAATTATCAATAATAAATTTAATTTAGTATTAAAATTTTTAATGTCGATTAAAAATATATAAATAGTAGATAAAAAATATATTTTCATCTTTTCTATTTTATTGCTTTGTATAGTTTTGACCGTTGATCCCATACTGGCGAACGACATCGAATGACTTCAATAAGTTTTACCACACCCATCACTGATGACTGAATAGCACAATACTGGCGAGTTCAGGCGATAAAATCAAACATACTGAATTGTTGCGTATAAAAGCTGCTACTAGCATAGCATCGCATCGCTATCCATAGCGCGCAATGTGGACATTCAAATATGTTCTTGCATGTTTGTTTTCATAGCATTGCGTCGCATAGGAAAGCCTCGCATCGCACAGCGCGCAGTGGGAATGCACCCTTATACAAAAATAGTATCTACATGATAAAATATAATATTTAATTAAAATAACCTATCTCGTAAAAAGAAATTAAAACAAAAAGGGCCATAAAACTTCTTAAAACGGTATTACACTCGGTCTGCTTCCCTTGTTGCAGCTACGGTTACCGGCCAGGACGTTAAAGCCTATTTTGTTAGCAAGAATGTAGACCAGAGTCAATTTTGGAATTTAAGATAATAATAACTAAGTCACTTAAAAATATTTAAAGCATAAATTCAATAATACTCGATTGAAGTTCACGAATGTGTATGCGTAGTGCAAGTAACGTTACTAAATTATTATATCGGGATATATAACTATACTAACTATATAAAAAAATTAATAAAAATAATTAATTAATCAAATTAAGTAAATAAATACTTGTCTTAAGAAAAGTCGATTTAATGTGTGTAATGTTTATATTTTTATTATTATTATTATTATTATTAGAGATCTGCTTACAGTGTTAGAAATAAATCCTATTACTATTCTATTACGAGTAACTATTAAGCATGATAAGAAAGAAAAAATATTCTTATAAATTTAAAAAAAATTAAATTGTTTACTGCAGAAAGGGAACAAGTCCTGGACTTGTTCCCTTTCTGCAGTAAACGTATAATAATTTATGATTGAACTACTTGCTATTACCGTAACAGATGATAGACAAGTTCTGTTTCTGTTGTAAATCATACGTCTATACAGCATCTTTAGTTTAAAACAAAAAAAACGCATTTTCAAAATATTATGACTTGCTACCTTTCTGCAGTTAGCAGTTCAATTTAATATGGAGCTAACCCGATAAGGACAGCCTGATTAGGATTCAATAAGGTTATTCTGATCATGATCTGATATGGTAGTCCTGATGAGGACCTGATAAGGTAGTCATGATAAGGACCCGATGACTGTTCTGCGTGACAAACCTGATAAAGGCCTCATACGGTAATCCTGATCTGCACCTCATCAGAATGTAAGGCACGCCTGATAAGGTCCTTGTCTGGACCTTATTAAAATTTCTTCTGCTTAGTTTATCGTTAATACAACACATTTTCAAATTTTAGTGTAACCGACAATAACCATCTTTATCGTAAGGCTAATAAAATAATAGAAATAATACGCTCAGGCGTAATAAAATTAAGCCAGTAGAAATATCCTAAGCGCCATACAAATGTTTAAAAAATCTTTCTCCTGAAAAATTTGATATTTGTCGGTTACGCTAAAATGGCGGTAATGGCTCGATATATAGTTGCCAGAAAAGATATTAATTTTATTGAAATGTTTCTATGGATATCATTTACAATTGTAAAGAAGTTAAGAAATTGTAAGAATTATTTATGCAACACCTATAATTGTCATTAGTGCATTACAAGCACCTGTAATTGGACGATTCTCTGACAAGTGGTCAATAAAAATGAAATTTTCGAAATGAAATAATTTGATTGTAATCTAGTTTTTGTTGTAAAAAAACATAAACTTTATTAAACAAGTAAAATTTTTGAAAAAATATAATTGGTTTTTACGGTAAAACGGCGAAAAGTTGACCCGTTGTAATTTGTCACCAATATCTAATTTGAAAACAAATTTCAGTATTGTTTTTTTAACACTGTGATACAAGTAAACAAACTTAAATCATATGAAAGGGTAAGTCTAGGCTTAAGGTACACATAGCAGTGCGACTTTTTAAGCTGCATTGTTTTTTTCTAATAAAAAACAACTGTTTTCACAAGTGTGATCTCCTGTCCCGTGCGTTACGCATAATATGATTTTTTCAAGTTATCTTTGAAATTAACAAATGAATTTTCTTTGAACGTAGGTTGTAAAGGTAGAATAACAGTGCAAATGCAAAAATATGTTTACATTAAATTTACATAATCTTGGAATTTTTTAATTTTTAATTTAAAAAATATCCCGTGCGTCACGTGACGCACGGGACATGCAGATTTGACCAAGAAAATGAATAAATTTACACATTGGGTGTGGTAATACATGTTTATCATAACATTTTAAATAGCATACATCACACATTTTATGTATGCAGTGCCGGATTTACACTAGGGACACGCGGGGCACTGACCCCGGGCGGTAAAATTTGGAAGACACGTGATAATTTTTTTTTTGGGTCATTACTTATTTTCACAATAAAAGCACTGTATTCCCATTTAAAATCTAGCCAGCTAATGAATATACTGTTTACAGAGATATTTAAACTAGAACGTAAACTTTGCACAATTATTCAAAAAAAGTTCGTAAACAAAAAAAAAAAAAAAAAAAAAAAAATAGTGAATAAATTTTATTATTTTCTTTAAAAGATATGAAATATAATATTTATAAGTAAAACAGTAACAGTTATATTTGATTTGTGAACCTTATTAACACAATATTAAGCAAGGTTACTTTAGTGTCCCGTGCATCACGATGTAGTGTACTATAAAATATCAAATAACTCATTAAAAAACAAAAATTTTTCTAAACAAAAATAAACATTATAAAGAGAATAAAACAAGGAAAGATATTTATGATAAGAAAAATAAAAATAATATCACAATTCACAGAAAATATCCAGTGAACTAGGTGAACCATATTTGAAGCATTCGTACGAGTCCCGTGCGTCACGCTTATTAATGTCTTATTTCTCGAGTACTGGATTTCAGATATAAATTAAAATATACTAATTAGATACATATTGGGATAATACCAGTTATGATATTTTGTTTGGATTATTATTAATTGTAATTTTCTTTTAAAACTTGTTTTTGCTGTACAAATGTCCCGTGCGTCACTCTGAGAATCACCCAATTATAAAATTGTAAAATTGTAACTTGTATTTTTATGAAATAGGGCCCTGATATTCAAGTATTTTGGTATTTATTATTTAAATTTATTTATTACTAGCCGTATGCCCGATGAGATTTCCCATCGACAACATCTTTTTATTGGGTACTCACTTTCTGCTCACTTTTAATGTTTTTCAAAAGCCTAAATCAATATCCACGTTTCTTACTTCAAAAATGACAAACTTCCCATATGAACTTTGATTTTCTGTTGTAACCTCTTAGGGAATAAATTTCCAGAAACAACTGACTTTTATTTATAAACAGAAGCCTAAACGCTAATTTTCATAACTCCTGTGCTTAATTTCGTCCTTCTAAACCCAACAGTTTAGGTTGTGCGTTGTCTGTCAATTAAAGTTAAAGATACATTAAATGTTATTTATTTTAGGATGTGGCTATTTATATACATACAGTATGTATACGCAATTGGCTATTTATACATACAGTATGTATACGCAATTGGATATTTATACATACAGTATGTATACGCAATTGGCTATTTATACATACACTATGTATACGAAATTGGCTATTTATACATATATAGTATGTATATGAAATTGGCTGTTTAATACATATAGTCAGCTGAGTATTGGTTTATACCAAGTCAATTTTTAAAAAAAATTTTTCTGATAGTGGTTTCGGCTTCCTCAATGTCCAAAACTAACAAAACAACTATCTAGAAAAAATATTTAAAAAGTTAACTTGGTACAAACCAATACTTAGCTGACGATATGTGTATACTGAATTGGTTATTTAAACCTGCATAAACTGATTACGTAGTTGGCTACTTATCCATACTGATTGAATGCGCTATTATTACAATTAATATTTTTATAATAACTACACAATTATTATAACCGAATACCTCCGACTGAGCTGAATTATTTTTTTACATAATCTTTTTGGCTTAAGAAGTTATCCCCTAAACGGATTTTTGGCGACGCGGACCGGAAGTGTATTTTTCAACCCTTCGAATTTTAAGCGTAGGGGTTACTAAAAGATGTTTTCCGTTAACATAGTAACAAAAATGAAAGATCGATTCTTATGGAACTTGGTGAGTAGCACAAAAAAGAAAGAATGAAGTTTTTCGATATTTTGCTTAGTTTTCGTGATATTACGTGTCAAATTTGTAAAACTTACTATATTGGATAGACAATTATTGTAGGTATATTACGGCTTGTATTGATAGAAGTAAGTGGAAAATGGACCGGACGATATCACTGAAACCTCATTTTCAGGCAAAGGGTAATTAAATAATTTTGAAGTGATTACACGCCGAGACACATTTATAAATAATTACCCTTTTCCCAAAAATGAGGTTTCATTGGTGATGTCCCGTTCATTTTTCACTAATTTCTATGAATAAAAACCAAAATATACCATTCAAAAATTATATTTAAAACTGAGTTTATATTCGTAAAAATTGATACTACGTATATGTGTATGTGTATGTGTGTAATATACAATCCATTATCTTATAGTAAGTTTTAGAAATACAACACATATTATCTCGAAAACTAAACAGGATATCAAAAAAAATTGTTCTTCCTTTTTTGTTCCACTGATCAAATTCTATAATAATCTGCCTCTATTTTTTATTACCATAATAAAGGAAACCTTTTTTTAGTCCTCAGATATGCACCTTCCGGTTCGCGTCCCCAAAAATCCGTTCTTAAGCTAAAAAAATTATACAAAATTCAATCGGTGGTACGCGAGAAATTCGTTATTATTAGAATCGATAAATTTGTTATTATAAGTTATTTTACTGTCACCAGTGGAAAAGTCCATTTTAATACGCGCACCACGAAATTTGGACAATATTTTTGGTGCTCAATGTGTGCAGTATACATCAGAAATTACGGTAATTCTGAATAAGTAGTCAACTGCGTATACATACTGCATGTTTAAACAAAATATTTCATATACATACTGTATGTATAAATAGCCAATTTCGTATACATACTGTATTTATAAATAGCCAATTGCGTATACATACTGTATGTATAAATAGCCACATCCTTTATTATAATAACCATAGTAACATGTTTTTATATACCACTAACTTCAAAAATAACGAATTTACATACAAATTTTCATCCCCTATCAAAGCCACTTATTAGGGGCCGAATTTTCAAAAATCCTTTCTTAGTGCTTACCTACGTTACATAGGGAACTCCTATGCAAAATTTCATTCTTCTCAACGGTTTAGGCTGTGCGTTGTCTGTCAGTCAGTCAGTGTCAGAAATTTATTAAGTAGATATTAAGTGAAGAATTGAACTGAGTAAGTAGTCTTCAATCAGATCATTCGCTTTGTATATATCTGAAAAAAGTTTTAAAAATTTTAGAATTCAACATTCTAAAATTCTTTTTGCATAGAGAAATATTTTTATTAAAAAACACCACTTATTTGTTTACGTTTTTATATTTTAAGACTTTATAATTTATGGCTATATAATATTAATAGATTTGAGCGTTACTTTATGGTATTCCATATTTGTAAATAATAAACAAATATGGCTATATAGTTCAGCTCATAACCAATCTTACAAGGAGATGCAACCAGAGAGAAATTCGGGATTTTGATGAAACTTCGCTGGTGTGTAGAATAGACAAAAATAAGGGACCCATATTTCTTTTTATCGGCCATCTTCCACGTTTAGGGGGTGAAACTAGTTCCTAAAGCTGGGGATTCAAATCGTATTTCTTAAGATATCTCGAAAACTAGAAGAGATAGAGGAAAACTTTAAATTGACAAAATATTACTCTTTGAAAGACCTATTCACCTGTATAGGTTAAATCAGGGCCAGGTTAATAAGAGGGGCTGGAGGGGTGAAAAAGGGGGTAAATTTTCTTGTACAGTCTGAATGGTTCAATGTATCAAATTTTTGTCATCATAAATAGAAAGAGCACCAAAAAATAGGGGATACGTTTGTTTGCGTTTTTTCGAAATATGTATGGTATCCAAGCCATACAAGGAAGAAAAAAATTATATTGCATTATTTGCAATTGGGTTGATTATATTGCATTATTATTGATTGCAAATACCTTCTATATTTTTTTATCTTTTTGTTTATTTTCATCATGAAAATGTAAATTTTTACTTTCCGATAATGATTCATGTATTTTTCAGTACTTAATTGATAATATTTAGCCATGTGTATATTTAGTTACTCATATTCCACATTTTTTGTACCTATTTCGACCAAATTTCTCTAGTCTGCAAGTGTTAATGAATATTCAACAAGAAGCAATAATCTTCCATTAAACAACTGCCATTATCTCCTTATAAATTTTTTGTTCACCAAATAAACGCAGTTTATTTTTTTCTCAACGTTCGAACTATTTTTATTATTCTTTTTGTATGTTTTATAGGTGTCAACCCCATTTCCCAAATCGCAAAATTTATTACGAAGCACCTGAACAGTGGGCGAAAGAGATTATTGCTTCTTTTCGAGCATTCATTAACACAAGCACACCAAAGAACTTTAACTTTCGCAGAAATAGGTATAAAAAATATCGAATATGAGTAACTAAATGAACAGATGGCTAAATTACCAATTAAGTTAGTACTGAAAAATATATAAATCATTATTGGAAAGTAAAAATTTACATTTTCATGATGAAAATCAACATAAAAATTAAAAAATATAAAACGTATTTGCAATCAATAATAATGCAATATAATCTATCCTATTTTTTTCTTCCTTTTATAGCTTCGATTCCACACATATTTAAAAAAAAAACGCAAAAACACGTATCCCCTAATTCTTGGTGCTCTTTTTACTTATGATGGCAAAAATTTGATACATTGAACCATTCAGGCTGTACAAGAAAATTTACCCCCATTTTCACCCCCCCCCAGCCCCTCTTATTAACCTGCTAGTGATGAGCAAATGCAAGTCCAAGACCAAGACTTGGCAGTCCTGGTCTTGGTCTTGTTCTTGCATTAAGAATCTTGGTCTTGGTCTTGCTAGAGCAGTTTGAGTCTTGGTCTTGGTTTTGCAAAATGCAGTCTTGGTATTGGTCTTGGTCTTGGTATTGCTAAAGAATCTTGCACTTTCTTGCATTTTTTTATTAGCGAATTTTTTCCTTCTAAAATCAGAATTTTCTCTCTTTACGGTATTAATTATACTTTTAAACTATTTAAATAATTTAGCAAGAGTCTTACTTTTTTCTTGCTATAGTCTTGGTCTTGCTCACTTTAGTCTTGGTATTGGTCTTGCAGCCATACTTATAGTCTTGGTCTTGGTCTTGCAAAATATAGTCTTGGTCTTGGTCTTGCAAAAAATGCAAGACCAAGACAAGACTGTAAGACCAAGACTAATTTTGCTCATCACTAAACCTGGCCCTGGTCTAACCTATACAGGTGAATAGGTTTTTCAAAGAGTAATATTTCGTCAATTTAAAGTTTTCCTCTATCTCTTATAGTTTTCGAGATATCTTAAGAAATACGATTTTAACCCCCAACTTTAGGGGCTTGTTTCACCCCCTAAACGTGGAAGATGGCCGATAAAAAAAAATACGGGTCCCTTATTTTTGCCTATTCTACACACCAGCGAAGTTTCATCAAAATCCCGAATTTCACTCTGGGTGCATTTCCTTGTTAGTTATGTCATGAAAAATATGTAACTAATATTATTCCCCTTTGTTCTTGTAATATTGTTTGATTTTTCATTTTGAATAAACATAATTAGTAACATTTATGAACTTTAAATTACAAACGAAGTTCTAAAATTCAACAGAGGAAAGTTTAAATTTGAATGCTCTTATGACATCCAAACCAATTTCTTTAAATCATACTATACGTAATTGTTTTTTTTACTACATATAGGGTAAAAGCCCCTATACTGGAACGCGATCATATGTCCGAACAGTTTTGACATTTATATATTAATGAAGTTATTTCTGAAAGAAACCTCTGATAACAAAAAATATTATTAATAGAGTGATTATTTTTCAATTTAATTAAATTCACCTCGCATTTAATGTTTCCATACTTAATCAAAGAAATACATTGTATTAAACAATTTTTGTTGAATACAGTATTCTGATCATTTATTTACGTCTGATACTTAAACCATTCTATGTTTCCTACATTGACGTCTAGATGTTACTCTATGTGTCATATTACTCATATTACACGTCTGTTTGTATATCGGTTCCCAACTCCTAGTGTCATTAATATTTCTTTGGTTGGGTATAGATATCGACATTTTGTAAAAGAAAAACATTAATAAATAAAAAATTTTGGGTTGTATTTTTTTAAAAACATATTCATTAGATTAAAAAAACTTTCTATCATGCTTATTAAGAAAAAAAATGGGTATTTAATTTATTTGTCAATTTTTACAAGTCAGTTTAATTACACACCTAAAAATAGTGTTCCGGTGTAGGGGTTTTTATGCTATAGGTTTTATAGAATTTATAATATCTTTGTCTTAAAAATGTATAATGTAATAATATTGTTTCTTTCTATTCCTATAAAATCCTCTTAACTTTGGTGAGAAAAAAGTGACGTCACCTAACAAAACTGATGTTAACTTAACTGAAGCTCTACTGTATTTTAGATGGGTACAGGTTAATATATGAGATCCGCCAGTGTCTAATACATATTTGGAAATTCGCTGTTATGCAGATGCTGCGACAGGGGTATTTATTATTACAGTGATCGAAGAATTTCTTATTTTGGTAAGTAGTTATTTTTAAAACTGAAATAATAAGGATTTTATCGTCTCCAAAAAGGCGTTTTTGAAATTTAGTTGTAAAATACTAAAGTACTTGAAATAATATATTAAATAATAGTAACTGAATGAATTTTAATTTTAATTAAGAAGAAAAGAAATTGTCCTGAAAAAGTCCCGTGAGTTTTAAATAATATAATAATATATATTTACTTACCAAGTACCACATTTGTGACCATCTTTGATCATTTAATGATACTGATGGATTATTGAAACGTTCAGCGGATAAAATTGATGGTAGTGGTAAGAAATCTCGTTTTTTTCGACTTTTCGCTCGTTGCTGTTGCGCCCAGTGGACGCGATAATCAGAATCTAGACGAGCTTGATGAAGATCGTGCGGCTCGGCACTACGTCTTGCTATCCCCCGTCCTTGGAAATGATAGTAATCTGGCATAATCTGAAAATATTTATAAAAAAAATTAATTTTTTATACGGGAATTGAATAAGTAATAAAATGGAAAAACTAATGTGTGTGTTCTAAGGTACTATTTATAGGTTTTAATACAAAATTTAATGTTATAAAAGTGATTTTCGATTATTAGTTTAAATAATTTTGCGAATTCGACCAACACTCTATCGACCCTGAAATTCGTTTTGTTGTTTAAATGTTTTCGTTTAAATATTTTTGTCTTATCATCGTTTCACTGACAGTGTGGAATAATTTCCTTACATTTACCAAATATAACAATTTTATGTAAGTATATTTTTAACGTCGTCCTTCTCCAGTAAGTTTTATCTTATCATATTAAAGAAAACGAGTTTGAATAGTATATGGATTTAGTAAATACCCTCAAGACAAATTAACTAAAGCTCTATTTAACAATTAAACATCCAATTTAAATGATGATACCCTCGCAAATGTTCAAGATAAAGGAGGAAAACTCGTTTCTTTCGAGAGAGCTTTTCAGTAATTTTTGTGATGAATAATTTTAAGAATAATAATTATTCAAATAAAAAAAAAATATAACGAATAAACTTGATTTATGTCGAAATTAAACAACATAAAAAATAAATTAAATTGCTAAATATTCATAAAAATTAAACAAATTTCACGATATAATAATAAAAGTGAAATATGACAGCGGAATGTTTAAATTATACTTTGATGTCAAGAATATAATGATTTATTGTTGTAGAATATAAATTCGGACGTGTTAGGCTGACGAAAGAGAAATTTATGTTTCTTTTTTTTTTCTTTTTGAAAAATGAACATGCACAGTATTATTTATAAAACTTGATAAACTCTTCAGGATATCGCGGACAAGCATACAAAATAATTCAGGCTCAATCACCTTCCTTTTCTTTTCAAACTTTGAAAATTATTAAAAATTACAATAATTTTTATATTTGTTAGCAAAATACTTTCCAAATATTCACATTTTAACATACCTACTTATAAAAATTTTAAAAAAATCAGGATGGATAGTACATAAAAATAACAGTTTCATTGAGCTGTTTGTTACTTTTATGTTCACTTTCTTTTCCCTTTTTAAAGATACATTTTTTTAATCATTTCAAAAAAAAAAAAATTAATAATATGATTTTATTATAATTTTGAGTTTCTTCAAAATATCTTTTGATATAATTTTGAATAACGTATATTTCATCTAGAATTTTAATCCTTTCCGGAATATAAAGTTTATAATTGCCAACATACATTTAGAGTTGGATTTACATACGGATTTTTTCTTTGCTTTTTTAGGTCGCCAATCCTTATTTGGAAAATTTCGAAAATTTCCCGGTATTTACCTATTCCTGGTATTTACTGACAATAAATAAATATATGTATTGGGAATCGTGAAACTTATTGTTAGATACGCGAACTAGTGATTAAAAAAATCTTGACTACTGCCAGTAAGCAAGGTTTGTTTATTATATTATAGGTTTCGACTGTTTACAAAATTTATGCTGTTTAGCTTACAACAAAATACAAACTGGCATACTTTTTTGAATGTCATTTTTATATTTTCATACTAATTTATTGTTTCTAAATAAAAATGGACAATTCCAAATTGCTACCAGCTATTAGGAGTCAACTTCTGTCTTATGTTGACGAATGAAAAAACTACTGCCGGTAATCTAAATATTAAACCACGCATCCATTTAATTTCTCAATATTATGTTTTGCTCTTCAAACACCGTTTTATTGAAATCAAATATTTTCATTTTCAAACTTCTGGTCCAAAAATTTTTAAGCACATTTTTAATGTTTATTATTTTTCAATAATACTACAAAAGAAACAATTAAAGAAAAAATCATCAAAATCGGACCTGTTATAGAAAATTTCGAGGTAAAAACCTTTATTGACTCTACTATAATAATAAAATAATGCACTCTTTTATCATAATAAATAATTTTCCCTGTTGAAATTTTTTATGTTCTTAGTTATTTTAAACATCCTGTAAGCCACTTGACTTTTGATTAGCTAATATCAAAGTTTATTGTTAGTAGAAAAAGAAAGAAAATTTTCTCCACTGCTCGGAAAGACACTGAATTATGGATATGTTTTATAACTAAACTACTGTTACCTGCGACTTCACTCGCTTAACTGTCTTAATTGTAATACTGTAAGTTAAATTACTTTTAAATAAATCAATTATATTTTCAAATTCCATACAAAATCAGTTCATTAAGCTAACAATACACTATAGCAAGTAACTTGCGCAATATATTGCAGAAGTTACTTACATATATGTGTTTTCACTAGATCTAATAATATGAACAATTTACAACCACAAATATTTGTAGCAAATACTTGCATGTGCTGTTTTCACTGGCAACAAATTTGTGCAAATTTAAAAAAAAATATTCTTGCAAGTGTTTCCAATAGCTGCAATAAAGTATGCAAATTGATTGTTGTAAAGTAACTTCTGCAAGATTTACCATTGAAATTTGCTGGAAGATTTTGTTCCGTATTTACATGATCATTTGATATTTGCTGCAATTGTTTAATAAATATATAATATATATGGAGATAAGCAATATACTCTATATGTACTGTTAGATTTTCATAGATAATTTTATAAGTACCAAAAAGCATTACGAATTTTTCAATCAGTATTAGTGATTTCGAGCAAGGAGCAGTTAGTCGATTAAAGGACTAGTTACTTTTTTTAACAAAACTAATCATTAGTTGAAAATATCGAGCATAAAATTGTCGATTAATCGATAAAATTTTTAATCAAATTCATGAATAGGATCATCGAATATCAAATTCATCAAGAATTATTGAGATGCATGTGTTTAATTATAATAATGAAAATAACAAAAATACTGCGTGTATGCTTTTCTACGCGAGTCGTGAACTGTAACTCTTATGATCTTAAACGCACAAAAATCCACAAGTAGAAATACCATATTTAACAGAGGTTTTAAGTTGCAATGTTGAAAGTCGCAAGATCCTATCATTATGTCATCCTATTATTTAGTATAACTTTTTAATAAAGCTAATTAACTGTACCCCACTTTGCCCTGTCACACCAATCTCACATATCCTAGAAATGATAGTCTTAAGAAAACTTGATTTGAACGAAATATCAGATGATCTTAATTATTTCAGACAATTAAATATTTAAGATAACTAATTGATTTTTGAATTTGAAAATGATGTGAAAAAATGGTTTGAATAAATCTGATTGAATTATGCGCTACTGATTTAACGTTGCAGCATTGAATCAATTACGTATAAATATACTATTTGAAAATATAGGAAATAGGGAAAAATATGACACAACCAAAATAAAAATTTAAAATACCCCTGTCGCAGCATTCTGCATAACATAGCGAATTTCCGTTTAAAAAAAATTAGTCTTTCTCGGAAACTAGTAATTAATAAAATTATTCCGTACCTACCTATAGGTTTTTCTTCCAGAAACTACTTTCTTTAAAAAGCGTTCGTAATTTGACAATTACATAATTATACGTTTTATTTGCGAATAATTTCAAGAAACGGGCCCCAGATTATAATAAATTTATGGAGAATAATAATTATATGTTTTTTTTAAAACATATAATTTTCAGTGTAGGCACTGAACTCCAGATGCCTACACTGAGATCCAAGCACTATAAATAACTAAATTTTCACAGAATTTCGGAATATCAAATTTAAAGGTAATTTGACCTATAATTCAGATATTACGCGGGTGAAACCCGCGTAATATCGCCGCAGCTAGTACAATTATAAACGTTAAATTTTTTAAACACGAAAAATTCGACCTTTCGTTATTATACAACGTTTGAAATTTTTTTTATCTTGATATTTTAAAAGCCAATATAGCTGACAAAGAAAGGGCAAGAATTCGAAAATTCAGAAAAATCTGAAACTTTGTCAGTATGTAGAGAGTGGCTACCTAATAACATAAAAAATATGAGTTGCTGCTAAAAAACGTTTTTAAGGGGTGAACCACCCCCTCAAAGTTAGAACTCAAAAATTTAAAAATTTTTTTCTTGTAGAATTTTATTCTTCACGGAAAAAAATCTTTTTTTCGTCTAATTTGCTTCGAGCCAAAAGTATAGCCGCGTATATCAAATGATTATTTAATATTTACAATTGATCAGAACATCTTACTATTTTAAAATGAATGGAAAATATATTGAAAAACTGAAATTTATTTAATGAAAGGCATATATCTGCTCATTTTACCTCAAAAATGTCTGAAAATAGAATATATTTCAATACTTATCTCAGAAAAAGCATATAAGAGTTAACTTTTATGATTTTTTTTTTTTTTTTTTTTTTGAAAATTTCAAAATAAAATGACGTTTGATAGTAGTATTACAAATGATTTTTTTACTGTTTTGTAGAATCTGGTAAATAGAAATCGTAATAAGTACTCGCCCTGAAAAAATCAAGCAAGTATTTAAAAAAAAAAATATTTTTTCTTAAAGAAAATATTAAAATTATGTACAACTGCCATCCTGATAAACTGATATATTTGTCCACCTTGAGTGCTGTAGTCGATTTTTATATCCCCTCCAGGCAAAAGCTCACAACGAATGCATATTTTTAAAATATTTTTTTGAATTTTGTAACTCAATCATAAGAAATAAAATCTCCGTAAAAAATTCTAATTTTCTAAATTTTCTAGTATTAAGTCTAAATAGGGTCGGACCTAGAGTTATTAGGAGGGGGCAAATTTTCCTGTTGACGCCCTTCGCGACAAAAAGAATTTTTCCCTGGAAAAGGAAATGATGACCAAAAAAAAAGTCACCTGGACCCTATCAAAAATCGGCACTGTCGACCTTTTCTTTTTTTTTTGCTCATAACTTCCTTTTACAGGAAGAAATTCACCTGGACCTTATCAGAAATGGCCACTGATCATCACTTCCTTTTCCACAAAAATTCTTAAAATATGACTGCGCCTAAAAAAATTTTAAGCGTTTTCACCGATTTGACGCCTCTCAAATTATGTTTTTGGCGCCCCTAAAAGCTTCCAGGAGGTGCACATGCCGCCGCTGTCCCCCTAGATCCGGCCCTGAGTCTAAGGGGAGTTAACTAGGGAGTGAACTTCAAGGATGTGAAATTCAATCGATTCAGCTTTGACATAACTAGGATTTAATAATTCTATCAACGAAATTCTTATGCATTTATAATTTATCTCATTATAAGGAGTGGTTTACTCGAATTTAGCTACTTTGTAATAGTCAGTGTCGGATATTATGCAATTTAAGAGACAATGTCGTTTTTTTACTTAATTATTATCCTTAAACTTATATACTCGTACAAGGTATAGATGTTATGGATATTCGTAATTGTAACCAAAATTACCGGATATCTAAAATAATAAAATATTTGAAACCGAAACCTTATCCGAGATAAAAGTTTCGGATAATTATAGATAATTGCCTATAAAACGTTGACGATATTGACGTTCTACGTGTAGTATGTAGGTTAGTAAAGTTTCGTGACGTCAATGACCATCAGGATTTTAAATTTCTTTTTAAATTTTTATATCGAATTTTTACCATTGAAAGTCGATAATAAAGAGTCGATTTGTTGTTCCCATTACTACATTACTACTACAAAATTATTTTGTTATTATATGGTCCAAAAATTATTCTCTTTATCGATTAACGACATTTATAACTCACAAGGAAAGGGCAAGAAGTCGAAAATTCAAAAAAATCTGAAACTTTGTCAGTATGTAGAGAGTGGCTACCTAATAACATAAAAAATATGAGTTGCTGCTAAAAAACGTTTTTAAGGGGTGAACCACCCACTCAAAGTTGGGACTCAAAAATTTAAAAATCGATGAAATTTTGTTTATACGTACCTTAAAAAGTCCTAGTAACAAATATAGCATTACTTTTTGCATTTACACATTTTTAAGGGTTGAAACCACTCCTCAACTGTGTACTTAAAAATTTAAAAATTGAAGACATATTGTTTATATATATTATACAGAGCTCTAATAATAAATATAACATTATTTTTTGCATCTATAAATTTTTAGGAGTTGAAACTACCCCTTCATATGTGTACTTAAAAATTTATAAATTTATAATATTTTGTTTACATATACTATACAGAGCTTTAGTAATAAATAAAACATTATTTTTTACATCCACAAATTTTTCACCCTCTTAAAAATGTGTAGGTATAAAAAATAATAATATATTTATTACTAAAATTCTTAATAGTAGGTATATATAAATACAATTTCGTCAATTTTAAATTTTCTAAATACACACTTGAAGGGGTGGTTCCACCCCTTAAAACGTGTGGACGCAAAAAATAATGTTATATCTATTATTAGAATTTCGTATAATGTGTAAAAACAAAATATCATAAATTTATAAATTTTTAAGTACACATGAAGGGGTGGTTTCAACCCCTGAAGATTTATAGATGCAAAAAATAATGTTATATTTATTACTAGAGCTCTATATAGTATATATAAACAAAATATCATCAACTTTTAAATTTTTAAGTACACCTATGAAAGGGTGGTTTCAACCCCTAAAAATTTGTAGATGCAAAAAATAATGTCATATTTATTATTAGAGCTCTGTATAGTATATATAAACAATATATCATCAATTTTTAAATTTTTAAGTACACAGTTGAGGGGTGGTTTCAACTCTTAAAAATGTGTAAATGCAAAAAAATAATGTTATATTTGTTACTAGAAAATAATAAATTAGTGAAAGAAATAAAAAAAATTTACCCTTGAATTACCTTTCTAATACAATTGTTGTAAGTACTTACATAAGTAAAATGTAAAAATTTTATTACATTTTTTCGAAAAACTGTAAAATTTTCAGTACATTTATATAAATGTTTACCTTTAACTCTTTTTAAATGATTCGCGTTAAAATTTTGACCAAAACAAAATGACAGAATATGTCAAAATAATTTTTTTTTTCTTAACAAAAAAAAAAAAATGAATATGCAAAATTATTTAAGATTAGAATGCTATGTTTATAGGTTCCAATCATAACTGTATTATCAATCAGGCAGAAATTTACGTAAAAATATTATTGTTTCAATATGTTTATTAATTTTAGTAAGATGTAAACATAATCTATATAAATTCTGACCATATCACATAAAACAAATTTGCTTGACAATTTTTCTCAAAAAAAATGCAACAGGTATATTATAAAAATATATTTAACTGAGAGAAATAGAATATAACTGAATCGTTAAATTGGATTAAAAAAATCATGACGCGCCACTTATAAAGCCTTTTTCTTCGAATGTAGTATCACAAAACATGAGACAGAAAATAAAGACTGTGAGTGCGAGTGAAATGGAGAACGACATATTTCCTAGTTTTTCTCGAAAAGTAATTAACCTAGAAGAATAGTCTAAAAACATTTTTTACGTAATTTGCCTTGTCCTTTCAATCAGTGTAAAAAAAATTTGAAAAGTTGCTTATTTCTAGCACAAAACTCATTTTGTTGACAAAAAATGCCCGAAAAATCTACTTCTGAGCATCCGACGTGTCTGGCTAACGAACTCGTTTTGAATTTCGAAACTTTTTATCAAATTTCATAAAAACTAAATGTTCTGAGAGTTATCGTGTTTATACATACATATATATATGTATGTATGAACACGATAACTCGCGTTATGAACACGATAACTCGCGTTAGATCGCGTTATGAGAGCTACGGTAATCGCTGAATTTCTAATTCTGGAAATTCGCTAAAATGTATATTATTATTAACAAATTAGTGAACTTTATTGTCAATGTATATATATCCTAGGGATTGAGTAGAATCTTTTAACGTTGTTAGTTGTTACTTACAATAATTACTGTACCTCAAGATACATGATATTGGTGTGACACGGCAGCAGTGTTTCGCCCGCATAAACTTAACGTATGAATATGAAGTTGATCGTTTCAACAATTCAACACCCCATCCTAAGCAAGGTAAGGTGATAATATATAGGCATAGGTTTGACAACGTTTTCATGTGAAAACCGTGCAAATTTAATATTTATATTATTACAGTTGTGATTCGGTAACTGAAGGAACTTTATTCAATCATTTGTTGTTACTTTAACTTATTATACAGAAAATGATGGAACAGTTAATCAAATTTTTCTGGGTAATTTAAAGAATCTGTATGTAAAATTTTGATAAAATAAATACCTAAGGTAGTGTGATAGAAAGATATTTATCACGACTTATGTAATATTAAACAAATTTTAGGATATTGAATCTTGCAAAAATCCCGGTCGCGTATATAGAAAAACTAATCGAATCACCGCCTGAGGGCGGTGATTCGAACTGAAATAGCATTTCCAAACGACAAACACACGTAAATGTTACTGCAGTAGGGTTTCTAAGTTTTTATGCATTTTAATGCATCGGAAACCCTCATCCACTTCGTCACCGTTCAATTAATCCATCATCCATCATATCAAATTCATATCAAATAAATGTCTGCTAAAAATTATGTAAAACTGAAATCGAGTTTGTTTATTTTGAACAATTTAAAACAGGACCGGATCTACAGTTATTACGAGGTACTATTAAACTTTGTTGTTGGCGCCCTCCCCGAGAAAAACGCCAAACTAAACATTTTGGCGCATCGATATTTTCTAAATTTTTCCCTGCAAAAAGTATCTGATAACCAAAAAAAAAAAATACATACTCAATAAACTAAATTATTACTCAAATAATTAACTCCTCATTATAAATAACTAAATAAACAGAAGTAAAGAACTAAATGAAACTGAGAAAATATCCCACATAGATATAAATATTGTTGAAATATTTGAATCAAAAGCTACTAATAAATAAAATACTTTACTTTGCAATAATATCACTTTTATTGTGTTAAACTCTTATGACATGTTTCGGCACAATATGACCATAATCAAACAAGTGAAGATTAAATTCAAATACATGCCTGTTTATACTAAATATAAGTGGTGGTAGTGGACGATGGAAAATTAGTTGCAGACTATAATTCTATGATCCATCGCGCCTTTAATTTTCAAAAGAAAATTTTAAAACATAAATAAATAACATTAACCTTCTCAATAGTTCCGCAAAATGAAACGAGGGGAACAGCTTTTCTAGGAATTGTTGTTCTCCCACCGAATTCCAATTGCTCGCTAGCAAGGTAATAAATTTCTTTATGTCTAAATTCAGAAATTGTAGTTCAATAATTTATGATTGTGTCAAAATTGAAAATTTTTCCAGGAGCGTCAAAACAAGTACGGGGGTCTAAAAATAATAATGTAACTTAAAAATTTAAATTAATATTTATATAACCATGTAACAAAACTCTAGTGGTTTACGTTTAACATATGTATAGATATGCTGATATGCATAATTGTACTATATGAGTATAATGTACCTGTGTACGGTATTGGACTTACAGTTAGGTATAATTACTTAATGGTATATCATTTTCATTATAATCATCTATTTATGTACGCAGTTAACAAGTTTATTTTATTTTTTTTTTTTTTAATTTATTTTTAAAAATCTAATTATTATTAATTAAAAAGTATTGACTATTGTGTAACCTTTTTCTTTTAAGTACTGATCAAATATGTATCACCTCATAAAATTTTGCAAGAATACGCTCACATCTCTAAATGTACAGTATAGCACCGATAATGGAAACATTAATTTTGGAAATTTTTTGATAAATACTTGACATTTTTGATGCAACTTTCCAAAAGTGATGTTGCCTCTGATGCTCTCAATTTGATACTCTCAAAAAATTTTGAGAGTAATTTGATGCTTTCAAAAAATTTCCAAAACTGATCTTTCCATTATCGGTGCTATACTGTATTTTTCTAATTTAATTTTTATACCTGTATGCATAACACCAATATATGTCACATAATAATTTATGTCTATCTGTTTACATAATGAGGACACTAATTGATACATATCAATGAAACAGTGGAACAGTATAAACAATGCTGATCAGTTAGTCGAATAATGATGTTACAAACTTAAATTGTCTTACTATATTTATTCAATTTAGGTAATTTTTCTTTCATTTAATATAAACAAAACATTTTTAGCTCTTATGAAATAAATATTATAATAGGTGGCAAAGTGGGGGTAACGCTCGCGTCTCAAACTGGGGAAGCGGAACTATTGAGAGCGGAAATATTCAGAATGCCCACTGTACTGCATTTACATCGAGTCTTAATTTAGGAAATTTAATATATAACCACAATAAAAATAGCAAGAACTTCAAGTCGGGGATCTACAAACTAAATTGTTAAGAATGTGATAGCTTTTACACAGGTCAAACGGGCAGAAATTTTGTAACTTGAAGAGCCGAACAATTTAGATCGTAGAGAAACAAAAAATCGGACTTCGCTTTCGCCAGACATTTAGTCGACACAGGACACATACTGTAATGTTATAGTTTTACACGTAGTAAATAAATGACCCAGACTAATTATTTTAGAGGCAACATAAATTTATAAATATAATTCCGAATTACTTTTAAACGATTATACCGATATTTAAAATTTTACTTTATTTTCTGTTTACAATTTTGGTTATAACCTTTTCACTTTATTTATTTATCTGTCACATGTACCCAACTTATCTCGAGTTGTTTTTCTTCTTTTTGACTCCTCCCACTACTTCTATCCCTATTAATGTCTCATCATCCACTACTACCATTTATTCTATAGGTTAAGTTTTAGTATAAACAGGCATCTATTTGAATTTAATTTTGATAATGGTCATATTGAGCCGAAACATGTCATAAGAGTTTAACACAATAAAAGTGGTATACAATGGCCATCCAATGGTACAACATACTCCGATTTTACGTAGTGGCGTCAGCGATTTAGTGGGGTTCTCCTCTCACAGATATGTTGTTGTTTCTCTGTGTTGGTGAAAACTTATGTACCAAGCCAGAGTCAGGGCCGTAGGTAATATTGTCTGAGGGCCTCGTAGCCTTTAAAAATTTTAAAATTTCACTGCAGATATATTCTGTATACGTAATATGCAAAATGCAAATGCAAAATGAGTAACGTAAAATTCTAGATTATTCTAATCGTCAACTAGCAGAGATATCAAAAAACAGACTTCACCGTTGAATTGGTCATTAAAAATGAGATTAAATAGTGTAGTTTGACAAAAATTCTAGAACGCTCTATTTGTCAACTAGCAAAGATATTGAAAAATCAATTGTACCATTTAATTGTTCATTGAAAAAGAGGTCAAATTACACATTTTGACAAATGTTCTGGAATATTCTATTCGTCAACTACCAAAGATATTAAAAAACAGACGTCGCCATTGAATTAGGTACCGAAAAGGAGACCAAATAACACATTTTGAGAAATGTTCTAGAATATTCTATTTGTCAACTAACAAAGATATTGGAAAATCTACTGCACCACTTAATTATCCAACCGAAATTAAACTAATGTAAACCAAATGTCCGATTTTGACAAACAATTTTTACTATTTGACGAATAGAATATTCTAGAACATTTTTCGATATCTTTGTTAGTTGACGAATAGAACATTTTAGAATTTTTTTCAAAATGCGCTGCTTACTCTAATTTTTAGTGCCCAATTCACTAGTGAAGTTTGTTTTTTGGTATCTTTGCTAGTTCACAAGTAAAATATTCTAGAATTTTTGTCAGCTTCCGCTATTTGGCGTCTTTTACGCTGATGAATGCGATAGTGAAGTTGATTTTTCGTCAGTTTTCTAAAAGTCGTCACTCAGATTCATTAGTATAACATTCGATTTCCTTTGTCTACACAACCGAATTTTAGGTGTAAATTGTCTCTTAAAATAATTCTGTTTTAAATAAATTCACATAAATAGTATTTACCAACCCCCGAAACAAAAGTTTACCGACGCCCCTGATCTTCCGATTTTATGTATTCCCCTTAAATTTGCACCGACCACTACGTAAAATTGGATTTGTGGTGTATTTGCAAACTAAAGTGTTTTATTTGTTAATAATAAATATGGAATACCATAAAGTAACGCTTAAATCTATTAAATTTCAAAAGTTACTATACTTTGTGATATTGATATATTTAGAATACATAATATATTTGTAACAAGCTTTGACTGAAATAAACAAAAATGTGTGTCTTTTAATGTAATAAAATTTATTGTTTGTTATATTTAAATATATACTTTATATTAAGTTGTAGTTGTCAATGGTTAAGCCGGTTCTACACGATGCTACGAACACCTTCCAACATTGGACGTTCGATGGTTCATCGTATCGTGTGGCCGTTGTTATAACCTACGAGTGTCCAATGTCGAACGTCCAACATTCGCATTTGGCCATGTCCCGCTCGATGTCGGTATTCTTGCACCGAGTCAAAGGGATGCTTCGAACGTTTGAAGGTCAATGTTGGTTGCGTTGGTTGGTTCGACTCAGCAGCTGCACGACTCGTTCATGTGAAGAGAGACAACATCAGTGTATAACCTTAGAGATCACATAAGACAGATGACATCCTCGTCCACTAAATAAACGTTTGTACCAACACATCATCATTCGTATTGGATCAAACATTCGATTCACCGTGTAGCAAATATATTCGTCGCACCAACTATCGAACTTAATTGCCTCAAACGTTCGATCGAACGTTGGAAGGAACGTTCGTAGCATCGTGTAGAACCGGCTTTAGAGCCGCAAACGTTGTTTACGAACATGCAAGGAATTATAATAAATGCTTAGTCCATTTAGAAGTGATGACGTAACTGCACGATTGAAGATAAACTACAATTTATTTGCTAAACTTATTAGGAACTGAAATCTGAATAGTATTTTCCAGGAGTAGTAATGTACTTAATACATACTTATGGATACGCACACGTCTTAGAATCACATATTATAAAGTGGATAGGCTGAATGCTCTCAAAGCTGTGTGCCGTGTTGTGTTGTTAGTGTATTATTTGCAAAGTTTGAAATTCCATATACATATTCAGCCATAAATAGCAATTTTTCAAATATACAAACAATGAATGCCAAATACGTACAGAAACAGTGTGAAACAAAACCAAAAAGAATGAAACGAATTACTTATAACAACACTGGATATAATAAAAGTTGAGAGGCAAGAATAATACGGTAAAAGAGAACGGTAAATAAGTATTATGGTGAGAGACGAAGCGACATGGAAAATTGTGCTGTTGACTCCACCTAGCAACCGAACATAGCAAAGTTTACAGCAACATTATATTGTGTTTTGGTTTTAAATTGGAAATAATCTTAAGCATTCATTTATCTTAACTGAGATAACGGCCAGCGTAGCGTATATCCTTTATTTTAGTTGCTTGCGCTGTACCTACTAGTAGTTCGTGCCGTCGTGCCATGTGCCATGTTTGTATACCATGCAGTAAACAAATGCGTTCAACAGTAGGTAATTAAAAAGTACAACTGCTATAGGAGTGCCATCTACCTCAACAACGAACGTCCATATATCCGTATCCGTAAAAGGAAATGAGTAGGCAAAAATCAAGCTGTTTTATAACTGTTCAATATCATCCGTTGAAGCAAACCAGATTTAATTTCTGTATATTTTATAAAATTTCTACATTTATATGTTAATTTAATTAAGTACTTTTCTTTTGCATGTTATTAACATAGAATCCCTTCCGATTATTTTCCATTCTTTTCTTTATAACTTCCGCTAGAATACACTTTTTACTCGTTGTAAGCAACTTGAAATATAATCATATATCTTACTTTTTTTAGATAATAAAATTTGCATATACGTAAAAAAGAGTAAGCCATATGATTCTAATTTCAATTTTGATGTTGCTTACAACGAGAAACCAGTGTAAATAAGACAAAGCCACTTTTTCACTATATTTCTTTTTTTTAAAGTTTATGTGATAGTTAATTAGAAATATGTAATCATAATGGTATTTTATAAGTTACTAGCCGTGTGACTGATGGAATTTCTCATCGGCAATATCCCAGAAACCACCCGACTTCTCTCAAATGTAAGTATGTATCTTTTTTACCCTCTTGTCGCAGGGAGTAATTAGTTCCGCCTCCGCGTAAACAAGTAAAATTTAAAGCGACTTAAAAAATTATCTATGTAACTCTGCAAAAAAAAAAAAAAAAATAGACTGCACACATCAAAGAATTATCTAGAAAATATCACAATATACCATAGTTTGAGTCCAGATTTGGGAGCCAATCCGTCCTTGATTAATATTTTCAAAGCACTTGATTCGAGAAAAGGCGAAGTAAATTTGAATATGTACAGAAGCTGGAGCTGGAAGATAAAGTCCGATTTTGTCAAAGGTCTAATATTGGGACTTGTCGATTGTCATAACGTATGACAGCCTAATAGGAAATCATCTCCTTTTCAACCGGAATGGAAGCTCAGCTTGGCTGCGAGACAGATTAATCTGAGGAATGAATACACGTTCATGGGCATCATTTAATAGTGTTTATACAAAATATTAATTAAAAAAGAATTATTTTTGAAAAACCGCTTACCTGCTGGGTTTCAAACCGGTATAACTGAGAAATACATGAACATAACATTTAAAACATGCTTTTCTGGTGTTGGGTACAGCAGGACTGTATGAAAAATAACGAAATGTATGAAAAATTTTGACAATTACCGAAAGATGACCAATCGCGAATCCCAGTTTTACTTACTGCTGACAAGGATAGGTTTAAAGGATAAGCAGTAGATTCTCCACAAAAAAGTGAATACACAATTTAATCTATGGCTCTTACACGTGTTTTTCACTGACACAATAATTAAGGACAAAAAAAAAAAAATTAAAAAAAAAATGGTTTAGCTAATCACTACGATTGAATTATTACGATTGTGTGCAACTTGAATCAGTATGTGTGTTAAGTCAACACACACACACAGAGGGTCTTAGCGAGCATGCTAATACATAATACTATAAATAATTTAGGATTTTAGGATAAGGGTTGCTCAAAATATATCAAACTGAGAAATAGGCGTAAACATCAGGAATATTTTTTCTTCAAGTAGAAGAAAAACCATGAAATGTGAATTTCCCCTAATTAAAGGCATAATATTTCCCAGAAGTATTTGATCTACCTTACTATTTAAGTATACCACTGTATGTATCCATTCTAGCATTAATATGAACATGTTTCGTGGACAAAAATATCTTTAATGTTAAAAAGTGAGCGTAATTTTCAAATTTTAGAGGAAGGACGATATCTTTGTTTAATTATTAGTATTACTCCAATATGGAATTACCACCACCCCCTTTCCCACTTATACAAAAATTTTTTGAATATCTTGTGGAAAATGCTGGTAGTATTTCTAGTTTTTTGGAAAAGTGGCCACCACGACTTTTCTCATTTTGGGGGTTTAAAATATTAAAATTTATCTACACTAATGGAATGGCAAGCAAGCACGTGATAAATTTGTACTCGTATAATGACGACACAGGATAAAATGACATCGGCAGGATCAAGATTCATTTCCCTTAAAAAGATTGTTATGTTCTAAAAATTAATTTGATGATATTATTCTGTTTGTGATAACGAATGTAATATCTGCTTTTTTAATAAGCAAGTAGCTATGTACATATCTATGTATGTATGTAATACTACATGAATACTACCTACAATACATACGTACATTATCATGATGTTTACTTTAAATTGCTTTATGTATTTATTATGTATGCGTTGTTATTTATTATTTCGCTTTAATATCAATTCTCGCAGGAAAGAAGACTATTTATTTACAGAATATTTTTGAATATATGTATATAATGCTCATATTTTTCATAATTTTCTGTTAGCTCTTTTCTGATGCCGTTAATTGCTGTAATGGTGGAAGATAAAAATAGGGAAAATGTTCAATTTAGTGTCTACATGTACATATTTTACATAAGCTGAGTTTTCTTAGAATGAATAATTTCCTTTGATATTTATGTCAAATTTTAAAAATTTTCGTAAAGATGTTCTTAAAGAACTTAGTTTCAAAATAAATGTCTAAAATTTTTAAAAATGAAATACTGACAGTATCACATTTCTATACTTCAATAACATAGACTGTATAGGTACATATCATATTAGGCTAGCGAATTAACCCTATAATTTTTAACAAAAAGTGACCGCGAACGTTATTATATAATTTTATATTAAATAAACCGGTTCTTATATTTGTCACGCGATATCGCGTGGTATATAATTTATGAAAAAAGTTATATTTACGAATAAAAAAAACATTCGAATTTATATATTATAACTTTAATCAACTGTAATAATTACAAAAAAAAAATACCCCTGCCGCAGCATCCTGCATAACATAGCGAATTTTAGTTTATAAAAAATTCGTTTTTCTGTGATTTTTCACCCCATATTCCGGGCATCCGACATAGTTGGCTAACGCACTTGGCCAACGGTATGGCATTCCCATAGGACAATTCGTTCGAGAGTTATCATGCGGACACACACACACACACACACACACACACACACACACACACACACACACACACACACACACACACACACATATTTTATTCCATCAGTGCCCGGAACCGAATAGTTCTTCTTGCCTTTGAAAGCAAGTTCGACTTCTTCTTTATCAATAGATGTTATAGTGATATGAGATGATACTTTGCCCAGCTGTTGTTTGCAGTACTATCTAAACTGGCTGATGGGAATACAGTCCAAGTCAGTCTGTTTAGTCGTCTCATATATCCCCCGCTAGTAATCTTCTATTACGTCAACCGTCGGCGGTTGCTCCACGACAGGGTTTTTAGATGCGAACAGGCGTGAAGAGTTCGATTTGAAGATCTTATTTTCCCGTCATATATATATATATATATATATATATATATATATATATATATATATATATATATATATATATATATATATATATATATATATATATATATATATATATGAGCCGTATATTTTGAAAGTAAGGCAAGTGCATTTTGTGCAAGTCTATCTTACCAAGTCAAGTTCCCGAGACCGGACCTATCGATTTTGATGAAATTTAAATATGTTGTAGAACACTAAAAAATAAGTAACACGTATTTTTTTCACCTGTGGAAAAGCAATTTGAAGGGATGAAATCGTCCTTCAAAAATTGGGGTGAAAATTTAATTTTTCAGATATCACGAAAACGGTAAGAAATAGAGTAAAAGCTTAAATTGGCGATATTGCTCTTTCTTAAAAAGCTATCTACTGATATCTAATTTGTTCAAATTACACCAACAGGGGTAGTTGAGGGTTAAAATTTGGTGGTTAATTTTGCGAAGAGGGATAAAAAATAAAATATAATAAAGTTTTATTTACAAATTTAAAATGTAAAAAATTTAATCGAACTGCTTTTACTAAATTTCCTAATATTAAATTCTGGGGTAGTTAACTACGAGGGTGACTGTGTCGACATAATCATACTACTTGAATAATTAAAAACTTCTTCAAGGAAAATAGTTTAAAACAATTAGAATAAACTTTCAAAATTCATTTTAAGCAACAATACATTGGGATGAGTCGCTCTTTTAAAGTACATACCAATTTTCATACAATCATTTCTACTACTAAGGCACTAGCAGGGGGTAGCAATATCACAGTACCTGCTTCTGAAGTTGAACTGTCGTATGAAAGGTTTTTATTATGTTTATTTTTAAATGATACAACTAAAATATTATCTATTTAAATTAACGATTACCATTCATTAATTTTGAAAGTGAGGCAAGTCCATTTAATAAAACCACTATTTTTTTAGCCAGCACTATAAACATTATTGGATTATAAACTTATATTATCTAATACCACAAAATACAAAAAATGTCTATTAATACCTACCAATATTTTTAAATTTATATATATATATATATATATATATATATATATATATATATATATATATATATATATATATATATATATAGTGATGGTCACAAAAATAGAGCCAGTGTATAGAATTTCGTAAAATTTGTGGTGAAATTTGATATAAGGTGCACAAAAGAAAGAAATAGCTATTAAAGAAATATGTATTCTAAGTATGTAAAATTTACATAAAAATTAACAACAAAAATAATTCCATTATAAAAAAAAAATTAGTAAAGTAAGGAAAATTAAACAAATTTATGTGGTCATTAAAATAGAGCCCTTACATATTTTGTATCTAAAACCCTAAATTTACTCAAATACTTAAGTTCCAATCATTCAATTTTAATAAGTATTTAGTAGCTTGACCATCACTTTTTAACAAGGCATCACATATATATATATATATATATATATATATATATATATATATATATATATATATATATATATATAAATTTTAGTAAATATTATTTTCGCTTCCTAGGGACCTCAAAACAAATTTCTATCTAAGTTCCGGGAGATTTCTTTCGGAACTTTAAAAAAATAGGACTTTCTTCGGAACCCTAAAAAAAGGCATAACATACAAATCTGATACATATATGTACATGACTATAAAAGCTATGATCCTACTGTATAACACATACATATTCCTTCAGTATGTATAAGTACCTACTTACGTTCATATAATATTGTATAAACGTAGTAAAAATCTTCTGACCCTGGTTTTCATTTATAAAAATTAATTTTTCTCGGAAAGCAGTTGACAGAATAATGGCTCAAAAACCTTTCCTGTGTGATTTTTTTCGTGTTTTTAATGGTGTAAAAAAAGCAGCAAAAACTTTTGAACTTGGGGAAACTAGCAAACAATTTATAAAAATTACTCTAAAAAACTAGTTCACATAGAACAATGGTTCAAAACCTTTTTTGTTATTTTTTCTCCTTTTCCAATGGTGTAAAAAAATGTCTTTTAAATTAAAAAACTTTTAAATTATGGCAAATTTTGGCTAAAAACTCATTTACTTTCACGAAAAATGCTAAAAAAAACCAGGTTCCTGGCATCGGACGTGTCTGGCTGAAGAACTCATTCAAGATTTTTGGACTTCCAATGTTTTCACCAATTGAAGATTTTTATAAGTTCATTTTATGTCATAGAAGAATGGTTCAATTTATTGAACGTAAATGTACACAATCAAATTACCCCTTACTGTATACCCATAATAAACTATTCTATGTTACAATAAAATCGTACAATGCAATGGTCAGTTTTAAAATGCATATGAATCATGAATACAATAAAACGTCCTTTTCGTATTTACTTACATAATATTATTCAAATCAGCTGTAGATTTTCCAAAATAATTAAACATTACGTTAAATGATTACATTGTAAGAAGAGGTAAGTTTTTTATTACAGATACCGTATATATAATTGATTCATATTTTATGATTACTTAACAAAATTTAAAATTATTTTTTCAATAAACAATAACAATGGGCGGTATATTTCTATGAAGGAAGCTGTAAGATAGCTACAAAGTCGTCGGAAATCAAACAGATAAAATTACCGAAAACTAATCTTCGTTGGGAGTTCAAAATGCGCTATGGGAACTTTTTTTAAGAATTGAGTTATATATAAACTAACAATTGAGTTATACATGCATTTGTTCAGAATTTTAAGCTCTACCTTCTCCTAACGCGATAAGTGTAGTTACTTTCATTTTTGAATAAATTAAATAAATCAAATGCGTTATGTGCTCGCTTTAAAAACGACCTGTGAATCACGCTATGTATTAATAGTTTATTCTGTCATATCACATAGCGCTATTTGTAAGAAAAAAGTTGTCAGAAATGATGCACATGCATCAATTTTCCGCAAGTTATTTTCAGTAATTCTTTTTAAATGAATTTAATTTTATAGATTTTTTGCATCCGCAAGCCCACATTTAGTATTTTATTGTTTCTGTATTGTCAGTATTATTCTTTAGAAAGCAAACAATTAGTTTAGTTTTCAAATTAACAAAGCGCGAAAGTCGTAACTTTCTTTTTATCCATTTTAGACATAACTAAAAATTGTTTTGATAGATGGATTAACGGTTGATTCAAGTACTGACAACGAAAATGACAAAAGCTTAACAGAAATGTCCAAAAACCGGTCACAGTTATATAATAAATAAAAAAAAAATACTTAAGGTCAATGTTGTGATTAACTGATCAAATCTAATTCTGGAAGTCTTTAGCTCGTACTGCTGGCCTGATTCGCAGCGTTCTTAGAATCCACCTTTCGCTCAAAAAGTTGGTAATTATTTAAAAATGGGGTTCCACCTATCTTTGGCTATAAAAATAAAACTAATGTCCGATTTTAATGATTTTTTCTTAAATTTTTAGCATTACGGGGCATTAGTTTAAAAAAATACTAGAACTCAATGCTGATACTGAAACTAGTGGGAAGCGAACCGATTATTAATAGATTTTTTCCGTTACTCATCTTTGAATATAATTTTTTAGTGGTGTGTTACGGTTTTTATTGATAGGAATAAGTGAAAAGTGGACGGCACACTATCATTGAAACATCATTTTTGGGCAAAGGGTAATTGGAGCTTCTGATGTGTAGTCGTTCTACCTATTTAATTATCCTTTGCTCCAAAATGAGGTTTCAGTGGTACTATCACATCCATTTTTCACTTACTTCTATTTAGCGGTGTTCAGAAATAAATACCCCTGTCGCAGCATCTGCATAACATAGCGAATTTCCAAATTTTGGGGACTGGCGGATCTCATCTAAGAACTGTACCTATTTAAAATAGTTTAGCTTTCTAAGAGTAAAAGATTTTTTAAAATCGGCTGGGTAATTAGTTTTGATATTTTTGGAACCCAAGAACCCGAACGGACTTTGTGCAGCATAGTTGTATCCATCTAAAATAATTTAGTTCTCTAACAGTGAAAAAATTTTCAAAATCGGTCGGTTAGTTTATTTTTTACAATAATGGGAACAGTAAACCCTGGCGGAAATCATACAACATAACCTTTATTCATCTAAAATAATTTTAGTAAAAAGTTTATCCTAACAGTAAAAAACGGGTCCTAGGGATCTCATATAACTTATGGTAGTTCGTAAGGTTCTTGTGGACATCATTTAATTACTTAATGAATTCAAATACTTTAACTTACTAACGGTGAAAAAATTTTCAAAATTTTCGACATTCGCTAAAAAAATCATTGAAAAATATTTGATATGTTTCGATCAATTAATGGTCAACATCAGCAAATAAAAGTTACTAAAATCGAAGAAAAGAATGAGTTATTTGTCCGTAGAAATTAAAATACAAATTCTGAAAACGAGCAAAGAAATATTGAAAAAACTAGATCGGCAAAACATTCTGACAAATAACACTACCCAACTAATACTTGCCAATTTGAATGAAACTTAACATACTTATTAAACAGCGAAAAATATTAAATACGTGTTTTTTTATTTCGGCTAAATACGCTTTTTAGGGGTAGAAAACACCATTCAACCTCTGTAGATGAAAACAGTTATAGCTAAATATTTTTGAAACGACATATTTTCTGAAAAAAGGGCTGAGTACCAAATTTGTAGAATTTAAAGCGATGCACTTGATAGTGACCCTGAAATCGATTTTCAAGGTCAGTTGAAAATGATTAGCCATTGCCGAACTTTGACCATATCCTGTACCTATAAGCAGTAATTTCATGTATTGACTCAATCTATCTTCAAAATTGATTTGTTGCGTTATTTTTCTAAAATAAAAAAAATAAAAACCTGACGAAATGGAAAAATAGGCGCAAATTTATAGAAAAAATTAGAAGAAAACATTTTTGTAAGTAATTTTAGAAGTAAAGTTAAGAAAAGATTTAATATCACTCCAATTGTAAGTTAAACATTAACTTTATGTTATATTAGAAATTTTCAAAATTTTTTAAAATTTTTATTGCTACTCTATAGTTATCATATTAGGAATTCAATTCAACATATGATTAACTATTATTTTTCCGATTGCGATTGAGCAAGTATTTTTCAAAAATACTTCTTGATCACTTATTTTCTATCTTGCATGTGAAATTCGTTCGAATATACTTTGAACCATTTAGGGATGAAAAGTAAACTACTCCTTTTGAAAAATATTAAATAATTTTCAAATGACTTTGGAAATTGACCTCAAGGTCAACTTCAAAGTCATCATCAAGTGCATCACTTTGAATTCTATAACTTTGGTCCTAAGCACTTTTTTCAGAAAATATATCGTACCATAATCCACTTCTATGTTGATTCCTGGTCTCTTTTCCTGCGTTTCTAATATTTATGTCAATAAAAAATGTGCTACCGTAGACAAGGATGAATAGGTACGCATTCAGACTTCACACCGTATTTTTTTGTATTTATTTTATGAGTACCTAATCTTTAATATATTAAAAATTTACGCGAAGATGGTCACTTTATCAGCAGTATCCAAAAAAATTTAAAAATATCGGTGGTTTTTGAAAAATTAACAAAAATCATAATCTCTTTCTCTATGAAAAATTGGGGTCAAAAGAGACGAGAAAAGAGTAAATGGGGACAACTTTAGTCACAGATATGCCTATGAACAGTTTTTGGTAATCCGGGAAAAACGAAAACACTTTTTAAAATTTTTTTATTGTTAAAATCGAAATGTTCTTTTAAAGAGGGTTAAAATTACCATATTTTATATTAAAATTTTGACACAATCACTCCCTAATTAACGAGCCTTACTTAATATTAGCAAATTGAGAAAAAACACGTCAATTAGATTTTTTTACACAGATTTTATTTGTTATATAATTCAAAAGGATATTTTAAAAATGTGTATGAATGGCTTTCATTAAATAAATTTCAATATATTTTCCATTTATTTTAACAGTGGAATGTCCTTATTAGTGGCTATACTTTCGGCTTGGAGCGAATTAGACGAAGATTTTCTTCTAAAACCAAATTTAATAATTAATTAAAGAAATAAAAAAAAATTTGTGGATTTCCTACCGTTCAAATATAATCTTTATTGTATGTAAAAATGTTATTACATTTTTTCAAAAAACTGTAAGTAAACTGTAAAATTTTCTTTACAAATATGTTAAAATAGAGAAATATTTCCTTTTTAATTTATTTTTAACTCTTTTTAAATGATTCACTTTAAAATTTTTTAATATTTCTTAATCGAAATTTCATAAAAGAATGTGTCAAAATTTAAAAAAATTTTTCTTTGTTAAAAAAAAAAATTGAATGTGCAAAATTATTTAATATTAGAATGCTCTGATTATACAATTCTAATCATAACTGTATTGTCAATTGGATAGAAAATTACGTAAAAATATTATTGTTTGAATATGATTTAACGTAATTTTTATACGATTGAAGCAAACTCTTATTAATTTTAGGAAGGTGTAAATATAATCTAAATTCTGATCATATCACATAACAGATATCGTCGGGATTTTTTTTGTAAAAAAAAATGGAACAGAGATACATTATAAAAACATTTAACTGACAGAGAAATAGAATATAGCCGAATCGTTAAATTGGATTAAAAAAATCATGACACGCTACTTATAAAGCGGTTTTTTTCGAATTTAGCTCGCAAAAAATGAGACAGAAAAAAAAAGAATGCGAGTGCGAGTGAAATGGAGAACGACATATTTCCTAGTTTTTCTCGAAAAGTAAGTAATTTAGAGCAACGGTATAAAAACATTTTTTATGAATTTTACCTTTTACAATGGCTTAGTGTAAAAAAAAATTTGAAAAATTGCTTAATTCTGGCAAAAAACTCATTTTGTTGACAAAAAACGCCCGGAAAACCTACTTCTGGGCATCCGACGTGTCTGGCTAACGAACTCATCCAACGATTTGGAAAATCGAATTCGCACACAAAATTTCATAAGCATTAAACGTTTCGTTCGAGAGTTATCGCGCGGATACATATATATATATATATATATATATATATATATATATATATATATATATATATATATATATATATATATATATATAAATTTTAGTGAATATCATTTTCGTATTCTAGGGACCTCAAAACATATTTCTGATATGGTCTCGGGCTTAGGTCGCACCATGACACCTGGCGTAAAAGCTGAATTTCCAGTTTTGGAAATTCGCTAAAATTAACAGTACCAATACGCATAAAAATGAAATAAAAAGAATTTGTAGTTTTAAAATTTTCCAGTGTCCTAGCACTTCCAGTACTGTTATCGAGTTCAAATATTTTTTTAAAATAATCTCCCATAATGCTGAAAGTTTAAAAAAAAATCATTGAAATCATTAGTTTTATTTTTAAAGCCAAAAATAAATGGAGCCCCACTACTAAATAATTACTGTTAACTCATGAGATGGCAAATATAAACCAAGAAAAATTTGATCTTCACCAGATAAGGAAAACAGAGCTAGAGAAGCTAAACAGACGGAAGTTTTGTCAGAGTCTGATTTTTTAGTAACTATGGACGTACAAAATATTCTCCTATATCCGAAACTTCTTTACAAGTTTATTGCAACAAAATTACAAGCAATAATTTCAGCATCATAATTTCGCTGTATATTACACAACACAACATTCTTTTTCAACATTCAGAAATTGACTTATTATTATAACAAAATAAATATTTCTAGCTCTATGGGAAAATGCAGTACACTATCAAATTACAAATTACTAGACGAATATCAAATTACTAGACGAGTTGCATTGTATACTTGATCAAAATAATTTCAGTTTCATTAAAAAAGGTAATTCTCATTTCTGGTCGATATGTATATCAAAATAAAAATAAAAAACTTGTTTTAAGCAATGCATTGGCCAGTCTAGGTAAAAGACATAGAAATCGAGCAACTTATTTTAGAATGAAGACATATTTTGATAGAAGTAGATAGACTTAGTACAGTTCTGCGGGTAATAAATAAAATTGATAATATTACGGTAAATGAAGTTAAAGATCTATTCTACAAAAATGATGAATATTTTACGAAATAGGTGACAGCGAAAGCTGGCAACCACTTCCTCAATGAAAACTTTAATTTGATAATAATGAATCTCCACAATTATACCAGAATAATAAAAAATTGAGAAAACGAAATTAGAAGCGTTACAGTCACTTAAGCTATTAGGTACTTACCGTAACAGTTATTTAATTTTTGTTCCCTTTTATGTATTTAATTCTAATTCTAAATTTCTAATAAAGCAAATTTAAATAATAAACAATTATGGAATACCATAAAGTAACGCTCAATTCTATTAACATCAAAATCAAATTAATATGCAAGTTAAAATAAATTTGTTTCGTATGGGTTTTAATTTAAATAATGACTCCTAATTTAAGACTTTTCTAAAAAATTTATTTATTCATTAGTAATTATTGCTTTATAATAATAAAAATAAGTCAAATGAGCTATGTGTTTAAATTTGGACAAATTATTTTGCGCTATGTGCTTCAAATCTAAATTACAGCCAATAAGTTAAATTTTAAGAACTATAAAATAATTTTTTTGTTAAATATTGAATCCAAATAGGTTTTTCTATCCAAAAAAAAAAAAAAAAAACGTTTATATTTACTTTTGAGGTTGGTTAAAGGTTTTTAGTCTAGTCTAGAAGAGCCATTTTAGTGAAATTCTCATAGAGGGCACCAAAAATTATGATTTTGGTGTCATTCGATTCGTATTGACCTCTAGAAACTTTTTGAAAAAGTTGAAAATGCGCTCATAAAAATTGCAATTGTTATAAACAAAAGAGTGAAAAAAAAAGAATGTTTTTGTTTTTTTGAAAAATTTCAAAAACTATTAAAGATTTTTGAAATTAAAAAAAAGATCTGAAAAGAGCAGGAAATTTCACAAAAATAAGTTCGGACTCCCGAAACTGTATCTCCAATATTTATAATTTTAACGGAGCCCTAAAGTTATTGCTAAAATGGGGTGCTTGGCGTTCTCGCCCGCCGCGTCATTCAAACACGGTAAACAAAAAAAATTATTTAAATATATTAAATATCAATATTAAGGAATGAAAAAATTCACGTATCTTCGGAATAAGTTGATAAACAATAATCCGTGCAAAAAAATTTTTTATGTATATTTTTCCATTAGTTATGCTATTGTTAATTAACAAAATTTTTGAAACCGAAAGTTGACATGGAAACCTTAATAATTATTTAACTAAAAAGCTCAAATTCTTTTTGCTTCGTAGAATTGTTCTGAAGAGGTAAAAAAATAGATTCCCGTTGAAAAAATCAAAAATTTTTAATTTTCCACTTATTTATAAACAACTAATTGCATTGAAAAATGAGAAATGTTGATAAAGCATTTGTTTTTTTTTTTTTTTTTTTGTTTTTTTAAATCTTAATTATTTTGTTTTTTTCTCATTGAGCGCCACCTGAAAATATTTTTTTTAATTTTTAAATGCTATTATTTAAAAAATTGTTATAAACGAATGCCTTGTTTTTGAGGCAATGGAAAAATTTTTTTTTTGAGTCGAAGGACAAAAAAATATTATGATTTTTAAAAGAAAAATCATTCTTAAAAAATTTTTTTTATTGCTCAAAAATGCATTTGTTAATGAACAATTTTTTTGTGTCATTTATTATTAATATTAAAGATCCGTTTTTTTTTTTTAAAAATCATTATTTATATTGCTCTTTCATATTCCGAAGAAATTACAATTTTTTATTTATATTTAATAAGTTTATTTAATAAACAATTTGTTATAAACAAATAAATTTTTACGTTTTTAATTGTAACTTCTTCGGAATATGAAAGAGCAATATAAATAATGATTTTAAAAAAAAAAAAAAAAAAAAAAAAAAAAAAAAAAAAACGGATCTTTAATATTAATAATAAATGACACAAAAAAATTGTTTAATAACAAATGCATTTTTGAGCAATAAAAAATTTTTTTTAAGAAACGATTTTTCTTTTAAAAATCATAATATTTTTTGGTCCTTCGAATCAAAAAAACAATTTTTCCATTGCCTCAAAAACAATGCATTTGTTTATACCAATTTTTTAAATAATAGCATTAAAAAATTAAAAAAAAATATTTTCAGGTGGCGCTCAATGAGAAAAAAACGAAATAATTAAGATTTAAAAAAACAAAAAAAAACAAATGCTTTATCAACATTTCTCATTTTTCAATGCAATTGATTGTTTATAAATAAGTGGAAAATTAAAAATTTTTGATTTTTTCAACGGAAATCTATTTTTTTACCTCTTCAGAACAATTCTACGAAGCAAAAAAAATTTGAGCTTTTTAGTTAAATAATTATTAAGGTTTCTATATCAACTTTCGGTTTCAAAAATTTTGTTAATTAACAATAGCATAACTAATGGAAAAATATATATAAAAATTTTTTTTGCACGGATTATTGTTTACAACTTATTCCGAAGGTGCGTGAATTTTTTCATTCCTTAATATTGATATTTAATATATTTAAATAATTTTTTTTGTTTACCGTGTTTGAATGACGCGGTGCGCGAGAACGCCAAACACCCCATTTTAGCAATAACTTTAGGGTTCTGTTAAAATTATAAATATTGGAGATACAGTTTCGGGAGTCGGAACTTATTTTTGTGAAATTTCCTGCTCTTTTCAGATCTTTTTTTTAATTTCAAAAATCTTTAATAGTTTTTGAAATTTTTCAAAAAAACAAAAACAATTTTTTTTTTCACTCTTTTGTTTATAACAATTGCAATTTTTATGAGCGCATTTTCAACTTTTTCAAAAAGTTTCTAGAGGTCAATACGAATCGAATGACACCAAAATCATAATTTTTGGAGCCCTCTATGAGAATTTCACTAAAATGGCTCTTCTAGACTAGACTATTTCTCCAGTTTTTTCGTCTCCTGTAGAATTTGGTTATCGACACAGAGCATTTTGAACTCCCAGCGACGTAATGTTGGACTTTCCAAAATATTTATAATCATAAGTACACGTTCAAATACGGTATATAATGACCTTAATAAATTAATTTTAGGTTTTTTGTTTTTTAATATTTATTCTTATATTTTCTGTGCTTTAAAAAATACCGGTAAATTGCCGGTAAACCGGTTTTGCCAAAAAAATTATCGAATTTCGGGTAAATTAAAAAGTCGGTAAATTTACAATCCCTAATCATTAGAGTATAAATAAAAATTTCCACATACCAACGTAGAGTTTTCCTTTCAGATGGATAATAACATCTGATCTTATATATCAACACCTGACATGTTTTTATTGTAATTGATGGTGGCTGTGGGCTTCATGACAACATCGCCGCGTCTGGTCGTAACTTCTTGCATTTTATCAAGAAATTCTGAACTTACGTAACTTATTTCTTTTCTGTCCTTTCATTTTCTAACATGAACACCGTTCCAACACTATGATATATTTTCGCCTATTCTTCGCAAAAACGAATGACGCGATCCGGTGGCCAGGCGTCTTATCCATAGCTTGTTTCCCTTCCCACTGGACAACGTAAACATATCGTACTGCTATGGTTGCTATTCTATCGAGCATAGAAACTTGTTGGACACTTTACGCGATATCGCGTGATCAGTCATATAGGAAAGTAGTCGTATCACGCGATATCGCGTGATCGGCAATGAACGTGTTAATTGATTCCAAATTTAAACAGGAATAAAAAATCCTAATACTATTGTTTTTATCAAATGCCACGCGTCACTATAAAAAGTAGGATTAATGAAAAAAAAGGTAATTCTATAAATACCATTAATACAGAAAAATATTATTTAACCCATTTCTTTAGAAAGAGGAAAAACTATTGATAATATAATGTTTTGGAATGAATACGTAGACTCAATATTTATAAGAATACTTGTCAAATTATTTATTTATAGTAGGTAATCAATTTTTAACATTAACGCCGGTGTTTAATCAAAAAATAGTACAAATTTGAATTTATTTTATTTTAAATTATGCATTGATTAAAAAAAAATTAGCCACTAGAACGCTCATGGTCACTTTTTCAATTTTTAAACATCTTTTTAAGGGTAAATCGCTCGTCTGTACAGACTTGAGATCCCCAGCGCTGTTCCTCAGGGCACCACAGTATCTATCAATCAATTTGTGCTTGCGTTCCGCTGTTCATTCACAAAATGAAAACTTACGGTTAGCAAAATTAACGATCTGTATTTTTGTCAATTTTCTTATTTACCAAGTAAGTTTAATATATAAAAAAAAAAAACCAGCTAGATATATTGTAGAGTTTGTGCAGGTAAGAGCCTAATATTTAAAGCTAGAAACTTTGAATCTTCAGAATGAGATTATTTTAAAATTCGCATAAATAAATAAATATATGATGAGAACTTTCGGAATTTAATGGACGCAACCTACAAGAGAGAATTGTTATTTAGTTATACATGTTTTTAAGACATGTAGAGCCAATTGTTTCCAATCGTGCACCATAAAATAACAATATAGTTTTTGATTCATCACTAGTAGCATTTATTATTGTCTATGAACAGTAATATCATCATATATACCGACTTATTTAATTACAAAGTGCTGTCCAATGAAATGTAGTATTAGATTACGCCGAATCTGAAATCTGTTTTTAAAAACCGACAGTACCTTAATTAAAGGTTGGTTGTCACCTCAGACAACATAATATATAATAAAAGACACTTTTCTCTTACTATTTTTTTTTTCTTCTAAGTGAAGCCGGTACAAAAATATCAATCTTATGAACTTATGAATATTGTTTATATTTTAATGCAATGAAACGTGTTCTACCATAAATCTATAAATTGATGGTAGATTTTAAATTAAAGACATAGATTTAATAAGAAATTATAAATAAGGAAAATAAGAAAAAGTGAATAAGGCTTCCAACAAAAAACTAATTTTACCTAAAATAGTAATTTATTCAACTAGACAGAAAGAAAGTAAATGTTTTACTGTCAAGATTGACATTACATTGTTGAGACACGTAGCTAAGGCAATGAAACCAATCAAGGAGGTGAAACCGATATGCTGTCATGTTGAAGACATTATCTTGCCCCCACTAATAATAATAAAGGCTTTATTTCTAATATTCCATATACTCGTATAACAAGATTCTGACATAACCTAACGTAAACACGACGGGACCTATAAGGTGAATCAAACTTGAGAGTTTTGGTGACGGTTGGAGAAAAGTATAAGTAGAAAAGGAGTAGAAAATTTAATAAAACAAGAATTTTTGTACCAGGTAGATAAATTCTGAGAATAATTTTTTGTAAATTACCAATAATTGAGTAGTAAACTAATTTTTGAAGTTAATCCCTCTATTTTTCCTGTAATATTGCTGATATAATAATAAAAAAAAAACCAAAAATGACGACATTTTGTATAAAATCAAACACAACTTATTTTACTAGAATTACTAGGTAAATCTAAAATTGAAATCCTAACGAAACCATTATCCCCTCACTTTATAAATTTGCAGAAACGAAGGGGAATTATGTAATTGATCGGTATATATATATATACATATATATATATATATATATATATATATATATATATATATATATATATATATATATATACATATATATATATATATATATATATATATATATGCCAACGCGTGGTTTTCTTATTTTATTTTATTGCAATCAAGCACGCAAACATTTGTCATTTTCTATAGAACAGTTAAAGTCGATCGCACAATAAATGTTACGTTTTATGTTGCTGGGCAATATTTTATCGTAGCGTGTTGGATCAACAAATACAAATATTATTGTGATTGTGTTTACTGATGCCAACTAACAAAAAAAAAAAACCACTTTCAGACACTGAAATTGTGCACTTACGTTCGTGATTTCTAATCGAAAACACCATCTTATATTTCTCATTCAAAGAAAACGAGAAGTATTACCTTATTGATTGATTTTTATGCTTGACTTTTGTTACACTAAAGATTATTATTAAAAAGCTTAATAAATAATTCAAAAGATGATAACCGAAAATAATGAAGTATTTTTTAAAGCTGCCGTTTTTGGAAATAATAGTATTCAAAGTGATAATAAAAAATACCTTGTTTGTAAGGGCAAAAGTGGATAAAGCGAATAAAGGGTTGCCGATGAAGGCAATAATAAAATACTTAGTTTAATCACATTTTAAGAGCTGAAATTTTGAAAAAAATGTTAAAAGCAATGACATTTGTGGAATTTGCAGCTTTATAAAAGTGAATGCTTAGTTTAGACAGGGCCGTATTAGCCACTACGCCTACCTGGGGGCAAAATTTTTAGGAGAGAGCGGCAGTTGGAATTTGAGGTTTTTTGTTTTATTGCTTGTGTCTGATATTTCTTTATAAAAATAGTGTTTTATGTTTACGTCCCTGCAAATTCGGTAAAAAAATGAGAAAGCGTTGTTTTACAAACAGAATTAAAGCTTAGAATTACTACAAGAGAAAGAGAACAAAATGGCAGACTTCGAAAAAATTTCATTTTCAATTTTTTTTTCTCAAAAAAAAAAAAAAAAAAAATGCCTCTAAAAATAGATATGAAAAACAGAGCGAGTACCAGTTTACTACCTTAAATTTTTCTTATGTTTTACTGTTTTTGATTTATGGTCAAAAAAAACTTGCTACAAGAATTTAAAATGGAATCTTTACGTTCAAAGCTCACAATTAGTTCGAAGGTAGAAAAAGTTAGAAGAAAAGACAGGGGTGGCATTTTTCAGGGTGCTTCAGGTACTTAGGATAAATCCGGCCCTGACTGCCTAGGCCAGTGTTGATCAACCTTGGATTTGTGGAATGATACCGGCCTGCGAAAATGTTCTGCTGGTCCATAAAAAATTTTCTTTAAGGGGTCTTTTACAAGAGTGATGTGATAAAAAGACCACTTTTTCTGGAATTTTTTTTAGAGAAACTATTTGTTATAAGGAAAAACAGTTCCATTTGGCCTTGTAGGCCTGTTGAATATCACATGTAAATTTTATAATTCAAAACGGTGCTAACGATTCAAAAAAACTAAGTCCCATTGGACCAAAATTGTATGCATTCTCTTTATTATAGCGTTTTCTGTAAGACTATCTAGAATCAGCTCCCCAGACCTCATACTTTTTTTCTTTTGGCGTCATTTTGAATACAAAGTAAGAAAAATTGCTCTTTTTTGACCTTCCAGGCGTTCTATAAAATCGACTTTTTGATATTAACGACTGATTCTAGATAGTCTTATATAAAACAACATAATAAAGAGAATGCATCCAGTTGGCAGTATTAGTCCAATTGGACTTATAGTTTTCTTTGTATAATTGGCACCTATTTTTGCGGCCTGTAACATTTAACAAGCTTACAAGGGTAGATAGCTGATCAAAAATAAAAGGAAAAATATTATATAAGGTATTTATGTATGAACACTTAATAAGGTATTTATGTATTTTAATGTACAAAAGTTTCTTTTTTTCATTACGATAGTTTTCGACTCAGCGATGTTAGCACCCCAATGTGAAATTTCAATTGACCAATTACATGATTTAAAAGGTCAGAAAATGGTCATAAAAGGTCAATTGATCTAATTAATTGGTCAGCGATAGAAAATATTTTTTATTAAGGTTTAAAGTTTTCAAGGTCATTCACCATATCTAACAGTACTACATACATATTAGTGATGGGAATAATCGAATGATTTCAATATTCGATTATTTTTAATCGAGTGATTTGAATAATCGATTAATCATTCGATTATTTTTATCGATTACATTCATTCGATTATTTTTATCGATTATTTTCATTCAATTATTTTTGTCGATTATCATTCGATCATTTTTATCGACTATGTTTTATTCGATTATTATTATCAATTATTTTCTTTCGATTATTTCTAACAATTATTTATCGATTATATTTATCGGTTACGGCCATTTCTCTACTAATTGGAAAATCGCTGTCCCAGGTAGATTTTATATAATAGATCTTATTATTGTTGAGTTTTATGTATTAATAAAGACAGTAATTAGCTATTCTTGGCAGGCCATAACCCATTTAGTAATATAATATTGTAATATTCAATTTACAATCACTTTTTACAGTCAATTCACAGTCCTCTGTCGTGTCCCATTTCCAGAATTAGAAGTATTATTACAAATATTGAATGAATATCAGTGCGCTAATCATAGCCAATAAAATATATTTTATGATAAATTGAATGAATTTATGAAGACAAATACCGATCGCAGTTTTTACATTAGTAACGAACGATACGTAACGTTACTTCAAGAAACAAAGGAGATATTTAAAACAGTATCGCTGTCTTAAACGATGATATCTTAAAAATTAGTGACACCGAAAAATTGACTGAATATGGATCTGATAGTACTTGTGATTCAAAAATCCGTTACTTTTATAAGGCTGATGAGCTTTTCGACATTTCTGAAAATCACATATTAACATCAAACACAAACGAACGCAAGGTGTTTTTTTTTTCCTTTTTGATTTTTTACAATAATTATTGACACTGCCCAGTAGCTTGAAACTGCAACAGAACTTTTTATTTACATTTCCTTTAAATGCTACTATGCTGAAATTCATTTACTTAAACAATGAGTCACCCATTGTTTGATTTTAAAAATTTAAATTATAACGCTAATTAAATATAATTAAAATATAAATAAAATTAAAAAATTTTATAAAAAACCAACTGGGAAAAAGCTAACTAAAATGATGGAACAAGATGAAATACACAAAAAGAAAAATTAACGATTAAGAAAAACAGTCGGAGGCATCAACCATTTCTGTTTAACTTGGTACAACATGTATGCCTCGTTTTTAAACCCAACAATTTTTTGTAGAATTTTCCATCCACTATTTTTCCCCCATGATAGGACAAATTTGCAAAAATCCCTTCTTAGTGCTCACCTGTGTTATATATAAAACACCTGTGTAAAATTTTACATTTCTAGACTTAACATTTTTCTATATACATTTTCATCCTTTATTTTAACTCATTAGAGAACGAATTTCCAAAAATTCTCTCTCCGTGCTTACTTGCGTTACTAAAAGAAACCCTGTGCAAAAATTCACGATTCTGGACCTAGCGGTTTCTTTATATAAATTTTCATCTCCTATTTTAAGCCGATAGTGGATAGATTTTTACAAAAATTCTCCCTCTTTATACTCACCTACGTTATTAAGGGATCCCTGTACAAAATTTTACGTTTCTAGAGTCAATGGTTTTCTATATAAATTTTCATCCCCTATTTTATATCTTTAGGGGATGAATTTCCAAAAATTCCTTTCTAGTGCTCACCTACGTTGCATAAAGTACCACTGTCCAAAATTTCACGTTTCTAAATCCAACAGTTTTTTATATAAATTTTTCAACCCCTATTTAGGGGACGAATTTTGACATTTTCTTTACCAAAATCCGTTAAGTTGTTTAGGCTGCAGCCTGCACCACAGAAACAGACTTAGTCGGATATATACATAGATACATACATATCATCATACATACTTCCTAAACGTCGAGTAAAATATTGACACCTCGAGCACTTAATTAAACAGATTTTAATGCTTGATTACGTATTATTTAAAAATAACGAATTTGCATTTCAGTACCTATGTGGGAAATAATTTTGTTATATTTATAAATGTAAGTATTTGAAATCATAATGAATAAAAAATTTAATGAAACGCTTTCACTAGTTAACATTCTGAGCCCTATACTTCTGTTGACAAACAATAACCTGCCCCTGTATCGTGTGGGTATACACCAGCTAATCGTCCAGAACGCGTTTTGGCTTTTTTAAATAACTACGTCGCGTTGTGATCAAATCTGCCACGAAACAGCCACGACGTGAATTTCACGTTGTGGTCTTCTTTAACTGCTACAACACGAATTTCGCGTTGTGGATGATTTTAAGTGGCCACAACGCGTTGTGGTCGTTTTTTTCGCTCAATGAGCGATTTTGATCTTTGAGCGTAACACTTATATCAAAAAAGAAGAGAAAGTGCATTTTATTACTGTTCATAGTAGTAATAATCTTTTATTTATACTGTTAGACTAGGAATTTATCCTTAAAAAGATGCTTAGAAATTGAAAAAGTGACCACAAGAATAAAATATAAAATTCAGATACTATTTTTTTTTTAAACCACGACTTCAATGCCAAAAATTGATAAAAATAAATAATTTGACAAGTATTCTTATAAAAGTTTGATTTTAGACTACATATTTATTCTAAAATAGCACATTTCTTCTCGTAAAATTTAACATAAATAATTAAAATAAAATTTAAATTAGTAAAAATTTTTTAAATTTATAGTCAATGGTAAGATGCTCAAATTTTTGCAAAAGCATACTTTGAAACTATGGAAACAATAATAAATAATCAACATACATATGTATATTTTTAGTATTATTTATATGGAAGATATATATTAAATCAAGGACACAGTCAACTTTTTTATTATATTAAGCCGTGCGAAATTATTTCGCATGCTCTTTTCCGCATTGTGTGGGCAACTGTTAATCTTTACATATAGTTAGCCGTGCGCAAAATGTTACTATTAATAGTAGGAGTAGAAAATAGTATTTTACAATATAAGTTCGGTAAGTTGCTTTTACTGATCGAGAAAATGTTGCGAAAACGAGACCCGCAGGGTCGAGTTTTTGCAATTTTCGAGATCAGTAAATGCACTTAACGCATCGTGTATTGTATAATATTTTTTGCACGATCGATTTAAAATAATTAAAGATTAAAAATGTGTTAAATAAAAAATAAAATTCAGATAATATAGATGAAATTTATATTTCTATGTTATGACATAGAATGCCATGAATAAATATTATAAATATTCATAACAACTAATATGAATCTTTGTAGTGACAATTGACAACTGTATTTGTAAATAAAAAATTAAGTGTCAATATTTCACTGGCGTGAATATTTTTTTTGAATTTTCTATTAAAAAAAATTGAGGAAAATAGTTTGTTAAACTATATTATTAGTGAGAATAATGAAATTGATGAAGCATCTTATTTTTGACTGCAAATTTATTCTCGTAAAATGAAAGGAAGATTATGAAAGCCACAGAAAATCTTAATGATTGAACGACCTTTTGAAATGTCAATAAAATAAGAAGACTGATGCCAACAATAATAATTATAATGTGCAAACTAGTGAAAATTTTCATATTATTAATGGATTTATTTTCCTAATTGTTCAAATTGTACTTTTAATTTCAATATAAATAAATAAATACAATCATTTTTGAGCTAATTTAACTTACCACACTCCTATTTACTTACCACGCCTCTATTTCACTTACCGCACTGTTATTTTTTGGTTTCCATGGATATAAACAAACGTTCGGGAAATGTAACTTACCGGCATTGTCAACAGCCTCGGTAAATGCATGAAAATACACGATCGTGCAAAAAATAATTTTTTCTACTCCTACTATTAAAAGTAACATTTTGCTTTTTCTACTCCTACTATTAATAGTAACATTTTACGCACGGCTAACTATATATAAAAATTAACAATTGCCCACACAATGCGGAAATAGCCGTGGGAAATTATTTCCCACGGCTTAATATAATAAAAAAGTAGGCTATGTCTTTGATTTAACATATAATCTGTATAAGTAATACTAAAAATATACATATGTAAGTTGATTATTTATTATTGTTTCCATAGTTTCAAAGTATGCTTTTGCAAAAATTTGAACATCTTATCATTGACATTATAAATTTAAAAAAATTTTACTACTTATTTAAATTTTATTTTAATTATTTATGTTAAATTTTACGAGAAAAAATGTGTTCGTAGAAAAAGTATAGTGTAAAATACGTGGAAAAAGCTTATAGTATAATATACTATTTTTCATTTTCTGTAAAATTTTGGCATCTATTTCATTTTTCCATTTTTAAATTGAAAAATTTCTTCACAATCGTAAAGTTACAATTTCAAAATGTTTTACGTAAACATAAATAATAGATTTTCTAATATTAAAATGTGCAAATTTAAATTTTTTTAACCATGTGATATTATCAACATACTAGCATTTACTTCTCTTATATCTAATTTAATGTCCTATAAAAACAAATCAGACACCGTTGCCAGTCAACATTGGGCGGTAACGTCGATTAGTTAACCATCGGGTAATGGAGGGTAGATATCAGGAGCACCATCTCTGTATCAAAAAGTGTTCATAGAAAGGCGTAAATAGTGGCGGCGCTACTGTAGCAAAGGGGTAAATTTAGAGAAGTAAACAAGGAAAGAAAAACATCCGCGTTGTCATGTAATTATTGTTTTTTTATTATAATTGTTGCATATAATAGTTATACTATTTTAAAAATTTTTGTAAAACTCAACACAAAAAAATCACTATACTCTTTTGCTACTCTAGCGCTATTCTGGCGAGTTTTTGAACTGTTACTTAGTACTTAAAACGGGACACTTTTTGAACTATTTTGCTATTGTTTTTCGTACAAGATAGTCCTCCTTATATTCTACACTCCATACATCGGGGTTAACTCTGATAATCTCTGATTTACTTGACAGTTCTTCGAGTTTAATTGCTATTAGGCAAGAAATTTGAGTTGTAGAAAACACAAATTTATTCAGAAAAAATATAAAAATCAAGTGTAATACGGAAAGATAATTTAACGAATAAAATAAATTAGTATAATTCATATTATTGTTTAATACATTGTTACTATGGTTCTGAAATCAGTTAAATTTACCAATAGGACTTTTTGTTTCGTTTGACCATTTAAATGTTTTGTACTATTTTTTTCACTGTAAAAATTTGTCCTAACTTTTTTCCATGGTAAAAGTGAAAAAACTACAATATTCTTATGGAACTTGATATACATGAGTTAAATTATCAGTATTAATAACTCTATGCCGAACTGAATAAATAAATTTGTAATATGTATATTTTACAGATTGTCTAGACTATTCCACGCAGAAAAGATATAGGTACTTGTTACACCCCGATAAATAATTATAATACAATTTTCGAATAATTTAGAGTAACAGGTATTTATTCCAAAATTATCTCTTAATCATAAATGATGAAATAAGTAGTACCATAAATTTAATTATCTTAATGTCCCTTAACACACCTTTAAAATAGCGCCTAAAAAATTTTTTTTTTAAAAATTGGCTTTCGTTTCATCCCTTTACTGTATCTTTTTTATTATGGAATTTTAGAAATAGTGTATATGAAAAGGCACCATTATTTCTGAACGTGCTATCAGCTCTAACAATTACAATACAAAATTTTGGTCTGCCCGGTATATATAATGAAAATAGCCGTAAGAAAATTGAGTAAAAAATCAAATTTGCATCGAAGGAGTCTACACTTACGTAATAAAAAAGACACACACTTTATCTAATAAAATAGAGGGAATATTTTTCAGAAATTTATTCACCAAGGAGGTTGTGAATAAATTTAACATTATTATGAGCCTGTCAGTTTATAATGCGTGTTATATTAAAACTTGTAAATAATACACTTGTTGATGTGGCTGCTTGGTTCGTCTACATTGTACACGCACCCGACACATACTTTTATTGTAGTTTCGCTCCCATTTTAATCCAAACGTTTTTTCACAGCTTACTATTGTTTTCACGGTAATGAATTTGATCATCCTATTATCACATTGGTCCGTTATTATTCACCTTTAATTTCTAACTTTACTACACACCTTTTTCATTACCTGTACCTACCTATTGTATGTATCCGTACCTAGGCTATTGTGTAGTTATCCGATATTTATATATATATATATATATATATATATATATATATATATATATATATATATATATATATATATATTAAAACTATTTATCCTTCGGCACTATTTTCCTCACTACACGTTAATTATACTATAATGTAATCGAAGATTCATGTTCTAATTAGTTGTGCATAGCTCGTTTTGAAACTATTTATGTAGGTTCTTTTTACAATTAACTAACTAGGTATAGGTAGTAAGTATAAACTATTACGACCGGTGTGGCGTAGTATATTGACTATTATTATTACGGTTCTCTATTAAAACTAATGTAGTTTCTTGGTTGGTTTAGATTTTATCCCCTTAATTTACCCATCAAATTGTGAAATATTTTAATGTAATTAAATTCCTCAGACAAGATAATTCTATTTAAGTTGGCAGAAAAAAATGTAACTTACAAACTTTCTGTATTAAGGGGTTATATACAGTCGTGATGGTCGGAAAAGTTTATTATTTTTTTATTGCATATTCTTTAAGGCGGAATTCCTATGTGACTCGTAGAATTTTAAGCTTATTTCAGGATTTTTTTTCTGTATCAAAATAAAAACACAATCTTTTCAGTTTTTTAATATGCTTTAGTTTGCATCTTAGATTGTGCGGAAAATTTTTCTTATTACTCATGCGGGAGAAGTACTAACTTGGCACACACATCTCTGTACGAAAAATAGCTGTTTGCCCACTGTACTCTTCCCACATACTTTTTGCTTGCGGAAAGTAACTTTCCACACGCAAATTGACAATAAAACACGCAAAGCCGCCTCTTGATTTTTCATTTAATAAATATTTCATAATTATTTCTATAGAAACCACCAACAAAGTAATTTAAACAATAAATACTTCAGAAAAAACGACGAACACTTAAAACTATTAACACTTAAAAATACTTTAACACTTAAAAATAGTAATAATAATAGAAAAAAGTGTGTCCAATTCGTAATAAAAAATAGTATTTGCAACTCGTGCGGGATTGTCGATTGCCTACTCAAGCGAATGAGTGCACTCACTACGTTCGTGCGCTCAACTTCGCTTTCATGGGCAATCGACAATTTCCCGCACTTATTGCACAATATACGATTTTGTTACTCAGCTTTACAATGCTTTATGTATGTCTGGGGTCAAAGTGGGCTCCTCAAAAAAAAAAAAAAAAAAGAAAACAGGAGTGGGTGGTTGTCTACAACCCAAATATATACTTTGTAATAAAGAAACTTAAAGAAGATGCAGAACAGACCAACAGTCTTCTATTAGCTCAAGAACTGGGAATGCCAATGGAGAAGAGAAGGAGAAAATATATTGAAGTCGACGAGATACGTAGAAAATGATATGTTTAGATGTTTAAGGGACCTTAATTGTGTTTACAACGAAGTTTGACTAGGCTACGTACTATTCACAGATAAAATAATTAAAATAACAGTTATTTTTTAAGAGAAAAAAATAAAACAAAAAACTCACTTTGTCACTTTTGGTTTGTAATTTTATCCAAATCATACTAGTCATACGTAAGCGGCTGTAAAAATATTCTACTGACAATGAGATAAACCTGCGATAATCACTCATCGATGAAAATACATATTTGGGAACGAATTAAACGAGCATTTATTTAAACAAAATGCGAAATAAGTAAGTGCATTTGAAAAACTATTTTAACATTTGTAAAACAAAAGTAACAATAAATAAAATAAATGATCACTATTCTTTATTTTCGTATAATAGTAAATACGAACCAGAATTAATATAATAAATTTTGTGCATTTATTAAAATAAATGTTACATAGATAATGAATTCTTGCCCTTAAAAAATAAATAAGCATTACATGTGTTACATAAAATAAACATCCGTGCACTTAAAAAATATTTTGTGTAATTAAAAATTTACAAATGCACTTTTATAACTTTACTACCAGTATCTTATTCAAAATGATCCTTAAAAAAAACCACTTGCCCCATAAAATTATTAAATGAGCAATAGATTCAACAAAAATACGCATGTTGTTCATATGCATTGTACGCATTGTACTGTGACAGAATACGTGGAATAAGTCCAAAGATAAATACCCCTGTCGCAGCATCCTGCATAACATAGCGAATTTCCGTTTATAAAAATCCGTTTTTCTCTGATTTTTCACCCTTTTAAGTGATTTTTCCTCCTCTTTCTAATGGTGTAAATAAATGTCAAAAAAATTTGTAACTTTAGAAAATTTTGGCAAAAAACTAATTTTTTTCACGAAAAATGGTCAAAAAAACCATGTTCTAGGCATCGGACATGGCTGGCTAACGAATTTGTCCAACGGTGTGGGACTAAATATAAATTTAATACATAAATTTTAGTGAATATTATTTTTGGTTTCTAGGGACCCCAAAACAAATTTCTATTATAGTCTCGGGAGATTTATTTCGGAGCTCTAAAAAATAGAACTTTCTTCGGAACCCTAAAAAACGGCATATAAGTAACATACAAACATATACATATGTATGACGTATATGACTTATATACAATCTATCTTCCTGTACCACAAACACATTCTTTCATATAATTATGCATATAGGTATACGCCTGTCGCAGCATCCTGCATAACATAGCGAATGCCCTTTTATAAAAATTAAATTTTCTCGGAAACTAGTTGACATAGAATAATAGTTTAAAGACCTTTTTTATGTAATTTTTTTTCGTCGTTTAAACGATGTAAAAAAATTTCGCAAAAATTTTTAAATAAGTGGAAATTTTGGCAAAAAACTAATTTTTTGCAAGAACAAACACCATGTTCCTGGCATCCGACATGTCTGGCTAACGAACTTGTCCAACGGTTTGGGACTTCCAACATTTTCACCAAATTTCGTAAACCTAGGACATTTCGTTCGAGAGTTATCGTGCGGACATATATATATATATATATATATATATATATATATATATATATATATATATATATATATATATATATAAATTTTGGTGAATATTATTTTCGGTTTCTAGGGACCTCAAAACAAATTTCTGCCATGGTCCCGGGTTCAAGTCGCGTCATGACAGTGGCTGTAATAGCTGAATTCTATTCTGGAAATTCGCTAAAATGTTAAAAATGTATCAATGGAAAAAAGGAAATATAAACGAATGTAAAAGAAAAATAGCAGAAGAGTAAAAGAGGTTTAGAAACAGTTACCTAACTATTTCCTCTTAATACAGTAATTTATTGATTAAAATTAAAAACTATTCTAAATACCAAGATCGTTTGATTGATTAGTATATTATACTATACAGGTTAGCCAGTTTCGCTAGTTTTTTAGTTCCAATTTTTAAATGTATATATAGCTCAGTGGCGTAGAATGTAATTATTAAAAAATTGCAAACTAAATAGGTTTATATGATATACGTACGTATAAAAGAAAAATGTTTACAAATGTTTGCTTTCACAAATCGAAAATAACTAACTTCGTCTTAATGAAGGTGGATTGGCGAATATTGACTTACTTTAAATACAAAATCTGCTTTCCATTTTTAAATTATACTTTTTACCTAGTTGAACGTCATTGGTAAAATATATGAAAATTACAGAATTTTTGTGTAATTATGGTATTTACTATGATAATTAAAAGTTTATTTACTCTTGTAACTACGGAGATGGCTTGCCCGTAGTAAGCTGTAGTAAGAAAAATGGGTATAGGACAATAACATGTAATTGGCCTACCTGTCTAGCAAATAGTGTCAGATTGATGCATCTTGTCTAAATACCAAGTTTTTGTATTAATGAAGAAGTTATATTCCTTTTTTTTTTTTGAAAAATTTTGTAGTAATTTTCATAATATAACTGTTTGTTAAAAAATGGCCGCAACAAACGGCTCATTGTTGAGGTGATCATTTGAGAACAATTTGCTTGTAGGTATAAAAAACGCCGTGAACAGTGGGGTCCCATCACGGAAGTTGAATCTTTCTCTTCATTTTCGGTATTGAATGTCTACAAGCGAAACGTGATTGCAAGTCTACAAGGGATTGTCATTTTGTTGGTTTCAAAACTGATGATGAGTGTCCAGCTGATCAGGGCTTTAAAAAAAGGTTTTAAATTTTTAAGAGCTGAATCTCATAATAATTAAATTATAATAAATTTTGTGCCGATAGCAGTTAGCAGGAAAAAAGCCAACACAATTCGTACGAGGGCATTCCTACCCATGCTTATCTGCCAATTGCCTTTATGTTTTATTTTTAAATATTAAAAAGGACCTTAAATAGTAAACTGGAAGGCCTTTATGAAGATATCTTTTCTTTCCAAAACATTCAAAAATTTCTATTTTATAAATAAAATAAAAAATTGTATCAATAACATTTTTTAAATTACTTACATAATAATATATGTATTGCATTTGTGATAAATGATAGTATATATTTCATTTGTTTCTTTAAATTTAGTCTGCCTACTGTATTGTTATCAATACATAAACATATATATATATATATATATATATATATATATATATATATATATATATATATATATATATATATATATATGTATTATTTATTTATATTTAACCATATATAACAACGCTATTGAATTCCCATGTCAAAATGGGGAAAGTGGGGGGCAAGGTAATGTGGAATTCCTAAAGGGCACACGCTCGATATTAAGTGAATACAGATACAAAATTTCAGCCTTCTATGTCTACTCATAGAGTCTCTAGGCGTGCTAGAAGATAAGCAAAAAAATCAAAGGAATATTGGCGCAAAAATCGTAGGGGTAAGGGTTAAAAGCTGAAACCTTCAAAAAGCAGTGGCAGCTATTAACTTAACCTATACACATGATTTCAGCCCTCTAGGTTTATTTGGGGAGATATTGACCGAACGAAACTGTTAAAAAACAAAAAAATCATGTTCTTTTTGGTATAAAAATGGTGGTGGCAAGGGTTAAAAGTTGAGACCCCCGAAAGGTAATCCCTTGATACTAACTAAATTCGAATACAAAATTTCAGCCCCTAGGTTTATTTGGGTGACCTGTGCAAGTAGTACAAACTTCAAAAACGTCGAAAAAGTATGAAATTGTAGCTTAAAAATGGTGGGGTGGGGGTAAAATATTAAAACCTCCGAAAAGCATAACCTAGGTACGAATTTTATCAACACACCAAATTTAAACCCTCTACGTTAATTATTCTGGGGGGCTGTGGGCGTGTTATATCCAGCCGAAATACTTTTTCCCCTTCTGCTCCCTCCTAATCAACCTAGGAAGCTGAAATTTAGACGTGTTGTAGATAATTGACCGAAACATTATTTCCAGCCGGTTTGGAAAAGTTCTATTGTTTTGTTGCTTCCCACCACTTCCTTAAAAGTTGGGTCGGATCCAAAATTTGACCCAACCTTGATGGTATTGATGTACATCGGAAATGAGCCCCACTTACCAAATTTCAGCTCTTGCCTTCCATAGGGAGGCCCTACACATGTCAAAAGGTAGCGGGAATATATATATATATATATATATATATATATATAATTATTTATATATATATATATATATATATATATATATATATATATATATATATATATATATATATATATATATATATATATATATATATATATATATACAAGGTGGTCCAGAATTATGTACCGTAATTGGTAGAGCTCGTAGTACGTTCAAAAATAATGGTACCTTTTCATGTACACTTTTTTTCAAAACTCAATAATACGGGATATACAACTCTGTAAAGGGGTGAAACGAAAACCATTATTTCTTAAATATTTTCCAAACGCTTTTGAATAACGGATTGATATTTTAGGGCTACTTCTTTTGCGTTAGAAGGATTAAATTAATGTCAACACTTATTCCACCACTCATGACTAAGGGATGGTTTTGGGTGGTAGGTGTGAGTTACCACGTCTTTTCTTCTTTAATCTGCAATTATTTAAACAAAGTCCCTGATAATATGAATCCTCAGACAGTTTCACGCAAAATAGGTATACTTCTTACATTTCGATAAATATTACGGTTTTCGAGTAATTTAAAGTAGAAGTATCTATTTCCAAATTATCCCCTAATCATAAGTGATCGAATAATTGATACCATAAAATTAATTATCTTAATGTTAATACGCGCCCTTAGAATATGAATTCAGTAATCCAAAGCGCGTAAAAAAATTTAAAAAAAAATGAAGTCAGTTTCGTTCCACCCCTCTACATTTTACCCCTCTGCTTTATCACCCTTATTATTGAGTTTTGGAAAAAAGTGTAAATGAAAAGGTACCATTATTTTTGAACATACTATTAGCTCCAGCAATTACGGTACATAATTCTGGACCACCCTGTATATAATATATATATATATATATATATATATATATATATATATATATATATATATATATATATATATATATATATGTATATATATAGTGTCTTTCATAAAGTTCGGACCATATGGCAAAATTTTTTTGCAAATTTTGAAAAAATTTTAGTGGGGCTAGTTGGTGCATTGGTTGGAATGAAAAAGTAGCTAAACACATTGCACCCCCCGCTTGTTATATGGTGAGAAACTGGAAATTTCAAATTTGTTAATTACTTCCTCATGAAATTTTGGCATCGTATCAAAATTGGGTCTAGTAAATTATACCATTATTTGACATCTACTTATTCATAAACCCACAATTATAATCAAAATATTGGCATAGATATTGGTCTTTCAATAGAAAAAAACGCCGTGAGCAGCGGGACCCCATTCACTACCCCCGGGTAGTGAATGTCTACATACAAGCGAAATGTAATTGAAAGTCTACAACCGAATTGTCATTTTGTTGGTTTCAAAACTGGTGATGAGTGTTCGGCTGATCGAGGCTTTAAAAAAAGGTTTTAAGTATTTAAGTGCTGTATCTCAGTAAATTTCAATTTTGTGTCGAAAACAGGTAGCAGAAAAAAAACCAACACAATTCGTACGAGGACATTCCTGCCCATGTTTATCCGCTAATTGCCTTTATGTTTTAGTTTCAAATATTAAAAAAGGACCTTAAATAGTAAACTGGAAGGCCTTTATAAAGATATTTTTTCTTTCAAAAAAAAAAAATAAATAAATAAAAAATAAAATATTGTTTTATAAATAATAAAAATCCAAAATTCCTACTTTATATGTATGTATACATATAAAATTACCTATATGTAATATAATATGCATGTATGCAACTACCTATATGTATGTATTGCTTTTGTTAAAAAAGTAAATTCATTTTTTTTTAAATTTTTTAAAATTACTATTCGCCTACTGTGTCTTAGAATAAAAGTAATTCATTTAAAACACATTTACAATACAACTGAATTCCGATGTAAAAATGGGAGAAGTGGGGGGAAAAGTAATGTTTAATCCCTAAAAAGCACTAGCTGGATACTAACTCAATACACGTACAAAATTTCAGCTCTGTATGTTTTCTTAGAAAGCTTCTAGACGTGTTAGAAAAAAAGCAAAAAAATCAAGGAAATATTGGCGTAAAAATCGTGGGGGTAAGGGTTAAAAGTTGAAACCTCCAAAACGCAGTGGCTGGCTATTAACCTGTGCATAAAATTTCAGCCCTCTAGGTTTATTTGGGGAGATTTTGACCCGAACGAAACTGTCAAAAAACAAGAAAAATCATGTTCTTTTTGGTATAAAGTTAAAAGTTGAGACCCCCAAAAGGCACCCCCTTGATACTAACTCAATCCGAATACAAAATTTCAGCCCTCTAGGTTTATTTGGGTGACCTGTGCGAGTGGTACAAACTTCGAAAACGTCAAAAAAGCATGAAATGAGGGGGGTGGGGGGTAAAATATTAAAACCTCCAAAAAGCGTAACCTAGGTATGAACTCTATCAACACACCAAATTTCAATCCTCTACGTTAATTCTGGGCGGCTGGGGGCGTGTTAGATCCAGCGAAAATCGTTTTCCACCTCTCTACTCCCTCCAAATCACTCTAGGAAGCTGAATTTTGGATATGTTGTAGATAATTGATCGAAACATTATTTAAAACCGGTTTGGAAAAGTTTTATTGTTTTGTTACCCCCCCACCACCCCCTTAAAGGTCGGGTCGGAAAAAAAATTTGCCCAAAATTTGACCCCACTTTGATAGTATGAGGTGCCTCGAAAATGAGCCCCATTTACCAAATTTCATTTCTTAACTCCCATAGGGGGGCCCTACACAAATTAAAAGGTGGCGGGAATATATATATATATATATATATATATATATATATATATATATATATATATATATATATCAGACATTTTTTTTTCTACATATTCGTGTTCTACGGGTCCGAAAACGGATAGCGCCCCTACTCTCGCCTCTCGCAGCTCTTATCGTATAGACTGCATAAGTCTAATTTTTCGGAGAAAATTCGACTAAAAACACGTCTCTCTAACACTAGAGTTTCAATAATCATGAATAATTACTATATTTTCCTTATAGTTAAAAGCAAAGATATTTATTATGCTAATTTCATAAAAAAATTTCTTAAGAATAATTCAAATAAATGATATTCCAGTCCTTTAAAATTACTAAAATTTTTGATAATATTTGATATTTTATTAATAAAATTTATTATCAATATAGCCAAAATACAGAAAAATCACGGCAATATTGATAATGTTAATAATAACTAATTAAATATTAAGAAAATTTTCAGCAGTTTTGGGGTCATTTATTTGAATTATTCTTAAAAGATTTTATATGAAATCAGTGTACTGCATATCTTTACTACAAATTACAAAGAAAATAGTGTTGAGAATTGTTCATGCTTAGTAGAACTCCAATGTCACAAAGACGTGTTTTTTTTATGACAAAATTAAATTTTTTAGTCGAATTTCTCCTTGAAGAAATTAGACTTATACAGTCTATACGACAAGAATGGCGAGAGTAGGGGCGTTATCCGTTTTCGGACCCGTAGAACACGAATATGTAGAAAAAATGACTGATATATATATATATATATATATATATATATATATATATATATATATATATATATATATATATTTATATTGCCGCCACCTTTTAATATGTGTAGGGCCCCCCTATGGAAGTTAAGAGATAAAATTTGGTAAGTGGGGCTCATTTCCGAGGCACCTCATACTATTAAAGTGGGGTCAAATTTTGGAAAAATTTTTGATCCGACCCAACTTTTAAGGGAGTGGTGGGGGCGGTAAAACAATAAAACTTTTCCAAACCAGTTGGAAATAATGTTTCGGTGAATTATCTACGCCATATCCAAAATTCAGCTTCCTAGGATGATTTGGAGGGAGTAGAGGGGGAAAAAACTGATTTTAGCTGGATCTAATACGCTCCCAGCCCCCAGAATTAACGTAAAGGGTTGAAATTTGGTGTGTTGATAAAGTTCGTACCGAGGTTGTGCTTTTTGGAGGTTTTAATATTTTACCCCCACCCCCTTCATTTTTAAGCTACAATTTCATGCATTTTCGACGTTTTCGAAGTTTGTACCACTCGCACAGGTCACCCAAATAAACCTAGAGGGCTGAAATTTTGTATTCGGATTGAGTTAGTATCAGGGGGGTGCCTTTTGGGGGTCTCGACTTTTAACCCCTACCCCCACCATTTTTATACCCAAAAGAACATGATTTTTCTTGTTTTTTAACAGTTTCGTTCGGGTTAAAATCTCCCCAAATAAACCTAGAGGGCTGAAATTTTGTGTACAAGTTAAGCTAATAGCCAGAGACTGCTTTTTGGAGGTTTCAACTTTTAACCCTTACCCCCACGATTTTTACGCCAATATTTCCTTAATTTTTTTGCTTGTTTTCTAACACGTCTAGAGACTCTCTAAGGAAACATAGAGGGCTGAAATTTTGTACGTGTATTCAGTTAGTATCCAGCTAGTACCCTTTAGGGAGTCCACATTACTTTTCCCCCCACTTCTCCCGTTTTTACATCGCAATTTGATGGTATTGTTAAGTGTGTTTTTTGTGCATTATTTGTATTCTAAATATAAGTAGGCGAATAGTAATTTTAAAAAATAAATTCTCTACAAGAATTAGTCATTGTTTTTTCAGAAAAATTTTTTTTTGCATACTCTACATGAATTTGAAAAATCAAGAAAAAAAGAGCTTTTGGGAGCTTTTTGGAAAATCAAGCGCTGAATTAAAAATTTCGAGAAAACCATTGATGTTAAGTGTGCCTTTTACAGTTCAATATACCCACAAAAACCCCAGCGAGTTTCAAGTGGACCAAAAAAAGAAACCGAAAAAATTTCGGAAATTTATTGCTTTGAAAATTTTTTTATCGCAAGATCTGAAAACTAGAAACTTCCAGCTTTAAATTGCTTTGCTTACGACTCCGATACGACCATTTTTCACGAAGATACAGCCATTCGAAAAATGACTAAAAATTTGGAATTTTTTTTTGATCCTTTAATTATTTCCGCTAGTGTATATGTTACGCTCAAAGATCGAAATCGCTCACTGAGCGAAAAAATCGACCACAACGCGTTGTGGTTATTTAAAATCAGCCACAACACGAAATTCGTGTTGTGGCTGATTTTGATTGTCGTGTTAAAAGCAGGCCGTCACACGGCAGAACCCCCTTAAGAGATTCCGATAATTTTTTTAAGACCTTGGAGTAGGTCCATATTGTAATTTTATCTAAAAAAAAAATTCTGACAAATATATGACATCCATATTTTATTCCTATGTATATACATATAAAAAGATTAAATTCAATTTTAAAAAAGTCATTCTTGATTATGTGAAATATTTCTAAAAAGGCAGCATACATACAAATAAAATATCACTTTGTGTAATCATTGTAGGAAATAGTGCACAAAACATAAAATTCTATTGCTCAAAATGGTAAATAATAATATTGTCTTAATATAATGTTCAAAATGTAAAATACTATTGCACAAATAGTGATTTTACTGCTTGAAATAAAGGGTAAATATAATGCACAAAAATATAAAATTCTATTGCACACAGTGTAAATTCTATTACTCAAAGTGTATAAAATAATGCTCGCTTAAATGATAGCTTACATATTTTACCTACTAAATGATGCTGGTGAGTAGTAGGTAAACATATATTTTCAGCAAAAACTACATTTATCAGAATCAAAATGATTACCTTACTACTTTATTTTTTAAGCTTAAAAAATCTCAGATCGTACATAGTAACTAAAAATCAGTTTTTCAATTTTCTTTCAAATTTGGACAATTCCGGTGAAAATAGCATTAAGTTAATGGTGACTTTAAAATGAAATTTTTCCTGTAAATGTTCGGAAAAGTATATATTTTTTAATTGAAATCGATGCAGAACAATTTATGTTTCAAATTTAGGCAATATTCTCTGAATTTATAAATGTTATATAGGTAAATCCCTAAAATCACTGTTCTTATATTCTATATTTACATGGTCAGTAATAAAACTATTAAATATAAGTAAATTATTAGTTATTCAGTTAGTAAAATAACAAACTAGAATTTAATTTTTGTTAACAAATTGAAAATCACAGAATGACAGCCAAGAAGATTCTGTGAATCCTAGATATACCGATTTAAAAATTATATGAATGTTAAAAAACGCTATTGTTTGTTTAAAAAGAAGTTATGTTGTAACGAATAGATTATGTTTGTTTAAAAATAATTCATTGTTGAAAGATTTAAGTCCGCAGAATTTCATCTTAAATATTGAAAACCGGCAGCGCAAATACAAATGCGACTGCAGCACAGATAGAACTTACTCTGTAATACAGCCGTGTCTGTATAAATAAAGTACTGCAAACACGATTACTTTACAGACATTTGAAGACTGTCTGTAACGTTATAGGCTTCGAATAACATTTTTTTATCGAAAACGACTGTAACACAGCTATATTCGTTCTGCAATACAGCCTTAAACGCACACTTCTTATTGAACAAACACCGCTGCAGTTCAGTCAACCATATTATTTAATTTATTTGGCCCATAATATATTTGGGCCATATTTATTTAATTAGTTTATCTCTGATTCGGCAAAGGTCGGTGCATGCGCGATAATTTTGCAGTTAAAACCGTTAAAACTATTGTTGCTTAGTGCAAAATGATTGACAAGGAAAAATTAATTATTTTTTTGAATAAATCCTGTGTGGTGCATACCTTGTTGAATTTCACAAAAGAGACACACCTCAAATTAACCGTTCAATTTTTGGACTATAGGCTTCAAATTTCAACTTTGAGCAAAAATAGGTACACTAGTATTTTTGATGCAGATCTCATATCGCGCGTACTCTTTCTCAACCTCGTATATCAAAAACTGCATGTTTTAGGACACACAAAAAACATTAAATATTGTATTTGTATATACACTTATCTATATATATATTTAGATATGTAGGTAGCCAACATCAAAGGGTGTAATTAGCATAAATCTTAAGTTCATAATGATGAAAACACAGACTTAAATACGTTTTATTTGTGTGTCCAAAAATTGGGACTTTTCAGATACAAGGTTGAGAAAGAGTACGCGCGATATACACTATTCAAATTTTAATATACGAAAGCGTATCCGTCCTATTTCAAAATTTACCTCCAATCTTGCCTAAACAGCCTGTTCAGTTGGTTCGACCTTGGCTTTATATACATCAGTAGAAAGCTCTCAAAAAATAAAGTACCTATGTCAATTTAAAGTTTTTCCTCTATCTGCCGTAGCTTTCAAATAATCAAGGAAAATTGAAATTTTACCTTTTGAAGGGTGATTTCATCCCTTAAATGGCGACGGTGGCAGATAAAAAAAATACGGGTCCGTTATTTTTGCTTGTACTACACATATATGAAGTTTCATCAAAATAGCGAATTGGTAGGTCAGAACTTTTTCTTGTAAGTCTTCTTCGAGAATACAAAGTAGACGCTCTACTACCTCTGAAGTAAAGAAGAATAGGACGCAACCATAGTATCGGCGAAAATATTAAATTGAATCGCCGTTATGCTAAGAAACATCAAATTTAACTGCCATATTTTTAATAGAGTACTTTTAGTTTATATACATAACGTCAAAGCCCCTGTACTTGAATAGTTTTGATATTTAGCGGTTTTTTCAGAAATAACTTCATTAATATATAAAATATTAAAACTGTTCGAGTATTGAATCGCGTTCGAGTATAGGGAATTTTAACCCTAAATATAATAAAAATAATAAAAAAAAACATAACTTAAAAATTTTCAACTGCAGGTAGATTAAATAAAATCTGATAAAACAACGACTTCCTGCACAATGATCAAAACGAAAAAACCATCGCTGTGGATTAAGAATATGATACTATATCCTTGTCACACGAGTCAAAAAACAAAAAATCAAATAAAAAATCAGCTAACTAAAAACATCACTAATTAAAAATGAAAAATAAATGTCAAACTAAATTTTAAAAATATTTTAAAGAATCTTACATGTTTCGGCCCGTGGCCATTTTCAAAGATTTTGGCAGAACGACGTAAAAAAGAAAGAAAAAGAAGAAAATTATTATCGAGTAATGTGTATGCCGGGCCGCGTATTTCCGTTTGCGTGTTCATTAGGAGGCACCGTTACCTCGAAATCCGTACGGTTTTGTAACACTCGAAACACTTGTACAATTCAAGCTTCCGTCCTCTAAATACACACGGGTAATGCAGACTGTTCTTCCAAACACGTGTTCAAAGGAATGCGATGATTAGAAGGATAGTTTTGCAAAGATAATAAAAGCTTAAATTACGGCCCAAGAGATTCATGTCCAAAATATTGACAAAACACTTTCTATTGCCCAATCATGGGCGTACCCAGCGAGGGGAAGAGGGGGGCAGCTGCCCCCCCAGAAGCAAAAAAAAATCAAATGGTTATAAAGTGATAAAACGAAACAAAATTATATATGCTCATATATAATTTTTTTTTTATTGGGGTTACCACACTGCCTTTTCCGTACTAAAATGGTACAACTAGAGATAGGAAAAACCTACCAGTTATAACCTAAAGCCGGCTTTTCTGTTTCGGCTCACCAGTTTATTCCGGTTATTTTCTTGACTTTTTTTAATCAATAACCAGAGAATAAAATCGGGCAAATATTTTTTGAAATAAAATAAATTTAAAAATTTATGTTTGTCTGATAATTTGTTTAAAAAAATTATATTAATTTCTTTAAAATTCTACTACATTTAGCTAGTTATGGTTATTGCGGTACGAAAATTATCATCCTTTAAAAATAAATATATAATTGTAAAGTGAAAATTTTTTTCTAAAAGTGTTGTTTTTCCTAAAAGAAAAAAAACGGTTATTTAAAGCAGTTATAACCGTAAGGTTAAACCGAAATAACCGAAAACCGATTATTTTTGAAAGGCCGCCATCCCTAGTTACAACCTAACTTAACATTTGCCCCCCTCTAGGTTTAATCCTGGGTACGCCCATGTGCCCAATAGAAAAAAAATTACGAAGAATGAAAGCAATAGTGAAAAAAAAAAAAACTTATGCCAATAGTACCTATAGTCAACAAACCAATTAAATAAAATGATTGGGAACAAAAAATGATAGAACTTTTACCAACAAGAAAATCCAGTATTTTCTGACACATCTTAAAAACATTTTCATTTTGTCTTCTTGGCCTGATTCTTTATCTCTGGTGTCGTCATCTTTAGGTAAAAACTGATTTATCAAAAAATTGACATTATTAGGTTCAAGTAATAATTTTGTAGAGTTATTAGAGCTTATAGCTTTTCGTTGCCGATAACATGATTCTATATAAAAAATTATAAGAGCTACCATTTCATCCATTGGACATATAAATTCAATTTGAATATTTGGAAAAATTCATAGGTCAGAAAAATAGAAGAGTCTTAAATTTGAGTACAAGCTTGTAATATTATATTCTATCCAACATGAGTGTTCACTTCAAAAAATGTAAACATTTACTATTTTTTAATCACCAGACCCTCTGTGGAAATTTTCTACTAGGCTTAATTAAATGTGTGATCTTTATGACTGTTAGTATTAGCTGCCAGCGCTAATGACTAACCTTCTAATCATAACGTTGCTCTGAACACGTTTCTGAAAGAACAATGTACGTAACAAAGCCGTTTAGCAGACGGGGGAATTTAATTAGGCACGTATTTGGAAGAAGAGCCTAGCGTTACAAAACCGTGCGGGTTCCGGGGCAACAATGCCTCCTATTGAACACACAAACGGAAATACACTGCCGAGCCTTATAGTGGAGTAAGATAAAACATCAGGAATTATTTTCCGCCTCAAATTTTTTATTGTAAGTTGTAACATATTAATTATATCGAATACTATACGAAATGGACCTTTTCTAGCTTTTGCAACTGCCGCTACGAAGTTATCGGCCATTTTGTGAAAAATCAACCATTTTAGTCGTACTTGTTTAATATAGATATGAATATATCTCGGTATGTGCAGGATGTAGATCCAAAAAAGGTGAAAAAAATTTAGGGTATTCGTTACGATATAGACTATCAGCGGTTACAATATGAAAATTTTTATATGCACACATAATCTTAAGAAAAAAAAAAATAAATAAATAAAAACTGAAAAAACTGCCAAATTTTGGTTTTTTGGTTTTAACTTCGGATATTTTAAGTGAAATTTGATAAAATTTTCAGAAATTATACTTTTTAACGTGGAAAATAACTGGCTAAAACTTCAAATCAAAACATCTAACAAAATCTCCGAAAGTTGACTTCAAATTTAAAAATTGATTGGGCAATGATTTTTGTGCATTGTACGGTATGAGATTTTTTTTGTTTCTAAAATGTAGGTCTTTTTATGCATTTTATGATGGTGAACATCAAGAAAAAATATTTAAACTTAAAAAAAAGTGAACCAAAAGTAAATTTCTCTTCTGTCTTGAGAACCGCCGGTGTGTCCACGGCCAGCCCGCACCATAGGCCCTGCGGGTGCTTAAATGCTGCCACTAACTTAACAAATGTTTACTTGAAAGGTATGTATAACCTAAAATTCTTTTAATCATCTTGAAATATTCTATAAGTTACAATATAATAACATTTACAGGCGGCCTACAAATGATCAGTAATATACCGTCAGTATTTAATGACAAAAATAATGAATCATTATTTTTATAGTATAAATTCTATTATAGTGTCTGTTTCAACAAAGTAAGAACATCCAAAATGTAACATGGGAAAAATTTTTGGAATCAGAGTATGCTTGTTCTTTATGGGTATCATTTTTATATATCGCACGTTGAGAATAAAACTGTTACAACTGCAAATTTTTCGTTTTTGAGATTTTTATATCATTGGATTCAGCTACATTTAAGCTATCGATTGGTGAAATTTTCATCCTAAAATTCTAGAAAATAAAAAAGTTATAGTCCATAAACTTTTTTTAAATTTTAACAATCTAAGAATAAATAGTTTAAAAAATTTTTGTTACATGTGCAGTTGTAACAAAGAGAAAACAAAAAATTAACTTTTTATTTAGATTAAAAAAGGTATATGTATGTGATTTCTTTTATTAAGTAGCTACATGTTAGTTAGAGTGGATTGTAGGTACATACAGAAATACACGCATTTTGGTATTCCTTCTTCTGTTATCATTTTACAATGTAAGTGAATAATGATGTTCACAATTTTAGCCATATTTAATGTTTATCGAGTTTAGAAGAATTCTTTCGTAGCATTATTGTTATTAAAATATAATTCATTTTAATTTCAAAATATGGACGCTGATAAAGAAAAAATTAATTTAACAGCTCTTTCTGAATTTAATCTTATAATTTAAACAATTTAAACCATATAATTTAAACAATTTAAATAATTTTATCCATTTAAATTTAAATAGTGGACAGTTTTTGTCTTCTGCTTTAATTATTACTGTTAATTTGGATATATATTTTAATTTGGACGAAACTTTGGACGAAAAGGAAAGAAACGAAAGCGAAATTGCGATTTACGGGCGACAAATATACAAAAAGGTTTAATTAATACAGGGTCAGAACGTTATTCACTGAAAATTTTTCCGGTAAAAATAAAAATTAAATCAGGATATTGCGTAGGAGATAAAATGTAAACTAGAAAAGTAAACTAAAAGCTTGCTCGAAATATTTGTATAATAAAAACAGACAAACGTGGGAAAAACTTCAATCGGCAAAATATTGATATAAAAGAAAATGTAAGAAACAATATAAGTAAATTAAAATCCAAAAACAGAATAAAATTGTAGCAGCATATCTCTAATAGCTACATACTCCTAATAGTTATAATAGAAGAAAAGAAGAATAAATAACAATATTTTCAGTTAAATGTGTTTAATTACTTTTACTACTAAATGTCTAACAAATTATTATAAATTGATTGTATTCATGGTTTAATTTATGCTCTATTAGTCCCATTTCTTTGGTCGGCAATAGAATATTTTCGAAAAAATTAGTTTTCATACTTTTCGAAAGTGTAAACTTTTGATCGTAAATATCTCGTAAACGGTGCATCGTAGCTCAAAAATAACGAAATTTTTGAAGGCTTAAGCGAAGCAAGTTGTGGGTATTCCCAACATACTGGGACTGTCAAAACCTATTTTTCCTTATCGAAAATTATCGATATCGAAAAAAACGATATTTTTAAAATTTTAACGTGTAAATTTCTACATTTTCGTTATCATTTAAAGTATTATAAAATTCTCTACAATTTTTGGTAGCTTTTATTTCCAGTATTTTTTTTTATAATGACGGATTTAATTTACGCAATTTTTTATCCGCGTAAATTGAATCCCCATGAAACGAATATTCACGTAAATTGAGGGACCGGTGTCGCGGTCTTTAATTAAAAACGCATTTGTAAAATAGTACAGCTAATTGTAAGTAATCGTTTTTACTCAGGTTTCGGGAATTTTCCCGGGAAAATACTCAATAATTACCCAAATGAGAATATTCCCAGGAAAATTCCTATTGGGAATTTTGCCGTTGCCCATCATTATCTGTAATACATACAGATATGGAATGTGTTACCTTGGGAATTTTCCCGGGAAAATACTCAATAATTACCCAAATGGGAATATTCCTGGGAAAATTCCCAGTGGGAATTTTCCCGTTCCCTATCTCTATCTGTAATACAGTTATGGAATGTGTTATCTTAAACAATTGCCATTATAAAATTATATAAAGCGAAATTTTCAAAATTTCTGAAAAGTATTAGTTGCAGATACAACTTTGCGTCACCAACAAAAAGTAATATTTTGTGAAATAATTAAGAAAAAATGTATTATTTGCAGATATAACATTATAATCCTAAACAGAATGCAACTTTTTGTAAAATAACTAAAAAATTTTTGGTTACAACTGCAATGAAAATTTAAACTATGAATTTTCTCGACAAAATTTTTATCACAACATTTAAAACTAACTGTTAGAATGAACCTAGCAAAGTTTTAAAGTTCTAAGATGATTTGGAAAAAAGTTATTCGGTTTTAAATTTCTTCAAAATCTTATTTCTTTAATATCTTAAAATTAGTGATTTTGCAGTTGGAACAGTTTTATTCTCAAGGGGCGATATGTAGGTATCCATAGTTATTAAAATTTTCTTTAATTGCAAAAAAGTAAATTTAAAAACAAAACAATTGTGTCTAATTTTCTACTAAGCACTATTATTTGTTAATAAATATTTCAACATTAGATTAAGATTTATTTATAGTTATCTCAATAAATTTACTGCTATTGTCTTTTAATTACTTTTAAACATTATTTTGACGCGATATTATTTAAAGTTTTGTTCAATATTCAATAATAATAAAATAAAGCACCCCTTGATCATAACAAATTTTCGCTGTGTTAAAATTTATATGTTCTTAGTTGCTTGAAACACCCGGTATGATTACTTCAATACTGTCAACACACGATCAGAATGTTAGTATTTCAAAATACTGGCTATATTACTAACCGTGTACAGGCCGCCATAGATTTAATAAAGCAAATTACTAAAATTCTTAAATTTTATTATTGTTTTGTAATATAATAGCCAATAACGGAGAGTGATAAAAAACTGACAATGTACAGCCGACTTTCGTTATGAGTCCGCTTACGGGGCTGTAGGAGAATATAATTCTAAGAATTCCTGTACCCCCACTTGTGCTTAGTCGTCGACCGCCGTAACTCGCACTTCCCCTACTTTTCAAGCGTGTGAGTGTGTACTTATTTATAATCAAATAGCCCGGACGTTTAGTGTAGTATTACCATTCGTTAAGCCCGGTTCAGACGCAGCCAGAGTTTAGTCGAGTGGTCGAGTAATCTAGTACTCGCCCAGTTTGAACACATTCATTTTAGTCAAGTAAACTGGCGTGGTCGAACGAGCGGTCGAGTTTAGTAAATAGAACTCTATTCTATTTTTATAGTCGAGTAGTCTTCCCCCACTCTATTTTCAGTCAACTCGTACGCTAACTAAACACGTGTGGACAAAAATACACAAGTTGTTTATACATAATTATTGTAGTCATTGTTGTTTTTTAGTTATTTGGGTTATTGTTTTATTTGTCAGTTTCGATTTTTCGTAAAAAAAATGTAAAATATTTTATAGAAATAAATATAATTGTATTTAATAATTTTAATTTAATCTTTTATAGATTTCTTATTGAAATAATAACAAATTAATTATGTAATTAATTAAAATGGCAAGATGGTCAGAAGGCACCACTCTTAAACAGGGCCGGACCTACGCTAAGTGGTGCCCGGTGCACGGTGCCAAAATCGGCGCCCTTGTCTTTCCGTAAAATGACAAAAGAAATATTTCTTTTTAACTTTTTTCCCTAGAAAAAGCAAGTGGCGAGCAAAAAAAAAAAAACGTCAAATTCAACAATTTGGCGGTCTTAAATTGGCAGTTTTGGTGCCCGGTGTACGTGCTCCTGCTGTCCCCTAGATTCAGCCCTGCTCTTAAATTCGTTACCGAATATGTTAAATACAAATAAATGCCTGTGGGATGTGAGAAATAAAAATTACAAAAATAAACTAATTTAACAGCATACTTGAAATTGCAAGAAACAATGGGAATAGAAGGTATTGTTAAAAAAAAAAATCGTAAAAAAATTAAAAATATAAGATGGACATATTCTCAGGAAAGAAAGAAATTTAAAGACTCAAGCACTCGACTTTATACTAATCGACTAAACTAAATACTAGCTGTATGTGAACGATTGTTTTGACTCGCGGCATTTCAACAAACTCTACTAATTTACTTGCCCTGTATGAACAGTATGTCCACTTGACTAAATTACTATACTCTACTAAACTACTGGCTGCGTCTGAACCAGGCTTTAGAAGCGGCATAAAATCTACCTAGTTTTAATAAATATGCGTTCTCTAGTTTGTGTGACAGGAGTTTAAACGATACTATCAACACATATTTTCATTAAAAAATTTTTTAAAATCTTTTGTAGAAATTGTAAATAATATTGTTAGTCAAACAAAGTTTGTAATATAATCCGCGCGATGAACGAAAAAAACTTGCTTTGGTCAACTACACATGTATTATGTAAACACGGACCTATAAAATTATTTTAGTGAATAAAAAGATTCTGACAGGATGATTTATGAGCTGCACTATTAAACATCAACACCAATGTTTCGGTCTTATAACGAGAGACTGAAACGAATTTTTTCGATCATGGAGGGGGAATGTTTATAATAGAAATATAAATCGGCAAACTCATAAAGAGCGGACTCATAACGAGAGTCGGCTGTATTAATTAATACATTTTTAATTACTAACCAAACAAACAATTCATAGCTAAAATAGAAAAATAACAAAATAAAATTTTTAAACAAATGAAGAACTTTTAAGAAAAAGAAAATGAAAAAGTAACAAATTGAAGTACAAAAGAAAATATGAGTTAGTATATAAATAACTTTTCCCATTTCAAAATGATGGTATAATGATGAAGAAAATGCATTTGTACATACTTAGGAAAACATTTTATTGTAAAACAAAATTTTAAAGAGATGATTATTACAATTTATATTCAAAATAATTGATCATTATGTAAAAATTTTACAGTTCGACTTTGGAAGAAAGTTGATGATAAAAAAGATAAAAGTTTCTGAAACAAAATCGAGGAAATAAAAGATTGCAAGCAATGCACTCACTGTCTATGTAATGTAAGCCAACCAGTTGAAGAAGTGCATCTTACAATTATTATGAATAAAGAAAAATATATTTTACGTGGTGTATGCTATAATTTGTATTCAAACCTATACAAAAAGATTGTTTTTATAGGGGGGTTTCTCAAGCTTTTCCTTTTCGTACCCCTATTTAATAATAAACTTAGATTGTATCCCCAATAAAAGTCTTCAAAAAATAGGCTGTAGGAAATTAGAAACGATGTCATATCAAAAGGGAAAAACATGTAAAATAAAGTAGAAAATATTGAATCAGAAAAATTAAGCATAACTAAATACAATACCTACCTACAATGAGGCGGGCGGGCTTCTTTATATTTATATTTACTGTTAAAATAATAGAAGTGTCTGAATAAAAAATAAAATTCGGATAATACAGATGAAATTTATATTTCTATGTTATCACGAATGCCATGAATAAATATTATAAATATTTATAGCAATAATACGAATCTTTGTAGTGACAACTGACAACTACATATATTTGTAAATAAAAAATTAAGTGTCAATATTTCATCGGCGCGGCGTGAATATTTTTTTTGAATTTTTTATTAAAAAAATTGAGGAAAATAGTTTGTTAAACTATAATATTAGTGAGAATAATGAAATTGATGAAAGCATTTTATTTTTGGCTGCAAATTCACTCTCGTAAAATGAAAAGAAGATTATGAAACCACAGAAAATTTTAACGACTGAACGACATTTGAAATGTCAATAAAATATGAAGACTAAAAATGCCAATAATAATAATAATAATGTGCAAACTAATGAAAATTTTCATATTAATCGATTTATTTTCCTAATTGTTCAAATTGTACTTTTAATTTCAATATAAATAAAATAATTACAATCATTTTGAGCTAATTTCACTTACCACACTCCTATTAACTTACCACGCATCTATTTCACTTACCGCACTGTTATTTTTTGGTTTCCATGGATATAAACAAACGTTCGGGAAATGTAACTTACCAGCATTGTCAACAGCATCGGTAAATGCATGAAAATACACGATCGTGCAAAATAATATTTTTTGCACGATCGTGTATTTTCATGCATTTACCGATGCTGTTGTCAGGCGTTGTCATAGGCGGCTCATTGATTTTTTTAATTAAATATACATCAGAAATCTAATGGTACGTAGTGCTCTGTGCAAACTTAAGGGGAAGTATTGGGATAAGCGAGTAAATATTATTTATCTTATTGTGAGTTTACTTAAAACAAAACTATCCTAAGAGATAATTTACACCTAAAATTCGATTGTATAAACAAACGGAACCGAATGTTATATCAATGAATATAAGTGGCGATTCCTAGAAACCTGGCAAAGATGTCGAAATACCAACTTCACTATCGCATTCATCAGCATAAAAAACGCCAAATAGCGGAAACTGACAAAAATTCTAGAATATTCTAATCGTCACTTAGCAGAGATATCAAAAAACAAACTTCACCACTGAATTGGTTACTAAAAATTAGATTAAGCAGGGCAGTTTCACAAAAATTCTAGAATGTTCTATTCGTCAACTAACAACGATATCGAAAAATCGATTGCACCATTTAATTGATCATCGAAAAAGAGATCAAATATCTCATTTTGATAAATGTTCTAGAATATTCTATTCGCCAGTCAGCAAAGAAGGAAATATTTGAAAACATCTGGTAGCTTTTGCTGTTCGATGTTGAATGCCATCGATGGTCAGTCCAATGACGAAACCAGTTTTTCGCTTTGTTTACTGGCGGACGAATAGATCATTCTAGAACGTTTGTCAAAATGGGACATTTAGTTTACATTAGTTTAATTTCGGTTAGACAATTAAATGGTGCAATAAGTTTTTCAATATCTTTGGTCAAAATGTGTTATTTGGTCTCTGTTTTGATGACTAGTTCAATGACGACGTTTATTTTTGGATATCTTTGCTAGTTGACGAATAGAACATTCTAAAATTTTTGGCAAACTGTGCTGTTTAATCTCATTTTTAGTGACTAATCCAACAGTGAAGTCTGTTTTTGAATATCTTTGCTAGTTGACAAATAGAACATTTTAGAATTTTTGTCAAACTGCGCTGTTTAATCTTATTTTTAGCGACTAATCCAACAGTGAAGTCTGTTTTTTGATATCTTTGCTAGTTGACAAATAGAACATTCTAGAATTTTACGTTACTCATTTTTCATTTCCATTTTGCATATTATGTATGCAAAAAAATTTTAAAATTTTTAGAGCCTACGAGAACCTCAGACAGTATTACCTGCGGTCCTGACTCTGTCTTGGTACATAAATTTTCACCAAAAGAGATGAACGGTAAAATATCTGTGAGAAGAGAACCTCACTAAGTCGCTGACGTCGCTACGTAAAATCGGAGTACGTACCATTGGATGTCCACTGTATTTATTTTTAGTTTAGGAAGGTGCCGCCACAGAAAAATTAAATGCGTCATTCTTCAATGTTGCTAACACATACTCAATTCTAACATTCACGTATATGTTTTGTAAACAAAAAATTAGACGAAGATAGTGATAAATTGTTATAATCGGGATTGTTATAAGCGGGTGGCTATTGTATAATTATTTGATATACAAGTTGCTTCTCTCAAACGAAAACGCGATCTCCTTTATTATAATTACAAATGCATGATCTCTTCATTATAAGATCACCCATATTCTTTGGTTTAAACATAATGTTTGAATGTATGCAATTATTTCTGACCAGTATTATATTTTTCTGAGAATTAATGTTTATTTTAACCAACCACGTAAAAGTTTATAAAATTATTCAGGACGCTACTTACAAGTAAAGGTCCCGAGGCCGGACCTATCGATTTCGATGAAACTTAAATATATTGTAGAACACTAAAAACTAAGGGACACGTATTTTTTTTTATCTGCGGAAAAACGGTTTGAAGGGGTGAAATCGCCCTCCAAAAATTGGGGTAAAAATTTAATTTTTCAAATATCTCGAAAACAGTAAGAGATAGAGTAAAAGTTTAAATTGGCGATATTGCTCTTTTTTAAAGAGCTATCTATTGATATGCAATTTGTTCATATTACATCAACAGGGGTGGTTGGGGGGTAAAATTTTGGGGTTAATTTTGCAAAATGGGGGTGAAAAATAGACAATATAAAAATTTTGTTTACAGATTTGAAATCTACGTCAAAAAATCTAGTTGACCTGTTTTTGCTCAATATCCTAATATTAAGTCTAGGGGTAGTTAACTAGAGGGTGACTATGTCGAATAATCGTACTATTTGGGTATTTCAAGAAGTTCTTCTTCATGGAAAATAGCTTAAGACAATTAGAATAACGTAGAAATGAAATTCTCGAATTCAAAATTGAGTTTGAGCAACATTGGAGAGGGGGTGAGTCACCCTCTTAAATTACATACTAGTTTATATACACTAATTTTTGCTATTAACACACTGATAGTGGGTAAAATAATGTCACAATAAGTGGTTCTGAAGTTGGACTATCATATGTAAGGTCTTTATTAGGTTTGTTTTTTAATGGATATTATAGTTTTCCTTATCGAAAATTATCGATACCGAAAATTACATAACCTAACCTAAAATAACGAAACCTAATAAAAACCTTACATACGATAGCCTAACTTCAGAACGATCTATTGTGACATTACTACCCCCTGTCAGTGTGTTAATTAGTGTATGTAAACTAGTATGTAATTTAAGAGGGTGACTCACCCCCTCTCCAATGTTGCTCAAACTCAATTTTGAATTCGAGAATTTCATTTTAGTCCAACTTCAGAACCACTTATTGTAACATTATTTTACCCACTATCAGTGTGTTAATAGCAAAAATTAGTGTATATAAACTAGTATGTAATTTAAGAGGGTGACTCACCCCCTCTCCAATGTTGCTCAAACTCAATTTTGGATTCGAGAATTTCATTTTAGTCCAACTTCAGAACCACTTATTGTAACATTATTTTACCCACTATCAGTGTGTTAATAGCAAAAATTAGTGTATATAAACTAGCATGTAATTTAAGAGGGTGACTCACCCCCTCTCCAATGTTGCTCAAACTCAATTTTGAATTCGAGAATTTCATTTCTACGTTATTCTAATTGTCTTAAGCTATTTTTCATGAAGAAGAACTTCTTGAAATACCCAAATAGTACGATTATTCGACATAGTCACCCTCTAGTTAACTACCCCTAGATTTAATATTAGGATATTGAGCAAAAACAGGTCAATTAGATTTTTTGACGTAGATTTCAAATCTGTAAACAAAATTTTTATACTGTTTATTTTTCACCCACTTTTTGCAAAATTAACCCCCTAATTTTAACCCCCAACCACCCCTGTTGATGTAATTTGAACAAATTGCATATCAATAGATAGCTCTTTAAAAAAGAGTAATATCGCCAATTTAAACTTTTGCTCTATCTCTTACTGTTTTCGAGATATTTGAAAAATTAAATTTTTACCCCAATTTTTGGAGGGCGATTTCACCCCTTCAAACCGTTTTTCCGCAGATAAAAAAAAATACGTGTCCCTTAGTTTTTAGTGTTCTACAAGATATTTAAGTTTCATCAAAATCGATAGGTCCGGCCTCGGGACCTTTACTTGTTAGTACGCATGTATGATTTAGGTAACGCTATGATATTGACCAGTAGTATTATGTCAAAATGGCGGCATGTATCCTTGACCAATCATATGTATTCTTTTATAGTTGTCCTTTTGGCAAAATCTAGTGAAAGACGTAACGGAACGCGTAACTACAGATCAGACTAATTTCTCACTGCCGCAAAATGTAGACGTTATTATTTTGTTTAAAGGAATTTAAAAGTATTAAATAAGTAAATATAAAAATATTATTAAAAAATGTATTGAAAATATGAAATAAAGTAATAAAAAGTATATAAAATGAAACGAAATATTTATCAAATATAAAAAGTTAATTTGTATATGAATTGTGGAAAAAGTTGTTTTAGTGCATTACGTCACATTGCTTTTGTGAAAATATGAAAATGGAAGAATAAATTGAAGATATATTATAAGAAGATTGAAATTATTGTTTTATTATTTATCCTATTATGAAATTCTGAAGGAAAAGTATTATTATTAAAAGTTTTCAAAAATGATGTTTAAGATTTTATAAGAATTTTAATTGATGTATCCTACAAGTATTGAACACCGCCATTTTGAGCACATGTTTTAAGCAAAGTTGCAATTGAAAGTTTTATGTTGAAAAAGCGAAGTTATTTGTTACTGAGTATTATCGAAAGAAGAAACGTAGTGTGGTAATGTATTTTTCCTTTCCTTAGAAGTTACTCCTATTATGAAAATTATTTCCTTCGTAAAATAAACATTTTCCGCGCTATCAGTACAACCCCATCTCCACGCAATATCTGAATCCGACATAGCATTCTATACCACTGAACACTCCCACCCGATGTACCTTGGAATACCACCTTCCATATCTGACACACTACGTGGATGTCATCTTCAACGAGTTGTCATACCCAGGTACATAATCATCGTGTACTGATAACCCGTTTACCCAGGTGTGTCACAGATAGTGCAACCATCCGGAAAATATCACCGAGTACCACGCAACTAGTTACGATATAGTACATCAGTACCCCCGTAGCCAGTTGTCGCAAATTTTTATAAAAAAAAATGGAATAGATATAAAAACGTATTCAACTGAGAGAAATAAGATATAGCTGAATCGTTAAATTGGATTAAAAAAATCATGACACGGCACTTATGAAGCCTGTTTTTTTCGAATGTAGCATCGCAAAACATAAGACAGAAGTAATTTGACTGTGAGTGCGAGTGTAATGGAAAATGATATCTTCCAACATATTTCTAATTTTGGAGCAATGCTCCAAAAACATTTTTTACGCATATTGCCTTTTACTTTCTATTCATGTAAAAAAATTTAAAAAATTGCTTAATTCTGGCAAAAGCTCATTTTGTTGACAAAAAATGTCCGAAAAACCTACTTCCGGGCATCCGACTTGTCTGGCTAACGAACTTATCCAAGTCAATTCAGTTTCCAGTACACACACCAAATTTCATAAGCATTAAACGTTTCGTTCGAGAGTTATCGTGGGAACATATAAACATTATATATATATATATATATATATATATATATATATATATATATATATATATATATATATATATATATATATATATATATATACAGTGAGAATTTTAATGTTTGAATGTTATGCAATAAGTAATTTAACATAAATTATAAAATATCCGCATACAGCAAATAGTGGTCAAATTTATATGTCAGGAGCGTCAAATAATTTTTATTTTGGGGAAACTTCGTATTTTTTAATATAGCGCCATAAACCAAACTGTTCCAAAAACGTAAGTACTATTACTGAATATTTTAGTTTAAAACATGTTCTGAGCCAATAAGCAATACTTCAAATAATGACAATATAAAAATTTACTTTTAGTTGTTCTGTAGTACTCTATATTAGACAAAAAAAATCTAATTTTGAAAAAGGACAAAAACGATAAAAACTATTTTAATGTTTAAATTAAATGTTGAAAATGTCCTCCTCCATTTTCCAGGCACTTATTTACTCGACGTGACATATTATCAAATACTGATTCTAACATAGTAGCATCGATTGTTTGAATAGTATTAGTAATGGCGTCCTTCATTTCTTGTACTGTATGAAGCCTGTTTTGAAAAACTTTTGTTTTTAGGTAGCCAAATAAAAAGAAATCGAGTGGAGTTAAATCAGGAGACCTTGGAGGCCATAGTCCTCTACTTATAATTCTTTGATCAAAAAATTCACGTAAATATTGAATTGTTCGGTCTGCAGTGTGCGCAGTTGCACCATCTTGCTGAAACCAACCATTCTGCAGTTCGTCGTCGTGAAATTCATTTATGAAGGGCTCTAAAATAATTTCTTTATATCGGTCAGCGTTGATAGTTTCATCAAAAAATATTGGTCCGATTATCCTACGACGTGACATTGCAACCCAAACACCCACCTTCACAGGGTGAAGAGTATTTTCCCGAAACTCGTGGGGATTTTCACTACTCCACACACGATAATTTTGTGAATTAATGTACCCCGATAAATGAAACCACGCCTCGTCTGAGAAAAATGTCAAATTAAGGTCTAGATTTCCCGCATTTGTATTTTCTCGAAACCAGTTACAGTAGTTGACACGTTTTTCGTGGTCCACTGGAAGTAATTCTTGAACTACCGATATTTTGTAAGCCTTCATTTTTAATTCTTTCCGCAATGCTTTGCGGCAAGTGCTGGTGGATAATCCAGTTTGTGCTGATAACTGTCTTAACGGTTTTCGAGGACTTACTTCCATTCGTTCCCGAATATCTTCCACAGTTTCTTCTGTTAACAGAGTAGGTCGTCCTAAAAAGAAAATTGAAAGAAATAAAATCATAATAATGAATAATTTTCCACAAAATCACAAAAATTAATAAATTATGTAACCTGTTGATTTTCCTTTTAAAACCGAACCTGTATTGTCAAATCTTTGAGCGAGACGGCCCACATGCTGAGAAAAATTTTGATAATTAAATTCTTCATCTGGAAATCGAGCGCGATATTTCTGTGCCCTTACCACTAATGAATAAGAAATATCTCCATTTTCAGCTTCAACTGCAGTGTGTAGATACGATTTGAAAATAAATTTATTCTGCTCGTCGGTATACATGTCGAAAAATGAACTAAAATAATTAAATTCTGAATATTAATTAATAATGTTAACAGATCATTATTATGAGGAGTCTACTTATTTTTTAATTTTAAATAAAACATAAACAGCCCATTAAATTTTTTTATGATACGTTCATGTATCTTGTTTATTTGAATCAAACATAACCACAAAAGTTTAAAAATTTTTTTATCAAATATGTATTCAATTTTGTATTAAAATTAATTTTATATTCAAAAATTGAAAAATTTTATTACTTACTAAGTTATTACGTTAAAAAAATGTCAGTAACACTTCTGAAAAGTAATAAAAAAAACTGAATATTTTGCAAAACACAAGTAAATAAATCAGTGACCTCTGTTTGATGAAATATTTACTAAACGTCTACTATGTATCTTCGCAACACTGTCTAATTGTTATTTGACTAAATAAAACTAAGTGAGAGGGAAAATAAATATATACCAATATTATATTCCGTTTGATTATTTAGGACTTAAGTTTTGAGCAGTGAATTATTACATAACATTCAAACAATAAAAAACTCACTGTATATATATATATATATATATATGTATATATATATATATATATATATATATATATATATATATATATATATATATATATATATATATATATATATATATATATATATATATATATATATATAAATTTTAGTGAACATCATTTTCGTATTCTAGGGACCTCAAAACATATTTTTGTTATAGTCCCGGGCCCAAGTGACGTCATAAGGATTTTCAGTTTTGGAAATTTGCTAAAATGGTTTTTATTTTCAATTTATTTTACGTAAACTTTGGAAAGAAAATACCAGAACCAGTCAGCGTTCAAGACGCATGTCACAACTCTATTTCGTATGGAGACTCTACTAAAGAATAGAGTTCCTATACTAAACAGAGTCGGGACAAGACAGCCATTTTTCATCAAAGAAATCTGAAAATTGATTATCACAATACATGTTTGAGTGAATATATTTGAGTACATAATTACTGTTAATAAGCTATGAATTAATGAACTACTGTTAATTAAGTATACTTTTTAGGTTAAATTAAATGATTTTTAAATATTTAATTTATTTTGAATTTATTTTGGGCGAACTTTTGTTGAAAAATGGCGGACTATCAAAACTCGTGTCCTGATTCTTAGGACGTTAACATTTCTTTCGAGAAATGTTAACAATTTAGAAAGGTCTGCCTTTATTTAAAACAATAAATTGTTATGTGAAAAAAAGAACGATATATCAAAAATATGTCAATTGGTAATTTTAAAGAGAAATAAAATACAAATTTTGTGAATTATTCACATCCAATAACTCGACTACTGGAACTAAGTAGCTACTTTTTTTATTACTAATTTGCGTATCTAAATTCTAAGATCCCCAATAATAAAATGATAAAAAGCTTCATTCCGTGGTTGAAGTAAAAAATACTGAAACAAATTTTGCGGTATATGGTTATCATCTCAAATCAGAATTATCCAAAGACGATAATAAAATAAATCATTGCTATGATTACTTGAAATTAATAAAAAAAATTTCAAAATGAAAATCTCAAAATCCCTATTTTAGAAATTTTGGAAACAGAAATATACCTAACTATAAATTTGAATCTGCTTAGTTGTTTAAATGGGTAGTTTATTACCTGACAACGTTATTTAAGTTAAATTCCGTTTACTGATTGGCTATCCAAGCGGAAGTATCTTTACTCTCTAGAGCAGGGGTGGCCAACCCAAATGATCTTGCGAGCCACTTTGGAAGCGCATCATAACTCCGCAGGCCGCATATAAAATTATGTGTTCCCATATATTATGTACTTTTTTTAATACATTGGTTTTCACTACCTTGGTCATTATAAAATAAACATATTTTGTATACATGTGATGAATCTCGCGAGCCAAAAAAAAAATTCTAGGCGGGCCACATGCGGCTCGCGGGCCGCGGGTTGGCCACTTCTGCTCTAGAGACTAAAGGTGACATCTTATTTTCTATTATGAGATACTATTTACTACGTATGTACTTTAGCTGCGGAGTTGAAAAAAATGAATTTTATTGTATGTAATTTTGTATTATTAAAAAGAAAACGCCGTGAGGAGCGGGGCCCGATCACGGAAGTCGAATTTTTCCCTTCATCTTCGGTATTGAATATCTACAAGCGAAATGTGAAAAGGTTTTAAGTTTTTAAGGGCTGAATCTCAGTAAATTTCAATTTTGTGTCGATAGCAGTTAGCAGGAAAAAAGCCAACACAATTCGTACGAGGATATTCCTACCCATATTTATCCGCCAATTGCCTTTGTGTTTTATTTTTAAATATTAAAAAAGGACCTTAAATAGTAAACTGGAAGGCCTTTATGAAGATATTTTTTCTTTCCAAAAAATCCAAAATTTCTATTTTATAAATAAAAATCCAAAATTCCGACTTTATAAATAAACAGTGACTTTAATAATATTTTTAAATTACTTAATATTTATGTATTGCATTTTTTATAAAAGTAAATTCATTTTTTTTTAAATTTTTAAAATTACTATACGCCTACGTACCTGTATTAGAATAAAAATAAAGCATTTAAAACACATTTAACAATACCATTGAATTCCGATGTAAAAATGTGAAAAGTGGGGGGGAAGTAATGTGGAATCCCTAAAAGGCACTAGCTGGATACTAACTCAATACACGTACAAAATTTCAACCCTCTAGTTTCCTTAGAGAGTCTCTAGACGTGTTAGAAAAAAAGCAAAAAAATCAAGGAAATATTCGCGTAAAAATCGTGGGGGTAAGGGTTAAAAGTCGAAACCTCCAAAAGGCAGTGGCTGGCTATTAACTTAACCCACAAAATTTCGGCCCTCTAGGCTTATTTGGGGAGATTTAGACCCGAACGAAACTGTTAAAAAACAAGAAAAATCAAGTCCTTTTTGGTATAAAAATGGTGGGGGTAAGGGTTAAAAGTTAAGACCCCCAACAGGAAATCCCTTGATACTAACTCAATCCGAATACAAAATTTCAGTCCTCTAGCTTTATTTGGGTGACCTGTGCGAGTGGTACAAACTTCGAAAACGTCGAAAAAGGGTGACTGAAGAGTCCTTTTGTAGATCACAATCAAAAGTAAGGGTAATATACTTATAGTCTTGAAAAAAGTAAATCTTTTTTGCCGATTCATAAATAATTAATTTTTTTTTAATGGCTAAGTTTGATGCTGTAAAAGAAATTTACCAACTTACCCAGGCAAGTTATGTTAAAAGATTGCTCATTTATTGTAGTTTTTAAAATGGTCTAAAATTTGTTTTGCTTTACTGTAGAAAAAAAGATATTGCTATTTTACTGCAAAAAATGTCATTTTGAAATTATTTGAATAATTACTTTCAAATTATTTCAGTTACTTGCAGACACTTTTATGCCTGCGTAAACCGAAGACCGATGATGACCGAAGACAGACAGTGGACAGGTAGTAGATTTACATTGGTGTGCAAATGTTTCTTCCTCGCGACTACGCTAATCATGTCAAATTCTGCCGAAGTATGTTACAAAAGCTCAGAGAAAACCCACAATTTTTAGATAAAATTTTATGGACGAATGAAGGCACATTCAAAAAGGATGGATTCATAGATTCAAAATCTTTATAGTTATGCGATCGAAAACCCACATTCAGTTAGGAGAAGAAGGGTCACAATATCACTTTAAGGTAAATTTGTGAATTGGAACATTGGACGGCGAAATAATAGGTCCTTTTAAATTGGCTGGAAATCTGACGAAATTTATCACAATGTTTTAGAAAATGAACTCCCTAATCTTTTAGAAAATGTTCCTTTGGCCACACGCGGAGTAAAGTGGTTTCAAAATGATGGCTGTCCAGCTCGCTATGTACGTGAATTAAAAAATTTTTCAATCCAAGTTTATCTTCAGAAATGGATCGGTCGTCTTAGTCCCGTATTGTGACCATTTCGGTTTCCGGATTTAAATCCACTAGACTTTTTTTTACTGCGATTGCTTAAAGAAGAAAGTCTATGCAAAACCAATAAATAATTTAAATGAGCTAAGACATCGCATTAATGAATGTGCACAATAACTAAATGTTGCAAAATGTGCAAGACGAATAAAAAGATCTTTTTCAAAAAGATACTGCGCCCACATTCGACTTGGCGGTAGACAATTTGAACACATTCGTTGATTTCCAGTGTTATGTTTAATTTCAAATAAACATCCGTACCTACTTTAATAAATATTTTCATTCGAATTTTTATTTTTTTTTTTAATTGTCACTATCTATCTCATTCTAACCAATGTAATTCTACTAACTGTCCAATTTCTGCCTTGATCATCATCTATCTTCGGTTTACGCAGGCATAAAAGTATCTCCAAGTAACTGAAATAATTTGAAAGTAGTTATTGAAATAATTTTAAAATGACATTTTCTTGCAGTAAAATAGCAATATCTTTTTTTCTAAAGTAAAGCGAAACAAATTTTAGACCGTTTTAAAAACTACAATAAATGAGCCATCTTTTAACATAACTTGCCTGGGTAAGGTGGTACATTTCTTTTACAGCATGAAGAGTCAAACGAAGACTCATAAAAAAAAAAATTGTTTATGAATCGGCAAAAAAGATTTATTTTTTCCAAGATTATAGGTATACTAGCTGTTACCCGCAGCTTCGCGCGCGTGGCTTTTGAAATTATGACATCTAGTTAAATCGTATAAAGTGTACTTTCATCGCGTCGCTCTTGCACGTCGAGTACTGCTACTTTTTCTTAGGACTTTTCCTACAGAAGTACAATATTTTCCCCGGGTAAAAAATGGACTATAATATTCTTTTAACAACATGCCAAGTTCAAATGAAATCAATGATTCTTTTTTATACTGTTTTAAATATATTTTCCCACGGGAATATGACTTCCGACAGGATTTAGATATTTTCCCGGGGTAGAAAGTAGTCTGTGTCCTTTTTCAACCTCTCTGTAAACAATATGCAAAGTTTGAAATCAATCATCCTTCTTTTTAATAGTCAGTTGTTATTTCATTGTTCCCTTTTAAATACATTTTCCCTCGGGAATGAGATATTTTATCGGGGTAAAAAATAACCTATGTTTATCGCAGTATATCGTCATCTTTGTCTGCCATCATTTTTTGTTTTCATTTAAAATATATTTTTCCACAGGAATGAAATTTCCCATGGGAAATTTCTCGGGGTATAAAGTAGTTTGTGTCTTTTCTCATCCCTTCTGATAGCAATATACAAAGTTTGAAATCATTTATCCGTTTTTTAGTAGTCAGCTGTTGTAATTTAATGCATTTTCCCTCGGGAATGAAATATTTTCCCGAGATAAAAAGTAGCCTATAACCGTCTCTGGCTCGCAAGTAACGTCTGTACAAAGTTTAAAGTTGATTGGTTAAGCTGTTGAAGCGTGAGAGCCAGTCAAACAAACAAACAAACTCACTTTCGCATTTATAATATTAGTAAGGATTACGCTTACTTTGGATTGTGATCTACAAAAGGACTCTTCAGGGTTGCGTAATAAAAACTAGAATTCAGAAAATCTAGTATTGCAGCTGTGGAACTCGAAAATTGTTGAGATTAGAGCATGCCTGCTTCTTATGGGTATGATTTTTATATTGTATCCATTGCTATCGCCTATCAATATTTTTCTTTAATTGCAAAAAGTAAATCTGAAAACAAAACAATAGGTGTCCAATTTATACAAAGTTGTATTATCTGTTAACAAATATTTCAGTATTAAATTAATACTTATTTATAATTATCTCAATAAATTTACTGCTTTTGGCTTTTAATTACTTTTAAATATTAATTTGACGAAATATTATTTAACGTTTCGCTAAATAACTAATAATAATAAAATAAAGCACCCTTTGATGATAACAAATTTTCTCTATATTAAAATTCATATGTTCTTAGTTGCTTGAAACACCCTGTATACAGAATTCTGGAATATTGGATTTAATAATAATCCGAGTCATAATTAAAATAATTCTAAATAAGTGAAACTGCAAGTCTCAGCTAGTTTTCCATAACTTTTGAATTTTATTAAAGAAACTTGAGAATTAGTGTTCCAACTGTGATTTGCCATTGCCAACGATAAAAGCAATCATGCATGATATCCCAGTGCGTATAACTTCATTAAATAATAACGGCAATCATATAAATCAATATTAAACAAAAATGATAATTATAGTATTACCAATTTTCGTTTTGCATTAACAAATTTTCAAACAATCAGTAATCATAGTAATTTACGGGAATTACATTATGTATCTACTACACAAGGGATTAGTTATTGAATCTGTCCAACAGCAGGTATTCTCTAAATTACTGGAAAGTTCTCTCTTGTCATGTTTTTCGCTAAACAGTTCGCTTGATAAAGAGGTATTTTGAATGTTTGCATGCGTCACAATAATTTCAAAAACTGTGCAGGTAAGTATATGTACATCACTGGTAAGTATATAAGAGTAGATACTGTTTATTGCACAGCTGGCCATGCTGTTATACAAAGTAGATTAAGAAAGGTATGCCGACGCGCAGATCTTGATGACGTAGATGGCGAATTACATATACACAACCTGAGTTTTTTGAGAGTTACCATTTTTACTACAGCCAAACCGTTGATTTAATTGAGAAATAAAAATGGTAACTCTCAAAAAATTCACACTGAATAAATATAATAATAAATAACTGTAATATTGTCTTTTTAAAAATTCAAATATGTGACGGATTATGACGTAGATGGCGAACTGCGTCAAAAAAGCTTATTTTGGACTCAAATGTAGTGTACCTTTCTTAATCTACTTTGCTATTATACATACGTAGGTATGTGGTAGAGTTCCCACGAATATTGTAAGTAGTGATGGGAATAATCGAATGATTTCAATAATCGATTAATCGTTCGATTATTTTTATCGATTATTTTTGTCGACTATTCTCATTCGATCGTTCTTATCGACTATGTTTGATTCGATTATTATTATCAATTATTTTCTTTCGATTATTTCTAACAATTATTTATCGATTATTTTTATCGGTTATATTATTCAGTTATTGAGATGCGATAAAAAATTAAATTTCAACTTGTAAGTTTTCGGAATCCTTTCATTATAATTTTTATTTTCAAATTCAAACCTATAATACAATATTATTTACTTGTATGAACCATACAACCATAATCCACCTTTCAGTTCTTTTGTTTTTAGGTGGTTTATCATATTATCTTCAAAAATCTTTTTTTATAATATTAATGTCCATTAGAGATTGAACCGATACTAATTACAATATTATCGGTTTTTCCATTTTAATAATCGGCACTTTAACACGTTGATGGTCATAATTTAAAATGACGAAACACCCCACTAGCGCAGTATTTTGACTACTAATACACTTTATATATAGAATTGTTGACGTAGTACAGCGTTGTGTCTTAGTTAGTTAGGTTTTACTTGACGGTGCACATACAGCGCCCATGTCCATTAAAGTATCAATAAGGAAGCACCCCTGCTAGATTGTGCTATTCATCTAAACATCAAGTGAGAGGGGCAAGCTACATATTGCGTACACATGTACACTACTTTCTTCAAGTTAGTAATATGTACATGTAATTTACGTACATATTTTTATAACTACAGCAGGTTTTAACCGGACTGTTGTTATTACTATACATTGTTGGATTTGTTTGTTCCAATTTATTAAGTTAATGTTTATTATTATTAAAACAATGTAACATTTAAGATGTATTATGGTTATTAATATTATCTTTATTTGAATAAAGTTTCTAAAACTTATAATTTTTGTTGAGTTAGATGTAATTTTAATTAGTAAATATGCTGACATAATTTTATTAATTTCATTTAAATATTCAGATTCATTGTAAAATTAACCTTGAAAATTATTTTTTAACAAGTTAAAACATATTTTTTATAACAAATCAAAATATATATTTTTTTAGACCGTCACAGGAACCCCAAGAACTGCAAATCAGGGGGGCAGAGAACATTTTATTGCACTCCTTAGAGTTATACTGTGTATTAGAAATAAGGTAGATGCTTTACTTTATGGTTCTTTTTATACATAAGTAATATATGTAGTACCGAACATGGCATGCATTTGTATTAAAATATTACTATGTTCTACCAACTAGAATTTTTCCAAAAAAATATAGGTTATAGAGTACTAAGAGACATGTTATTGAACAAAAAATGGTAGGTGTCGCTAACGCGTAAGTGCAAAAAAAAAATTTACTTAAATTTAAAAATTTAAAAAAATTAGTATAATAAAGGGATATAACGTTATTTTTTTTTATTACTTTGCCTAAGGTGGGTACACAATATACAGTGCGTCCAATAGAAGATTACACATAGGAAATCCAAGAGATAGTGTTTCTAGGGAAATTAATAATAACACTTCATTTTTTTAAAATTTTGTCAGAATATTTTAGAATAAATCATTTGCAATTAAAAATAAAACATATCAATTATTAAACTCCAGATGAAAGAAAAATGGAAAATGAAAAAAATGTGTGTGGTACTTTAAGGCAAGAGAAATATTGGCTCGTTTTCACGGCAAATATCTCTATAAACAACAATAATTTGTGAATTTTTGTTTCTTAAATAAATTATTCAATAAAATTTGCTATTCAGTAATACTAATGTGTAATTTTCAACTGAACACCAATACTTTTAAGAAAATAATAATTGAATTTCCATAGGAACACTATAAATTACCATTGAAATTTTCCCTATGTGTAATTTTGAAGTGGACAGTCATATACTATATTATATTATGCAATGTGTAATCTTGAAATGAACGCACTGTATATTAAACTCAAATAAATCGGCTAAGTAATTTGGTCAAAAAAAATTTTTTTTTAAATTTTTGTCTGTTTGTGTATTCATAAACTATTAGCCTCGGAGGTTTGAAATTTGGCAGGAATGTATCTGGGGCTAAGAAGTATTATTTCCTATAAAAACCATTAATTTTACGTCAAGGGCCGTTTTCCCTATCTTACTCGGCTATGCTATTTCTAAGTTTTGAGCGTTTTGAGTGATGTTTTTTCGATTAAACTTTTTTTATGCGGTCCCGACCAACCGCATAAAAAAAGTTTTTTGTACAATCTGGATCGAACTATACTATTTACAGCTATTTATTATGTTTTTGAATATATTTTTTTGTGAGATTTTCTTATGCGCCCCCTATCCACCACACAAACAAGAGTTCAGCTGTATAGTGAAAAGTACATATTGTACACACCAAAAAAAAATGAAAAATATTTAACTTTTTCTTTTATGTTTGGAAATATCTTCTCACTTTAAATGCCTACAGTATTATCCTAACATAGATGCATCCCAACGACCTTGAAACCGTTCTTGAAGCCTTTTTATATCCCGATGAAACCGCTCCCCTTATTCATCACTTACAGCTCCAAGATTTGAAGGAAAAAAGTAAAATGGGAATGAAGAAAATGAATTTTCAATGACATCCGACTATCCACCTTTTTGTATGCATTTAACAAATTGTTTACAAAGGTTGCCTGTACACGATCAATAATACTGTCAGTATTTATAAATACTGACAGTATTACTGATCGTGTACTGATAATACTGAAGAATTCGTATACATACGTATAATTTATACAATAAAAACAATGACTCATTATTTTTGTTAGTAAATACTGACAGTATTACTGATCGTGTACAGGCAGCCTAACAGTAGTGTACTAATATGGACGCAATAAGAATGGTTCAAAAAAAATTATCGGTGAGTACCTCAAAAACAAAACGTGATAGAAACAAAAGACAAACACTGCCAATATACTCTAGTTTACAGAAATCGTGTCACGCAGTGTTACCAATTCAGTAAGTATAGAAAAGTACACGAAAGATTATCGGAAGGTAAAAATTTACATTTTCATGACGAAATAAATATAAAAATAAATAAATATAGAAGGTATTTGCAATCAATAATAATGGAATATAATCTATCCTATTTTTTTTTCTTTATACGGCTGGAATACCACACATATTTCGGAAAAATGCAAAAATACGCATCCCCTAATTTTTTGTGCTTTTCCATTTATGATGGTAAAAATTTGATACACTGAATCACTCAGGCTGTACAACAAAAATTACCCTCATTCTCACCCCTACAGCCCCTCTTATAAACCCGACCCTGGTTTAACTTATATAGGTGAATAGGTCTTTTCAAGAGGAAGATTTCGCCAATTTAAAGTTTCCTCTATCTCTTATAGTTTTCGAGATATATTAATAAATACGATTTGAATCCCAAAAAGGGCTAGTTTCACCCCGTAAAAGTGGACGGCGGCTGACAGAAAAAATACAAGTCTCTTATTTTTGTCTATTCTCACTAGCAAAGGTTCAAGAAGATTGGCGATTGACACCTGAGTAATGTTATTTGTTAGTTTACAAAATCGCACTGTTTACTTAGTTTGTCATTTTTTTGTAACCAGTCAGATATTAGTAACTATACACAATTTTTTGATTGGCGACAAGAAACTAACGAGCTAAACAAGCAGTGGAATTTTATAAGCTAAGACACATCTTATATTCATCATCTCTTGCCTTTATTCGTTAGTATCTTAGTATATTTAGGTACTACCTAAAATTTAAATTTGTTGTGACACCCCCTCTCGAAAGATATTCATAGAAGACCAATTATCTTGATTCCCTTTCCGGGTGTTGCTACACTCTTAATAAGCGGTTTTGGACATACGCTATTTTCTAGGTGTTTTACAACCTTTAAAAGTATGTATCGCTGAGTTTGTGGTTTATAATCAGCGCTGGATTTGAAATGATTTGACACCATTTCTGAGGGCTATAAAACAAACTTAACAAAAACTCAAGAAAAATGATATCTACCTATTCTTTGTTAATAATTTAAAAAAAAATATTTGTCAGTTGCGTCATTCGGTTGGGTTTGATATCTCTCGTTTTAAATCATTTTATTAGTAAATTAGTAAATATTTTATTAGCTTATAACTGCACTAATATTTGATATACTCGTATATGATTTTAAAAAGGTAAAAATTAAACGCAATTACCCTATTTACGTACATTACTATAATATGTCTGAATTTATTCATAATATTGTGCTCTGAATAACTGATTGTTATTGTGTGTACATGACTTAATATTGTATTTAGTGAATATATACGGCAGTTATATGTAAAAATGAAATTAAGTGTTTCGCTTTTATTTTTTCGTTCTGTTGAATTGCAATGAACTAAATATTAGTTAATAGAACGTTGCATCTATGAATATTAATTATTTATTCATATGACTGAACTAAACTGAACCAACTGAACTGAACTGAACTAAATATACAGTACAGCGCAGCGTAGTTAATCCACAGAACAACAAATATACACTGCATAGTACGTGTGTGTAAATGTAAAAGCAGAAATAATGTTGAAAACAATTTTTGAATAATTCCTAATAATGCCATTGTAGATTAGTATCGTATGCGTATATATATATATATATATATATATATATATATATATATATATATATATATATATATATATATATATATATATATATATAGTGTCTTTCATGAAGTTCGCACCATATGGGAAACTTTTTTACTACTGATTTTTTGAAAAATATTTTAGTGGGGCTAGTTGGTGCATAAATTGGAATGAAAAAGTATCTAAACACATTTTACCCCCCACTTACTGTTTGGCGGAAAACCGGAAATTTCAATTTTGTGACTTACGAAAAATGGTAATAATTTATTGGTCACTTCCCGTATCAAAATTGGGTCTAGTAAATATATTCCGACACTTAAATACCATAACCTGTCAAAATAACGCCCAAAAATCCACTTTTACAAAATACGACTTTAAAAGGCCCTAAATTCAAAATAATTTTACGAGTTTTAGCAAAATAAAATTATACCATTTTTTGAAATCTGCTTATTCATAAAATTATAATTATTGTCAAAATATTATCACAGATATTGATTTTTCAATACAAAAATTTTGCTTTGTACTAAAAAAACACGTCTCTGTAACATTGGAGTTTTAATAAGCATGAACAATTATTATTACTGTATTTTTTTTATAGTTAGCAGGATAGATACTTATTACGCTAATTTTATAGAAAAATTTCCTAAAAATAATTTAAATAAATGATATCCTAGTCCTTTAAAAAGACCAGAATTTTGATAATATTTACTATTTTATGAATAAAAAAAATTCATTGTCAATATAGCCACGATACACGAAATTCACGGCAATATTGATAATATTAATAATAATTAATTAAATACCAAGAAAATTTTCAGTAGTTTTAAAGGAGTGGGGTCATTTATTTGAATTATTCTTAAGCAAGGGGTCAAACTACTATTATGATAGTTAGCATTTCGACTGTAATCAGAATTTTACGTCATCAGACTTGGCAGAGAGGTGGGAGGTTATATACGTATTTAGTGTTTGTGTTGGTATGTGTAAGGTAGTGGATGTTTGTGTGTGTAATACTCTGTATGTATTTAGCGGTTTGTGTGTGTAATACTCTGTATGTATTTAGCAAGATGGGAATGCATACGTATACTCGAACAACCATATGCATGCACCTGCTACTAATGATGTAACAATGAACAGCCACCACTGTGGCCACCACTTAACAATGCATATGTACGTTTGAAGAGCCGATGGACGACTAATCAGTAAGCAGTATAAATTGCTACTTATTGCAACTTTCGGATCACATTTTTTTGTATGTAGGCTTGATCTGTCTCATCTGTGTCCTTAAGAGATTTTTATAAGGAATTAGCGTACTGCGTATCTTTACGACAAATTAGAAAGAAAATAAAGTGATGACAATTGTTCATGCTTATTAGAACTTCAATGTTACACAGACGTGTTTTTTTTATGACAGAATTAAATTTTTTTATTGAAAGACCAATATTTACGACAATCCTTTGATAATAGCAATGATTTTATAAAAACGCAGATTTCAAAGATTGGAATAATTTTTATTTTGCTATAATTCATAAAACATATTTTACACGTTTTAAATTTAGGGTCACTTAAAGTCGTATTTTAGAAAAGCAGATTTTTGGGCTTTATTTTCCTTGATTGTGTTATATAGCTATCGGGGTATGTTAACTAGACCTAATTTTGATATGATGCCAAAATTTCATGACGAAGTGACCAGTACTTTTGCAAGATTTGAAATATTCGGTTTCCCGCCAAATAGCAAGCGGGGGATAAAATTTGCTCAGCTACTTTTTCATTCCAACTGATGCACCAACTAGCTCCACTAAAATATTTTTCAAAAAATTAATAGCAAAAAAGTTTCCCATATGGTGCGAACTTTATGAAACACACTATATATATATATATATATATATATATATATATATATATATATATATATATATATATATATATAGTGTGTTTCATAAAGTTCGCACCATATGGGAAACTTTTTTGCTATTAATTTTTTGAAAAATATTTTAGTTTACGGAGCATACAAGTTTACGGAGTTGAACTCATCAACTGCCCTGGTGACAGCCTGCTCTACATTGGAACGTATTAATTCATCGGGAATCCAACAATATATGGGTAGTTATACAAAAAAGGGGAAGAAAATGGACTTAATTCCGGCCCGACATTTTTTCTATGCATACGCTTTGGCAAGTAGTTTTATTTCAAGTTGATGACATTTTTCACACTATTTCAAAATGGCCAGTCAAAAAATTAAAAATTATAAACTTTACGGCCATTTAATTAAAAAATTTTTAACTTTATTATTACGGCCATTATAAAAAAAAGAGATATCCAGGAAAGTGAAAAAATGAGTAAAAAACTAAAATTAACACAAGAGAATTTCTTATATTCATTTTTATTATTAAGCACAATTTATTAAACTATTAAACAATACAAAAGTACGAATATTATAGATTATTACTGCAGTGTAAATTTTTTTTATACATTCAGAAAAAATAATTATTTAGTCTGCTATGTTTTACTTTGGAGAGGAGACATACCAAGAGACTGAGAATTTTATATTTTAAGTGTAATTTTTTATAAAGAATATATTTCGAAGCCGAGTTATTATGGGTGACCAGTTAGATGCAGTAATGGTTTACAGTTTCCATCTAGAAAAAATGTATTTTTCAAACATTAATATACAAAATGAGTTGGGCCTTCCAAAATTCCCTCGTTTGTAGAACTACCCATATATCATATATATATATATATATATATATATGATATATGGGTAGTTCTACAAACGAGGGAATTTTGGAAGGCCCAACTCATTTTGTATATTAATGTTTGAAAAATACATTTTTTCTAGATGGAAACTGTAAACCATTACTGCATCTAACTGGTCACCCATAATAACTCGGCTTCGAAATATATTCTTTATAAAAAATTACACTTAAAATATAAAATTCTCAGTCTCTTGGTATGTCTCCTCTCCAAAGTAAAACATAGCAGACTAAATAATTATTTTTTCTGAATGTATAAAAAAAATTTACACTGCAGTAATAATCTATAATATTCGTACTTTTGTATTGTTTAATAGTTTAATAAATTGTGCTTAATAATAAAAATGAATATAAGAAATTCTCTTGTGTTAATTTTAGTTTTTTACTCATTTTTTCACTTTCCTGGATATCTCTTTTTTTTATAATGGCCGTAATAATAAAGTTAAAAATTTTTTAATTAAATGGCCGTAAAGTTTATAATTTTTAATTTTTTGACTGGCCATTTTGAAATAGTGTGAAAAATGTCATCAACTTGAAATAAAACTACTTGCCAAAGCGTATGCATAGAAAAAATGTCGGGCCGGAATTAAGTCCATTTTCTTCCCCTTTTTTGTATAACTACCCATATATTGTTGGATTCCCGATGAATTAATACGTTCCAATGTAGAGCAGGCTGTCACCAGGGCAGTTGATGAGTTCAACTCCGTAAACTTGTATGCGGTCCAATGTTGATTCGGTAACTAGGCTACTAGTATATATCTCCGGATATCCAATGGCCCTTGTTGTTGCACTATCCCCGATATTAACTAGACTACTAGTATATTCCCGATAGTACTTAATTTCTTCTTAATTTTCTGGAATAAATCCGTAACGTAATGATTTCAGAAATCACGAAGTCAATTAACTACTTTTACAATAATTGAGGTTAACTACATAAAAGAAATTGAATCGTAAGTATCAGAAAAAATAGTGAACAAGTTTATTACAATTTTCTTGCTTTTATTTATTTTTAAAGCTGTATCAGCATTTCCGTTGTGGTGAGGCTGTTTAAGTATAAAATCCAATTAATCCACTGGAATCCAAATTATTAAATTGTTTGCTCTTGTGCGTCACCTATGACTTAAATTATTATTTAGTCCCGATCATGTATTAAATGACCACCACTGATCTCAATCTGCTTCACTAAAGTATATATATATAGTATACTCCGGTTATAGCGAACCTGATGGGACCGCAAAAATCGGGTCATCATAACCGAAGTTCGATATAACCAGATGAGGATATTTTAATTCGTATTGTATTTATACCTTTCTATTTAAATAAAACAACAATATTGTATTATAAAAATCAGTATAAAATAACGTAATTCATAATATATATGCAAAATGATTAAAAATTTTCATTCTCATCCCCTCTGCGTTCATTGAGTGCACCACTAATTCGTACTTTTTAATGTTGACTGACAAATGCAGAGTTTCATCAAGGTTATAATGTATACTGATTTTTCTTTTTTTTTTAATTTTGTACCTGAGTATGCACACAGTTTAATTCAATTTTCCCAATTAATTCAATTTCCCCAATGTGTTGAATTTTGGAAAATCAAACGACATTCGATTTTCCCAAATCGTTAAATTTCGAAAAACCAAGCGATATTCGTTTTTCCTGAATTGTTATTAACACTGTTGATTTTATCAAATTAAATTCGTTACAAATAATATGATGTTTTTTACATTTTTTAAAATAATTATAATTTCATATATAGGGTAAAAGCCCCGATTTGTGGAACGCGATCCAATAGAAAAACAGTTTTGACATTTATATCTTAATGAAGTTATTTCTGAAAGAAACGTCTGATAACAAAAATTATTATTAATAGAATGATTGTTTTTCAATTTAAATTCATCTCACATTTAATGTTTCTTTACTTAATTAAAGAAATACATATATATTAAACAGTTTTTGCTGAATGTGTCTCTTTTGCCTTTGATCAATGCTTATTTATAGAAACACATGCCTTATAAATTTCAACATTTTCCAGTTAATTTTCGAAGTTAGCGCAATAAAACTATACAAATAATTTTTATTAGTCCAGTTAAGAGATTATAAGAGCTAAATCATCTTTTTATTCGGTTTAAATGTAATTTATATATATATATATATATATATATATATATATATATATATATATATAATATATATATATATATATATATATGTGTATTTCTTTCAGTACACATAAAAACTCTGTATCTAACTAAAATCATGTACGTAAAAGAACTAAAAATTTATATTATAAATAGTTTTAATTTCTTTTTGAGTCTAAAATATTTACTTACTGCTTTAAAATCGTAAAATTTTTAATATTTTTTTTTATTTCGGAGCGTATCGTCAATTGATAAATAAAAAAATATTGATTTAAAGTTGCAAAATTTTATTAATAATGAAAAATTGTCGCCATTTTGATAAGTTAGTTTAGAATTGATTAGAACTTTACCAAAATACATAGATGGCGAAACAAAATATAGTATTTTGGTATATTCTGTGATTTTGGTAGTTTATTTTATCGAATATTTAAACCATTCTATATTTTTTAATTTGACATTCTATTTACTACTAGATGTCACTCTATGTCATAGAGTGAAAAGATGGCAAAAGATGTATGTGATGTATCTCATGTTCTTTTTTAGGTGTCAATGTGCTGATTTTTTAAAGGGTGTTAATATATTCTGTCCGTTTTTTTATAGATGTCAACAAATTATAAAACAAAACATTGATAAATCAAAATTTTTGGGTTATATTTTCTTAAAAACATATTCATTGGATTAAAAAAACTTGGTTTCATGCTTATTAAGAAAAAAAAAATGGGTGTTTAATTCATTTATTAATTTTTGTAAGCAAGTTTGATGAATACCTAAAAATAGTGTTCCACAATCGGGGCTTTTACCCTACCTATACCTCTAATATTAAATCACAAACAATGTTATCTCTTTATTTTTAACATTTTTTTTTAACGAAAATTTCGTAAAATTAGATGAAACGAAGCACCAAAATTGAACTAAGAAATGACACCTATGTAGGGGACTTTTATTTGTTTTGGTTTTTAACTGAGTAACAATTACCTGCAAGTTCGTTAATTGGTGCATTTCGGGACAGGCTCAAATAGGCATGTTATAAACGGAAGTTCGCTACAGCAGGGTTCACTATAACCGAATTTTTTTAATTATTGCATCTTATGGATCAAAAAAACGGGACTTTATATATATATATATATATATATATATTATATATATATATATATATATATAATATATATATTATACATATATATTATATATATATATATATATATATATATATATATATATATATAATATATATTATATATATATATATATTATATATATATATATTATATATATATATATATATATATATATTTTCCCGCTACCTTTTGACATGTGTAGGGCTCCCCTATGGATGGGAGGAGCTGAAATTCCGTAAGTGGGGCTCATTCCGATGCACAACAATACTATCAAAGTGGGGTCAAATTTTGGTAATTAACGTAGAGGGTTGAAATTTCGTATGCTGATAGAGTTCTTGCCTATAGGGTCTGCTTTTTGGAGGTTTTAATGGTCTGCTTTTTGGAGGTTTTAATATTTTCCCCCTACCCCACCATTTTTAAGCTAGAATTTCATACTTTTTCGACGTACCACTCGCACAGGTCACCCAAATAAACTTAGAGGGCTGAAACGTTTGTATTCGGATTGACTTAGCATCAAGGGGGCGCGTTTTGGAGGTCTCAACTTTTAACACTTACCTCCACCATTTTTATACTAAAAAAACATGATTTTTCTTGTTTTTTGGCAGTTTTGTTCGGATCAAAAACTCCCCAAATAAACCTAGAGGGCTGAAATTTTGTGTATAGGTTAAGTTAATAGCCAGCTACTGATTTTTGGAGGTTTCAACTTTTAATCTTTACCCCCACGATTTTTACGCCAATATTTTCTGGATCTTTTTGCTTTTTTTCTAACACACCTAGAGACTGTCTGAGTAAACCTAGAGGGCTGAAATTTTGTACGTATATTGAGGTAGTATCCAGCTAGTGTCATTTAGGGATTCCACATTACTTACCCCCCCCCCCCCCCACTTCTCACATTTTTACATCGGAATTCAATGGTATTGTGAAATGTTTTTAAATTGCTTTATTCACATATTAATACAAGTAGACGTATAAATTTAAAAATTAAAAAAAAAATTGACTTACTTTTATAACAAATGTAGTACATAAATATTAAGTAATTTAAAAACGTTATTAAAGTCACTTTTTATTTATAAAATAGGAATTTTGGATTTTTTGGAAAGAAAAAATATCTTCTACAAGATCTTTCAATTCACTGTTTAAAATATTTAAAAAAATAACACAAAGGGTATATTGGCAGGTAAGCATGGGTAGGAATGCCCTTGAACGTATGTGTTTCTATTGAATTTGAATTGTGTCAATTTTTTTTGCTGCTAACTGCTACCGACATAAAATTGAAATTTACTGAAATTCAGTCCTTAAAAAAACTTAACCCTTTCTTTAAAGCTCCGATCAGCCGGACACTTATGATCAGTTTTGAAAACATCAGAATGACAATCCGCCAGTACCCTTTCAACCACATTTAGATATCGTGAAAATACCGAAGATGTAGCGAAAAATTCGACTTCCGTGATGGGGCCCCGCTGCTCACGGCGCGGCGTTTTTTTTTTTATTAACATTAACCACCATAAGGTTGTTAAAAAGATAACAAAAGAATGATTCGTTAAAAATGGTCCATTCTTATGCACACTTTTTTAAAAATGTGAGCATAAGCACGTTGAATTTATTTTGCATGTAACGGTGCTGCCATCGCAGATTAGTTGGTGAGCACTTTACATTATTGTTAATTTTCTTACATTTTTAGTTTTCGACAACTTTTTTCAAACGACTTTTTTCACACTTGCGGGATGTCTACCTCAAAAAGTAAACAACAGATCATTATGAAAATTTGTAGTATAATTCCTTACAAAATTACAACATATATGAAATTTTGAGATGATATCATGATTTTAAGGGTGTTTTTTAGTTACGTGGTCCTGAAAAACCACGTAACTTGTGCAGTCACTCATTCGTCTTCATAAGTAATCATTAATTCCTTATACACATCGGTGGCGCTTTCAACTAAAGAAAGTTAGGCAGTGAGATATTTTTCATTCAAACGTACATTATCAGTGCATCACTAAATGGCTGTAGTATGTTTGCTCTTGAATTATTTTTAGTTAAAAAAATGACCGATCGTTTTTGGACGGATTTTGGTGGCAGCACGTGGTGGTAAGATATATATCATTAAAATCCATTCATACCAACATACCTAAATCTATATTATACCGACACAATTAGACCTACATACCGACACAATTAGATGGCACTACATATATATATATATATATATATATATATATATATATATATATATATATATATATATATATATATATATATATATATATATATAATATAGATATCTGTATATATCAGTCTATCGTTGTATCGATATCTAATGATCTTTTACATCTCCCGTCGTCCCGTTCTTATCGAGTAGACTGTATAAATTCTAATTTTTCTGTGAAAAATTCAACTAAACGACTGAGCACTTCTGTACCGACCCTCGTATGGTAACATACCATTAAATTATGATATAATTTGAAATTGTATAATAACTTGTATAATAATTTGTTATTGTTAAATAACTTTCATTCTGATACATAAAATAAAATGAAATTTTTATTAGCCTATGATCAGTATAAGATGATTCTGAACATTTATATCTAACTAGCTTTTACCCGCGGCTTCGCTGGCGTGAATTTCGTAATTTAGTAAAGGTAATTCCTAGTGTGTAGTTTGCTAAGATTTTTGCCCCTATTTTCTTATCGTAAGCTTTGATAAGTTTTATTTATTAAGAATTACCTTTGGCTAGTTATCTAGGAACAACTGGAAAGTTTCAAAAACTAATTTGTCATTTCTTCAAACATAGATATAACATAGACTAAAAATCTAAAGTAAGCCTATCAAGGAGATGTCAACGAATTTGGTATAGAAGTAAAAAAAGTACGTTGACTTAAAATACTCAAATATTATATATTTTTAAAATAGCTAGTAAAAAATAGCTAAAAGTATCCTCACTTATCCTATTGGAAAATTTAAATCCCCCTAAGTCAGCTTGTATTATGCTTGAATATTTTTGTAAAATAACTCACTCATTGTTGGAGACGCCAGAACAATAGGCGTTAAAAATGTAAACTTTAACCTCCCTTCATTTTTTTGCGTTTATTCCCTATTTTACTCTTTACAGTTTCCATTCTACTCCAGTTTCATTCGTGTAAAATTATGTTAACTGTGAGTAATAAGCTATTTTAAATTAGTTATTCCGAAACAGACCAGACAAATTTAATTCAAAATTAGTTCTGTAAAGTGCCTCGCTTCGCTCGCCAAACAGTTTAAAATTCTATAAAATGTTAATTCCATGTAATGCTTCGCTCCGCTCGGCAAACGACTCGAAAACAACCATATTAATATATTTAATTTTCAGACTTTGAAATCCTTTCATAGATTCCCATATTTATGGTTTTAGAATTAACTGAATTTTGGATTCTTTTCGAGATTCGAAAACCCTGGTGGATTTTTCAAAATTACGTTCAGTTCCTTCGTAATTAGGCTTTACTACAATCCTTTTCTAAAGTGAAATTTTAATAAAAAAGTTCTGAAGTTAATGTTTAAATTTTTGAATATTATTTTTATCGTAACCTAGCTAATCTATTGTTTTTTTTCTTTTGTTTCCGTTTATTATTAAATGAGTATTTTTGATAGGTATGTCAACTTTTGTCGTGAATATATCAACCTCCATCAAGAATATCGTGAAGATTCTGACTGGAGATGTTGACATGATGAAGCATCTAAGGAATAAATTTACAATGTTTCACTAAAATCTGTCCAGTGGTTTTTGTGTCAACCGTGCCCATGGAAAATTTAACTTATCATTTTATTATATAAATTCGCTGTAGCTTCCAAAATATCAGTTATAGATGTAAGAATATCTGATATTAATACATAGAGTTTACATTTTTTTACCTAGTTATAATAAAAAATATAGGTGGTTCATTAAAAAAAAGGTTTTTCACAATAAACAAAATAATATTTAAAAAATGCTTTATGTGATCACCCTGTATCATGTCAAGGAAGCTGAAATGCCACTGTCAGATAGAATATTAATAACAATTCCCCGAGTATTCAAATTTGTTGTTAAAAACACTTAAAATAGCAAAGGTGGTGTCAACATCCGGTATAACCGGAAGTGGCAGCAAGTTAGAAGTATTTTAATTAAAATCTTCATATTTGGAAACTTCTAAAACCAAATTTTCAAAAATCTACTTTATTTAGAAGATCATAAACTTTTAATGGAGATTCTCTTTGAATCATCCTGTACATAATGATTTGGAAGATCACATTAAAATGTCGTTAAGATTGATCGGGAGGTTAATATCTATATTGCCTGTAAATTTCAACTCAATAGCTTCAGTAGTTTTTGAGTTAAATCGGTTCGTACAAACAGACAGACAGACAGACAAAAATTTTTTTAAAGTTAGATTTGCTATATATGTCGAATTTGCTAACTGAAAAACATATTAATATCTAAAAATTCGAAAATCACAGACAGACTTTTCTATTTTATTTATAGGTATTGATTATCTCAAAACAGTGAAAAATCGACATACGTGGTTCTAGTAGTAATCCGTCGATACGTACTATTAAATTTCCTACATCTGATCCTAAAAATTGTGAAAAATTAACTATTGACCACGTAACTGTGATAATGCGTGTCCGGCACGCACTCGGCAATTTTTTTGGGTTGCATAATTAATGAAAAAGATGTAAATTTTTCCAAATTTTCATTATTTTCACCTGCACTGAGGTTCATATTCTTAGAAAATAAGTTATTAATGTAACATGAAAGCCTTTTTGATTTCAGATGAAAATTAGAGTGGCTACACGTCTCGCAATTGGAAAACTCTACTTACGACCTTCAGGGGACATCAGTGGGTAACTTTGTTATTTTTGGTTGAAATTATTCACAAAAATTAACAAGTTTTTCGAAAGATGAGTAAAATGATGTCAAAATTTGATTGAATTCTAATTAATTCTCTTCACTCAAAAAAATCCTAAAAAATCAGTGAAAAAGTCCCTCCTAATGTGGTTTTCCCACTTAATTTTCGAGTTTTGGGGTCCCCAAGATCCTGGCGGACCTCACAAAACATCCTAAATTTGTAACAGTTTACAAAATTCTTAAGATCGATTAAGTGCTTATTTCACTTTAGACTTTTTTTGGGTCCTTAAAATACAGAAAACCTCATAATCTCATATAACATAGCCTATGTCAATCTGGAATAGCCTATGTCAATCTGGAATAGTTTAAAAATGTTATTTAGTTCTAACAGTGAAAAAATTTTCAAAATTGGTTGAATAGTTTATTTGGATGGTCTTCAGGTTCCCAGAATCTCACGGGACCTGATAACCCTATATAATAGTATAGAGTTATCAGTCATATAGTCTATGTTAATACGGAATAATTTAGCTATCTAACTAACAGTGAATAAATTTTCAAACTTGATTGGGTAATTCACTTTAAGTACTTCTTAGGTCCCTAGGGTTCAGGAGACCTCACACAGCATATTTTGTGTTAACCTGGAATAGTTTAGCTTTCTAACAGTGAAATGATTTTCAAAATTGGTTCAGTCCTTTTTCAGGTTATTTCGGTGAATATAGATAAACGGAATCGAATGTTGTAATTACTGAATATAAGTGGCAACTTTTGGATAACTAGCAAAAATGTCGGAAAACCAACTTCAAAATTGTAGAATATTCTACTCGTCAACTAGCAGAGATATCAAAAAACAGACTTCACTATTGAATTGGTTATTAAAAATGAGATTCAACAGCGCAATCTGACAAAAATTTTAGAATGTTGTATTGGTTAACTACCAAACGATATCGAAAAATCGGTTGCACCATTTAACTGGTCATCAAATCTTTCGGAATTTCCAACCAACAGTTCCTTTGTTTTCTTTAAAAAGGACAATACAGCAAGACCGTACAAGGAATGTTTAAAATATAACTAATTCGATTTATTTATATAAAAATAAAGTTATGAATAAATTTGATTTTGTAAAAAGTTGTAGTTATGAATATGCAAAAAATAAATGATTTTTAATAAAATTTGATGCGTTTTAATTTTTAATATGAAGGTACTATAATACAACGGTAATAACTGACAGACGAGCATATTATATTTCTTTCCCTGTACAATTTATTTATTTCCGACCGCACGCGCTACTGTCCTATACCTTTTGAGAAACCCGCGCGCAAGTGACCTATGAAATTAGAACTATCTGAATATTTTTTGATGCCGGCACACAAGTGACCCATGCCCTACCATTGGATGTCCACTGTAACTGGTATAATTTGTTTATTTTGTTTGAAATATGAACACCATATTTCTTTCTGTGTTTTGCATATTCTTTTCTATTCTGCAAAACAGAGAAAGAAGTAAGGTGTTCATATTCCAAACAAAATAAACAAACTATATCATTTATTTTTTTTCTTTTGTACTGTTAACTTTATTTGGATCACAGGTATGTATATCAACATAGGTACATATACATAATATACGTACATAAATACGTAACATGTAGGCATATGTTTTATAATATTTAGCTTTAAAGCATAAAGAGTTTTCAAATACAAAAGTGTTATATAACTTCTTCGTATCGTTAACTTATTTTTTCTAGGTCTATATAAGCGGGAAATATTTTACGACGTACAATACAATACAATATAACATCACATATTATAATATGATGTAGAGTATTATGTGGTGGCATGCATGTACATAATATATATCTACATATATGTACATATAATATGTACCATCAGTTGGGACAAATTTGGACAGTAGGGGCGAATCTAGACAGAATTACCTCTCGTTATTTCTTCGTCATTGGAATGACCGTACAAGGTCATAGATCAATCTATGCTACTGAATTTTGTCAGTTATGAGTTAGTCATCAAAGAAAAGCGGTGAACATGATATCTTTGTATATTGTTATTTTACAGGCACATTGTTTATAATTTTTAAAAATAACGGGCATGTACAAAAAAAACCAGTTATATATATATATATATATATATATATATATATATATATATATATATATATATATATATATATATATATATATAACTGGTTTTTTTTGTACAGCAGTTTTTTTATAAGATTTCAAAACGCCCGTTATTTTTAAAAATTATAAACAATGTGCCTGTAAAATAACAATATACAAAGATATCATGTTCACCGCTTTTCTTTGATGACTAACTCATAACTGACAAAATTCAGTAGCATAGATTGATCTATGACCTTGTACGGTCATACCAATGACAGTACGGTCATACCAATATATATATATATATATATATATATATATATATATATATATATATATATATATATATATATATATATAAAGTAGGGACTGGCAACAAAATGTTTGGCGTTTTTTGACAATATATGTACCAAAAATGAAAGCTGTATTGTGCTTAATTTTTTAAAAGCTTTTATTTAACTTGCTATGTTAGTATGTTGGTTTAGATCAAATCTTGGAATCAAAATTTAGGCAGGTTCTAATTGAGCTAGAGGTTTCAAATTTTGCATACGTGTCTAACCTTGATGACAATGCAATATTGTATAATTAGTTTTTGTCCTAAATCGTCCCAAAACCAAAATTATTGATTTTTAATCCTGTGCAACTTTTTGACATTTCGGATTGTCAAATATTGTCCATTGATTTTACACTGCAATTTTTTGTTTCCATAGTTATGTTTGATTAGGGTAAATTAACCGATTAAAATATAGGTAAAAAAATTACTTTTTTAATTCTTTTTTTTAAATTAATTGTGATCAGACTAAAAAGTGGAAAATAAAGTAAAAAAATGTTTTTTAAGTAAAAGCTTTTATTTAAAAATGAGCTAAAAAAAAATAAAATAATTCTTGAGTGAAGTTTGAAGCAATATGCAACATAATTTATAAAAGCTTGAGGCGTTTAATTAAGTTTGGTAAGTACTGAAAAGTAAAATAGCTACACTTATACGTACATCCAAAACATCCAAAACAGAAATAACTAATGATAACGCTTCAAGCTTTTATAAATTATGTTGCATATTGCTTCAAACTTCACTCAAAAATTATTTTATTTTTTCAGCTCATTTTTAAATAAAAGCTTTCTCTTAAAAAACATTTTTTTTACTTTAATTTATTTTTATAAATTGATTAACAAAAAATTGTCTATAGGTGAGGCGAATTCATACACCATGGTGCGTCAATATAAAAAAAGTGGGTATAAACTACATAAACTGTAGTCTAGATAACATAAAATCGGCTCTATTCGACAGAGGCGCAAAAACCGGAGAGGTCCAAGGTGTCCGGACCCCCTAAAATTACCTGGAAATTTTTCTTCAATTTATTTTATTTATATTAAAAAATAAAATTTTTAGTGGTTTACTAATATTTTTTATTTGAAAATCAAATTTTCGGAGACGACATTTTATTACATTTTCCATTGTTATCGGAGAACTGCGATGCCGTAAAACCGTCTAAACCCGGACGAATGAAGAGACAGATTGAAAAAATTATCCGGATCGGCCGGGAATCGAACCCAGGATCTTCTGGTAATATTTGAAATTAAAACTGTAACTGTTTCTCGAATTAGAGAGAGTACTAATACACATAGGTGATTGAATGGGTGTCCGGCTCGGCCGCTTACCGAGCATGGGATCGTTGGTGTAGAGGTTAACACGTCTGGCTAGTTACCAGAAGATCCTGGGTTCGATTCCCGACCGATCCGGATAATAAATTTTTTCAATCACTTTGTGATTTTTAATAATTTCCGTACGTCAATAAATTGCTCCCAGTTTGCTCTATTTAATTTAAAAGCTAAATCTTAATTATTTTGTATAATTATTAAAATATTTTTTTTTTTATATAATGTTATTTAACTTGCAAAATTCAATTATCCTTAAATATATGCAAACGACTTAAAGGTATAATGGATTGCCTATACGTTGTAATAATACATAACCTAATTCATAATATTTTTTATTTTAACATATTTTAATTATTATTCAGAGAAATTAATAACTAACTTTTAAATTAGATGGAGCAAATTGGGAGCAATTTTTTAATATAAAGTAATTGTATAAAAATGCATTATTTGACGAGATTTTGATAATAGAAATAGTCAAACAAAAAAGTTTTTTTGTTTGTAAACAAATAATTAAGTAATTAAGTTCCAGGTGGAGCAATTACTGATTCCAAAGGAGCAATTTGGGAGCAATTTAGCCATATAAAAAACAGAAAGATTTTCCAACTTTCGGCGCCAACTTCTTTCCGGTAAAGTGTTCGGGTCTAGACGGTTTTAGGGTATCAAAAAAATTTGATAATTTAAATTTTTGTTGGACCCACTGTAGTTGTTGTGCCCCTGCTTTCCGATATTAAAAATAAAAGAAAATCGCTCAGACAAGCTGCTGAATATTTCCATGTTCACAAATCGACCCTGCATGATAGACTCAAAGGCAAATCGAAATAAAATTCATTTAAATCCTAAATGTTTTATTCCACCCATCAAAAGTCATTCGCTGATGTAGATATTTATCTTAGCGAATTTCCAGGTTGCAAATTCAGCTATTTTCATCTTTTTATGTCCGATTTTACCCATATGCATGACTGATTCTGATTTATATTGCAAATAAAGCACTATCCAGATTCGCCCCACACATAGGGGGCAAACACATAGGGGGCTATATAACAAAAAAAAAATATGTTGCATTACCAATTTTGATATTTTTATTACTGCCCTATATGCTCGTGATATTAAAGCATTTAAATTATTTTTTTAGAATTTTTTACATAAACTCTAAACAATTCATTGCCAAAAAACAGAAGAAATCGTCCAGATTCGCTCCAACTGACGGTATATGCAGAGTACAGAGGTATAGAGCTCTCGTATTTGAAACATGTGAAATAAAAAAGTCAATGAAAATAACATCATTTGAAAATGTCGATTTGGATAAAGGAAAAAGACTTTATTGTTTTTATTTTTCCATTATATTTATTTCGTAATACATAGAGCTAGCAGAGGTATGAATGGTATAAACTTATATAGAATAAGCAAAACTTGAGTAGGATAAGTTTGTTTCGAAAAGCAATAGAATGCGCAGGACGACGAAAAATTAGATCACATTATGAAACTCCACTGAAAATATTACGTTACAATACGTATATTTAACACCTTGATTAAGATTTGCATTTATTAATTCTAAAACACTTCGCGAAACTTTACGGCTGAGAGATACTAGAAATGTTGCGGATGGCAAAAAAAGAAAAGGATTATTCGTAAACACAATTAGAAACAGTTTCTAACCAACCCGCCCGAGCATATTTTAACAGATTTTCACTGGGCGACATGGAGGGGAGTGAATACACGTGGTCTGGGCAGGTATTGAATACCGGGAATCCCCTACGTGATTTTAACCTTTAGTGTGAGGACAGACCCCGTGACGTGAGCCCGTTACATTGCCCGTGCATCCGCGTCCTACCGGACGAACAATTCAATACATGTATTTAAATGTACGTATTCAGATCAATACGGTCTAGTCTGTGTGGATAAATTGACGGGCAAACTGTCTACGGGCACCTTACAAACTGTCAAGTGGGTAATAAAATACTTAACAAAAAAAAAATATATATCAAATGGTTAAAATATTGAAAAAAAAAATTAATAGGTACTTGTACGATCTAATTTCGTGAAAAAAAAATAAATACTTGTACGATCTAATTTCGCCACGTCTTCTGAGTATTGAATTTTATATTTATATACTTACCTGAATGTTTTTGAATATTAAGGGGAGATTTACTTGAGCGTCGCTAAAAAAATCGATTCTTTTTTGCAGAAATTGGTAGCTAATTATGTGTAGAATATGTTCCCAAAGTGATTTTGCTGAAAATAATTTAAATAAAAAAAAGAATTTTGCACATTAACCGAATCCAGCTTTCTATGAAAAAGAAAACTCAAAAAACGTAGTTCACGTTTCTTGATATATTTTTTATATCTCGGAACCACATGTGATTGTGGTAGATCTTAATAAGTAACGTAAAAGCCCCTATACCGGAACGCGATCATATGTCCGAACAGTTTTGACATTTATATATTAATGAAGTTATTTCTGAAAGAAACCTCTGATAACAAAAATTATTATTAATAGAATAATTATTTTCCAATTTAAATTCACCTCGCATTTAATGTTTCCTTAAATATATATATATATATATATATATATATATATATATATATATATATATATATATATATATATATATATATATATATATAAACTATGGAACTTCTTCAAACTATGGAATTTTGGACGGCCCAACACATTTTGTATATTAATATTTTGGAAAATAAATTTTTTCTAGATGGAAACTGTAAACCATTACTGCATCTAACTGGTCACTCAAAATAACCTGGTTTGGAAAGATATTTTTTATAAAAAATGACACTTAAAATGTAAAATTCTCAGTCTCCTGGTATGTCTTCCTCTCCAAAGTAAAACATAGCAGACTAAATAATTATTTTTTCTGAATGTATAAAAAAACATTTACACCGCAGTAGTAATCTATAATATTGGTACTTTTTTATTGTATAAATAATTTTTGAATTTTTTTATATTTTCTTTAAGAAATATTCTATTGAATTTTGTCTCCCGAACTTTGCATCATTCTCCTATCAAACAAAAACACTTAAAAAATATAAAAAAATTATATTCCGATTAAATCATCGTTTGTCATAGTAATTAACACAAATATAATAAATAAAATAAAGTACATGTTTTATTTAATTTGGGGTTGTATCAATTAATTCAGTTAACATTGTAAGTGAGATCGTACTCGGTCCAGTCAATTTCTCAGTATCCTGGTCAGCATTTTCGTGAAAAATACTGTGGATATAAGAAATTTTTCAGTTGTATGAGTTGTAAATATGCTGTATTGGAATAGCGGACCTGTCTTTTTTTTATAAAACGTTATTTAGCCGATTTTTAAAGAATATTGAAGAATTCCCAGTCTCCTGGCAGCTCCGAAAAAGGGGATTTAACTTAAATAATGTAAATAAATTAGGTAAATGGCATTAGAATACTGTAATAAATGATTCTGTATATTTTTTAATAAAAAATAAATTTCCATTTTTTTTTTTTTTTTTATAATACTTATATACTATATAATTAATATAACTACTGATAGATATTATACACTACCAATATAGTATATAATATCTATTAAACTCTGGTAACTGACTTCGAATATTTTTTAATAAATAATAAATTCCCAATTATTTTTTTAATTTATTTAGTTATATTTTTAATTTTTTTTTAAAAATTTTTTTTTTGAAATTTTTTTTTTTTAATATTTACATATATACACTATATAACTGCTAATATATATACCACTAATATAATATATAATATCTATTAAACAAATAATAATTTGTTTAATAATTAAAAATTTAATAATAAAAATTGTTTAATAATAAAAATTAACAAACTGTTTAATAGTTTAATAAATTGTGCTTAATAATAAAAATGAATATAAGAAATTCTCTTTTGTTAATTTTAGTTTTTTACTCATTTTTTCACTCTCCTGGATGCCTCTTTTTTTATAATGGCCATAAAATTTATAATTTTTAATATTTTGACTGGCCACTTTCAAATAATGTAAAAAATGTCATCACCTTGCAACGTATTTTAAATGTATTTCATATTTTGCATAACTTTATTAAAATTGTTTTAGAACATTTAAAATTCAGTTGCATTCCGCCTCTGTTCTATTTTCAATTAACATAATACATATGTATTATTGAAAATATATTTAATAATAAATAATTAATTAACTATGCATATGTGTTACGTAACGCAGAATAAATAAATTCATTCTAGAATTTTCTATGACGAGTGCGCAGGCGACCTTTAACAATAGAGGCAAACTTATTTAAGTTAGCTAATAAGAACAGCAGTAAGGAGAACATAGTCAGCCAGCAGGCAGTGAGTTTTAATTAGTACCTACGGGTATCTTACCTTTGAAGTGTCCTTCCGGCACTTATCATTAAAATTTTAAGTGGATAATGGGACGGTGAAATAGACGGCCATTACCACTAGATCACCTGGCCCTTAAGGCTTCGCGATCATGTTTGCACTCGATTTTATTTAACGATTTAATTATTTAAATTATGCCAATATAGTTATTTTACGCTCGGGTAATAATGGGAGGAACTTATTGTTAGTTAGTGTTTAACAATTTAATATCTATATTATTGACGCCAAAAAATACTTGGTGATATTTATTCAAAACGTAAGTTTTTTTTCTTTTCTAATGGAATTTAATTCCATTCTATTTGTAACAATTGTATGAATTTAAATTTACCCTTCATACTCTTGTGATTATTTCTATTATTAATTTTATTATTTATTAGTATTAAGTTTAGTATAGTTAAGTATTCGTTTCTCTCAAGTTACTCCTGCGTATGTAAATAATTTTTAATATGTAAATAGCCGGTATTGTATCATGTATAATATTTTCACACCTTCAGGTAGTATTTATTTTTTCTTCTATTTATTACTTACCAAACAGCTGTAATAGTTTGACAAGTAATGTTTATCGATTGTTAATTGTGAATTATTTTCATTGATAATTTGTTTACATTTTTCTTCTTCAATGTTAATTATTTAATAATAGATTTGGTTTGTTTACGGATTCCATTCTGTAATTTTAAAGGTATCCCTTTGAAAATTGTTTCATATTAAATTTTAAATATATCTGTAATTTTTGAAATTTAATCTTTTCATTCTTTTATCCCTAAAAGACATAGTGGTCAATTATAGGGTTTTGATTTAACAAATTTTGTGAAAGGTGTTTATATTTTTGCGTATTCTGCTTATTTAATTTTGTAATTTAGAAATCTCTTTTAATAAATGTTGTTAAACTTTATTTATTTATTTTTTTTTTTTAATTTCTAAATTTCAGCTTCCAAACACCCAATCTTATTTTACAGATTTGTAGTCAAAATTTTTTATTTTTACAAATCGCACAAGATTTGTTTTACTTGGTAGCCAAATACAACATCGAGTATATATATTTTCCCGCTATCCCGCTACCTTTTGACATGCGTAGGGCCCCCTATGGATGGGAGGAGCTGAAATTTCGTAAGTGGGGCTCAATCCGATGCACAACAATACTATCAAAGTGGGGTCAAATTTTGGGTAATTAACGTAGAGGGGTCATTACACGCCACTTCATCCAGGTCATGTCACCCATGACCTCAGATTTAGCTGAAAATTTTTTGATTTGTTTATTTAATCATCCTAATCATCTGTACAAAATTTTAAAAAATTATCTCTAATAGTTGACAAGTTACGAATTTTTGAAATTTAGCAAAATAAGGTTAAAATGATGTTTCCGTGGTATCACTTTCGGTGACGTTATTATATTAAAAAATCCATAACTTCTGTAATATTTAACATAAAGCAATAATTTTTTCATCAAAATGTTCAGAAAAGTCAGGAGATTACAGGAAAAATAAATTTGGTTAATTATCACTTCATGTTTCTATGTAATGCTTTGTTAGACTTAAATTTTGAGACATTTTTTAATCGATAAACAAAAAATCTTTAAAAGTGATTATTGACCAAAGGCATAGCAGTAACCGTAGTAATTTTTTTTTTTAAATTTACCCTAAAGATATAAACAAAAATAATCTCGAACAAAAATAATGGTTTTTTACCCGCTAATATTTTTCAGCCATGTTCGACGTCTGGAAGCTCAAAAAACGAGCTTTTTGGAATTATTTCCCAAAATTCAAAATTTTTGTTTACACCACTAGAAAGAGGAGACAAAATTACATAAAAAAAGTCTTTAAACTATTATTCTATGTCAACTAGTTTCCAAGAAAAACTAATTTTTATAAATGGAAATTCGCTATGTTATGCAGGATGCTGCGACAGTGGTATATACGGCGACCATTTATAAAAGTTAGTTTTTCTTGGAAACTAGTTGACATAGAATAATAGTTTAAAGACTTTTTTATGTAATTTTTTCTCCTCTTTCTAATGGTGTAAACAAAAATTTTGAATTTTGGGAAATTATTCCAAAAAGCTCGTTTTTTGAGCTCCCAGACGTCGAACATGGCTGAAAAATATTAGCGGGTAAAAAACCATTATTCTTTTTCCAGATTATTTTAGTTTACATTTTTAGGGTAAATTTAAAAAAAAATTGCTGCGGTTACTGCTATGCCTTTGGTCAATAATCACTTTTAAAGATTTTTTGTTTATCGATTAAAAAATGTCTCAAAATTTAAGTCTAACAAAGCATTACATAGAAACATGAAGTGATAATTAACCAAATTTATTTTTCCTGTAATCTCCTGACTTTTCTGAACATTTTGATGAAAAAGTTATTGCTTTATGTTAAATATTACAGTAGTTATGGATTTTTTAATATAATAACGTCACCGAAAGTGATATCACGGAAACATCATTTTAACCCTATTTTGCTAAATTTCAAAAATTCATAACTTGAAAACTATTAGAGATAATTTTTTTAAATTTTATACAGATGATTAGGATGGTTAAATAAACAAATAAAAAAAAAATTTCAGCTAAATCTGAGGTCATGGGTGACATTTTATATTTTTATTGGATGATTTGAAATGAAATGACCCAGAGGGTTGAAATTTCGTATGTTGATAGAGTTCTTTCCTACCCATATATATATATATATATATATATATATATATATATATATATATATATATATATATATATATATATATATATATTAAATATTAAACAATTTTTGTTGAATACAGTATTTTGATACAATACGTTTGTATATCGTTTCCCAACTCTTACTGTCACTAATATTTCTTTGTTTGGATATAGATATCGGCATTTTGTAAAAGAAAAACATTAATAAATAAAAATTTTCGGCGTGTATTTTTTTAAAAACATATTCATTGGATTAAAAATACTTTCTTCCATGCTTATTAAGAAAAAAAATGGGTGTTTAATTTATTTGTCAATTTTTATAAGCCAGTTTACACACCAAAAAATAGTGTTCCGGTATAGGGACTTTTACGTTATAATGCAAAAAGTGTTTTTCTTAATAAAATTTATTGAGATAATTTCTCATATTGGAAGGTTAACATGAAAATTTTTTCACGTGTCACACATTGTGTGGGATTTTATTAGAAATGTTGACGTTTTACCAATTTATTTTTGAAGTTTTACCATTCACCATCTTTCATTTTCCAATTGCGAAACACTGAGCCGTTCAACCGGGTGCCCAAAAAACTTAAAAAAAAAATGTAAATACTAGCAATTAATAAGAAGATACAATTAAAATTATTTTGAGTAAATTATGGCAGAAATTTTCGGGGACAAAGGCAACCGAATTTTCGCCATTCAAGTAAAGGAAAGTGAAATGAGAAAGTGGTCTCCAGTAGATGAAATTTTGCTTGGAAGTACATTTTGGTATAAACATCATGACAGTCATAACCTATAATGACAAAACGCCCAACTGGCATACTATTTTGACAACTAACATACTTTATATTGAATTGCTGACGTCGTAGAACGGTCAAAATGAATAAAATTTTCGTTTCCCCCTATTGTGTATTGTTTGATGCTACTTATGGTTACTGTCATACACTAATATACAGTGTTTTTTCATTGGTCTATATTCAGTAAGAGAATATCTTTATTGCGGAGATTTGCGGAATCAAATTCATTCATTCATTCATGTAATTAACGTTCATAGTAGCTAGACCTGGGGCTAGATCTAAGCTACCACACGTATGTACACAGGTTGTGAATTGTTGGACGTCCGTCAGATATGAAGGTTAACTGCGAGATACGCTGTTGGCGAATAAGCAGTCGCGAACAATGTATTGGCGGAAGTAGTAGAGCATGATAGGGCGGTCCTCTGGTGGTCCCATTCATTGCAGTAAAAAGCTATATGCTTGTTGACGCTTCTGCGATGGGGTGTGTTAGTACCGGCTCTAACTAAGAATCATCCATCGTCAACGGCTAAGGGACATAAAACCTGAAGATAAATCATCATACAGTTGCCCTAGACGTAGTCTGGGAGAGGGGTTCGCGGAAATAGCCGAGACCACGAAGTTAAAAGGGTATTCTATGAAGCTCTGAGCATTCCCAGTTTTTATAATATGATGAATCGTTGTGATAACAAATTCTTGAGCGGGTCCTGCAAAGAACAGGGAAGGGCATTATGAACAGGCAGACATCCGAAATTATTTTATCTGCAGACGAGTAAAACCAAGTTCGCCATTTGAAAATCATAACTGCTGTAAACTGTAAGAAAAGAGACAGTGAGAAATTCATACGAATGATAAGTGGGTTGACAGACGGAACGGAGAGGGATAGATGTGACACACTGGTTGAATTAAAAGAAACGACGGTAGAGGCTGAACGTACCCAGATTGCAATTGCCAAACCGTACAAGGTGGACATGGTGATGTATCCAAAAGCGACTGAATATACCTTCGGAAAATCTAATATTAAGTTTGCCACACAACCTCAATGTAACTGAGATTAGAGTTACACCAACAACGTTATGTTTAAATATAGTGCGGTAAAAATGAGAGCAGTTAATGTATTCCCGACCAAAATAATTAAAGGCTGGAGACCAAACACATCAAATGGCGTGATATGTGCTGAACTGCTGCAGATATTGGACAACGATTAAAAGATTCAAACGCTGCAATAATTAACCGAAGCACTCTCGGAAATCTGTGATAGAGACAACAAAGAAATGTTTTCGTGGATAGATGAAATTATAAAATGACCCCTACCACCTGAGCTAAGTGTTTAAAGCAGGGGTGTCAAACTCAATTTTGCAGAGGGCCATATATTAGATTTAGAATGTGTAGGCGGGCCAGGTTAAAATAAAAAAATTGAAACTTACTGCAAAAAGACTGCAACCGGCGGGGAGGGGCGCAGTGTGCGCTACGTGCACAGACGAAACAGAAGCCGCTTTCGCGCGCGCGACAGAGATAAAAGCATAACTAACACTCTCGCTCGTCTAGGCACGCGCTACTCTTGAAGTTACTTATAATTAAAGCGCGCACATTTTTGAACTTCCGTACATGCATTGAGTGCTGTCTAAAATCTCTAAAAACAAGATTCTTCTTTCTGTGATATAATGTGATCGCGGGCCATATTGATATGGTCCGAGGGCCGGATGCGGCCCGCGGGCCGTATCTTTGACATGACTGGTTTAAAGTGTTTGTCACACATTTTTATTATTACGTTAAAACAAATTCCAACAAATGAAAGTAAACAAACAAATTTTCAAATTTCAAACAAACACATTTAGTGGCTAATATTTTTAAATTTATTTTAAAATTATTTTTTTTTTTTAAATTTTATTTTTATTAGATATGACTCGACTAATGAAAAACCAAGTTCTAATGAAAAATTTCTATTATTTACTTTAAAAAAGCTTGATGTGTATTTCTTCAAACAATTTAATTTATTCCGATTCTGCACGAAAAATGTGTTTGGAACTTGACAGTTTATTTTGATTTCAATTGTTTTTCAGGCTAATAACACAATAAAAAGAACTTGCCAATTTTTCACATTTATGTTTTTGGTGGAATCTCACGACTTTTTGTAGGAAATGTAGTTTAATACAAACTTGTTCAATTTAAATGTTTATGAATTTATTAATTATAATAGGCAATAATAGTAGGCAATTTGTTGCTATAAATAATTATTTCTTTTTCATAGATACCGGCAACTTGTAGATTTGAATATTTAGGAAGGCTTTGACTAATATTTTTTTTTTTTTTATATATAAAATTGCCCTGTATTTTTCAAAAGAAAGGGCATAAATAACGAAAATAACGAAAAATATGATGATTTTAGATTTTTCTCTTGACTGTTAGACTAAGATTAATATTCTGACCGAATATCAACTTCCTAGGTCCACTGGAAATAGGCCAGAGGTTTTGATGATCCACCAGTGAGTGAGTGAGTGAGTGAGTGCCAAAATTGTCGATTTTTGGGGACCTATAACTCATTAACTACGAAAGTTAGATCGATGAAATTTGAAATTGAGAGTGATTTCAAGTGTGTTATTATGTATGCCAATTTTAATTCAATACAACAAATAGAACTAGAGTTTTAAGGGGGTCAAAAATGGCTTGAAATGGTTCGTGTGAATATAGCTTGGTGCACGTACGGCTGGTGAGAACTTGCCGACGCGCTACCGCGCTTATTGATACTGAAGTATTCGCATATAGACTTCATATTATAAAAATAATGATTCATTATTTTTGTCAGTAAATACTGACAGTATTACTGATCGTGTACGGCCGCCTTCGGTCATTTGGTATCTAGGTTATGCTAAACATCAAGAAACACATCTCAAGCCACCGAGCGAAGAGATAGAAAATATTTTTGTAATGTTTGATAGTTCCAATGAAGAGTCAGTTTCTGACTAATTTTAATTGAATATATCTTATATCGCACACATGTTCATACGTTAAAATATATTTGTTGTTGAAGGCTGGATCCACCCCAGCGGTTTTGATTGTAAATTTTTGTTGAATGAAAAGATGTCATTAATTAGTTGTAATTAATAGATTATATACACCATTTTGGTTTCGAGGATGGTGGTACGGTAGATGTAGTTTAATGTGAGGTATTGTGATTAATGTGGATGATAGATTTGGTTGCGAACTCATAATCTGCCAGATAAGAAGCTGATTTACTAACCATAAGGTCAGCTTGGGGTTCGATTTCTCTGAAATTGTGAATTATGCCACTTTTCAAAATAACAGTATATTTATATGGACATTCGGTAAATTTACCTTATTTTTGCCTTCTTCTTGATTTGCGCAACTTATTCTTTGAGATAAATTTATTCCCGTACGTATATAAAGTTACATATAATAATATATGTAGGTCGTAATGACAATGAATCATTTGTACTTGCTTCTATAAATTGCTTGCCCCATTTTAAAGTATCATAAAATTTTGTTATTTTATGTCACATTATATATATATATATATATATATATATATATATATATATATATATATATATATATATATAAAATATTTTTAATTGATTCATTCCGGTTAATGGAATTGAATATTCACCAACTTCTTACACTGCACTGTGCCACTGTGGTAGTAATATTACTTTGTTGTACCATTATGAACTCTAGTTTAATTAACAAGTGCATTATCACTTCTAGATAGCCATAGTTGTTATAAAATCACTATTATTATCGGGTTGTAACATAATTATTTTTGTTTTTAATGTACAGAGTGTATTAATAAATAATACACTTGTTAACTTGGCCAACTTTGTATGGTTATAAAATTAGACGTTGGGGAGGCGAGACGGAGAATCTCACTGCACTTTTAAGATCGATCTACGAAGTTTTGTCTATATATGTCTCAGGTGTAGGTTTCAATTAAGGAGTTACATATATTTGAATGCTCGATAAATAGGCGTGTTTTGAGAATTTGTTTTCTCATAACGTAATAATTTTATTTGTCATGCCGCAAACCTCCTCTAAAGAAACACATACTCCGAAAATGAGAAAGTCAGGGGGGGGGGTGAAGGGTGATAGGCTGATCTCTTCAAAGTGTCGCAAAAAGTAACCGTGGTATAAGATTTACACGATTTGAAAAATTTCCTTTTTGCGGTGTTCTCTAGCCTCTCAGGAACATTCCTCATCATCGATACCTGAATTATCTTCAAAAATGAGAGAGTGAGGCGATTTGAACCCCCAAAGTGTTCCAAAAAGTAGCTGTTATTAAAAAAAAAAATTATGAAATTATAATTTTGTTCTGGAAATAGGCTTTAGGGTGTTTTTAGGTCACAGAATACTGGAGTTTATAATTATCTTTATAACACTTTGCACTTTGAGGGGATCAAATCCTCTTAACTTTCTCATTTTTAGAAGTAACGCAGAGGTCAATGCCGATGAATATTCTTGAAAGTCTAAAAACCACATGAAAAAAGAAATTTTTCAAATTGGTACTGTTCCACCACTTTTCCACAATTTACTATTTTTTCCGGTTTATTTACTGGATTAATTATGAAAAAAATATCCTCAAAAAACACCTATCTTTGGAGCACTCAAACAGATGTAACCCCTTAATATAAATTATTTTTTATTTTTTTTAGTCTTTCTCGTGTTGAAAATTAGAGCTAAAAATTTTTTTCCAACTATTTAACCGTGGGCCCTATAAAAATAAAAAGAAAAAAAGAGATACTAGCATATCCATAGAGGACAAAGTTTCTTTTAAAAAATTACTTTTAATAACTTTATACAGACTTCCTACCAATGGCTTCGGGCCCCTTTTTAAATCTAGCCCACAAGGCTACAGTCCTGGCTGCCCCTTCTCGACGAGCCTGTTTAAAAGTTACTCAAATCAAAGTTGTTTGGAACTTTTTTTTACAACAGTTTAAATTCCTTGAAATTGAGAGAATTCCCGTCAGTCGATAACATTACTACATTACGTTTGAAGCCGTATTGACTAGTTGACATTCAGTCAAAAGTATGAATAGTAGTGATTAGGTTATGATCACATACTAATAATTTTGATTGAAATTTCAGTCAAAAGTGATACTGATCGGTTAAGACTTTGAGACCGTAATTATATAAAAGATTAACAACTTCTTTAGGTAGTAAACTATTCACTTTTATCATGAAATAAATTAAACTAAAAAGAAATTGACTCCAAAATTAATATTTTCGCTAGTGATTTTTAACGGGCATTCAATTACCAGCTTAATAGAAATATGAATAAACAATTTTGAAAAACAAAATCTAATTAACAAAATAATTAAATAAAAAAAAACTTCCGGTTTACGTACATTAACAACGTTGAATAGTTAAAGGTTTAATTTTTGATGCTAATAGGTAATTTAAATTTTAAAACAAATTGTTAAAATGACATCTATACTCATCCCTGCCAACACATAATATTATTTAGTGTTAATTAAACTATTTTACATTTTTTACGTTACCGTTTGTGACCTGTTAAATTGTTAGGTGTGCGATAATCTGCATTCTAATTAACCCTCGTTAATAAAACAATCCATGATATTAAATCAGACGGGATTGGCTTGATGAATTAGGTAAGCGGTAAAATCAAATTCTTTCATAAATTTTACATCTGATTGATTCTTTTATACAAAATATTATATTTATTATAATTTCGTTGTGCAAAAAGCGCATGCATAAAATCTGGTTATTTGAAAATGTTATTTACAATTATGTTCAAATATAGGTGTACGTCAGAAAGTGAAGGAACTATATAACAAACATCTTTGCCATTCAGAAGACGATGTACGGTTATTTACCTTAACCAATTTGGCGCTTAATCTGTTATTGCATAACGCTCTCCAATTAATAATTAGTAGCTAAAAAAGAATTTAAAAACATCTTAAGTTCTTAAGAGATATTTATTCCTCCGGTAAACCAGACTCGAAAACAAATTTCAAAACTGTATCATATTTTGGTAAAATTTCAGATAAAATACATAAAATTTTAGCTAAATCAAATTTAAGTATTGCATTTAAATCGAGTTTCAATTTAGGAAATTTAATAGGTATATAACAATAAAACAAACACAGACAAATTTTAAAAAAAATCAGGGATCTACAATTTAAATTGTCAAGAATGTGATACCTTTTATCATGCACAGGTCCAACTGGCAGAAATTTTGAAACACGTCGAACGCTTTCGATCTTTCAGAAACAAGAAATCTGACTCCGCTCTTGCTAGACATTTAGTCGACACAGTACACATATTGGAGAGAAATGTTACAGTTTTACACGAAAGAAATAAATACTTTTAAGTGATTATGCCGACATTTACAATTCCATTTTATTTACTCCTTACTTTATTTGCTTATCTGTCACATGTATTCAACTCACCTAAACTTGTTTTTCTTGTTTTTGTTTCCTTCCACTAATCCTATCCCTACTAATTTCCTATCATCCACAACTACCATTTATATGTTACATTTAGTATAAATAGGCATGCATCTGAATTGAATCTTCACTTGTTTGATAATGGTCATATTGAACCGAAACATGTCATAAGAGTTCTAATACAATAAAAGTGGAATTTTTGAAAAGTAAAGTGTTTTATTTTATTAACCGAAAATATGGAATACTATAAAGTTACGCTCAAATCTATTAAATTCATAAATTTTTAATTGAGAAATTATATAAAATGGGTATTCGAGGTTCATATGGTCAAAGAATCTCGTATTTTAGTAATCAATTGTTACAAACTTACGATATACCTTAAAGGACATAATTTAGAAAGAAAAAGTACCCTGCAACTCCATCCCTCCTGCTTTACTGGTATCAATAAAAATCTTATTTACTTATTCATTTATTTACTTATTTATTTATTTTATTTATCACTTATTACATGAGGGGTTTGTATTTTTTTGAATAAATTTGGGTTTGTCTAACGAAAATTTGTTACCTAGCAATTTAACGAGAAGAACTAACAATTAACAAAAACGCGACAGCGAAGCTGAAGCGTTTTTGGGTTGACAGTTCTTCGAGTTAAATTGCTTTTAGACAAGACTTTTGAGTTGTAAAAACCCCAAATTTATTCAGAAAAAATATAAAACTCAAGCGTAATTGTAATACGGTAAGAAAATTTAGCGAATAAAACAAATTAGTATAATTCATTTTATTATTTAATACATTCTTACCATGGTTCTGAAATCAGTCAAATTTACCAATACGAATTTTTGTCTCGATTTTATCGTGCTTACCTACAATGAAATGACCAATGAAATGTTTTTTTACCATTTCTTTCGCTGTAAAAATCTGTCCTAACTTTTTTTTTCCATGGTAAAAGTGAAAAAACTACAACATTCTTATAGGACTTGATACACATGAGTTAAATTGTCTATACAATTGTCAATATATTAGGGTTTGTAATCTACACAATAACGATATTTTTTCAAAACAAAAATACTGTCCACACGAAGCACATCTTATAAAAGCGGGTTTATCACATACACTACACTTTGGTGCTTCTCTTTCTTTTTTAAAAAAGCAATTACTACAGTAAAAGCGTCGCTCAAAACGATCGAACCGTGCATTTCGGGTAGGATGCAATTTTTTTTCTGAAATTCATAGAAAGGCCTGTGGTGAATATAAAACTGAGTTTTCGGGACTGGGGGTGTTGCCGTTTAGCCGCCATCTTGGAAAAAAGGTCAAAATTAATTTTTCGATTATCTCTGTAACCGTGAAGCACACAAAAATTTTGTAAAGACCATTTTTATAGAAAATTTTATTTTCTACAATTTTTATTTGAAACATTTTGTCAGAAAATCGATATTAAAAAAGTTATTCACAAAAAATTGTGGAAAATTAAGGAGTGGAAAACTTTGAGGCTATATAACTTTTCTATTTTCAACCCGACAAGATTAATGCTTCTTATATTTTTCATAGGAAATTTCTTAACGAACAATTTGACGTACCTATTTTTATTATTAAACATACAGTTATCGAGTTTGCGTGCTGTAAAGAAAGGTGAGTGAGGTATGTAAATAAATAAAACTATTATTATTGGTTCAGTTGGGTACACTATGTCTGGTAGTGGATTAGAAGAGTTGCTAATACTAATTTATGCTGATAATTGTGTTAATAATATTATGTCTGGGCACGCATACGCAAGAGCAGTACGAGGTCACATTTTGGTGCACTTGTCTTTGGCAAAAAAAATTATGGAATTTATTGATTTCACCGATGAAGAACGAGATTTAATGGACAGTATTGTAAGTAATAAAACACAGATTTTACAAGCAGCTGAAATCACGGCATTTAAGGAAATTGCTACTAAATTCGAAGATGCTGTTACAATATTAGAACATAAAGGACCAACAGCCAGGCTCTGGATACAGTATTTCAAAATGATCACGCTTTTAAAACAATTCATTGAAGCTGAAAGATCTGGTAACTGGACCCTTCATTTAGATTCAGTTCAAAAAATGCTCCCTGTATTTCACTCTAGTGGGCATTTCTTGTACGCAAAATCAGCTCAACTCTACCTACAAGATATGCAAGAACTAGACAAACGTATGCCTCCACAAGAATTTGGAGACTATACTTCTGGTGGCCGATTCACTATCAGACGGACAAACAAATTCTGGAGTGGAATAATGTCCGACCAAACCATTGAACAAACACTTATGAGGATGATGAAAACGTCTGGTGGGTTAACTCATCGTGGAATATCTGAAAGTACGCTTGCTTCCTGGATACTGGGAATGATATCATTGCAAGACATCTGCCTGCAAATAGAAAATTTCTGTAATGTTTCCTTGGAATATTCGGAACAACACGTCGATCACAGAGATACACGAGTCATCAGAGATAACGAAGATGTTGAAAAATTGGATCACTGGTTGGCATCTTATGACCCATTTTTGGAAAGATCGGAATTAATATCAGTTTTTACTGGCATTATTGCCCCAGATTATATTAACTGTGACCGTGCAATTGAAATTGGAAAAGCCATGATCTCTCAAAATATTGACAAGAATTTCAGTAATTTATCTTTCAAAAGAAAAAATAAAGTGCTTCCTTTGAGCGCAGTCTCAAGATCCATTGAAGTGGATAAACCTCCAATAGTAGTTAATCCTTTGCCTATTTTCCAAAGAATACGTATATCCAAGCAGTCAATCAGCGATATAAAAGAATGCTTTAAATACGAACTTTCACCTTTCCCATTATCGTTGTTTACAGAGGACGGTATGCGGAAAAGCATGAAATCCTCTTTATTCAAAGCATTTTTACCACTTAGTGCACCCGTGCAGCTTGGAGAAAATAAATTCTTCATTATTGACGGTGGATACCTTCTCCATACAGTTGTGTGGGAGCGGAACGTATCATTTAAAGTAATTTGTCAAAATTATGCCAAATATATTAAAAATCATTTTGGTTCATCGGTAGGTATAGTTTTTGATGGTTATTCTGACGATCCAAACATAGCTGGCACCAAATCGTGGGAACGTCTTCGGAGGTCGAAAAAGCAACACTGTGCAGATATAATTTGCAGTAGCAATAGTATTCCGACAATCCCACAAGAAAAATTTCTTTCAAATTAAAATAACAAGAAAAATTTAATTACTCTTCTAAAGAAAGAACTGCTGGAATGGGACTATAATATCGAGCCAGCAGAAGCAGACGCGGATTCACTAATTGTAAATTCTGCTCTGGAGAAGTGTGATTTGTACGACTCCGTAACAATCGTTGCTGAAGATATAGATATACTGCTGGTTGGTTTTGGGCGTAACAAATCAAATGTTTTTTTCTTTAAACCAAAAAACGCAACACGCCTGATAAAATTTACTCTACATCGAGCTTGAAGCATGGCGATGTAGTAAGTAATAACATTTTGTTTATTCATGCTTTTTCTGGGTGCGATACAATATCGGCAACCTACAATATGGGCAAAATGAAATTTATATATACTCTTGAAAAAAATTCAGAGCTGGCTTCAGGAGTAGAATTATTTCAGACGAAGAAGTATACCCCATTTTATTGAGTGCTGCTGGAGAGCGGTTTTTTATTGCTTTGTATGGCGGTGATAAGCATGAAGAATCGATCAATATATTGCGGTACAAACGATTCGCGAAATCAACAATTAAAAGTAAATTTAATCTTGCCTCGCTCCCGCCCACACAAGATGCAGCTCGTATGCACACATTCAGAGTGTATCACCAAGTACAGTCGTGGTTGGCAAGATACAAAAATCCAGAATACTGGGGCTGGAGGAAAACCTTACGAATGTTCATCCCTATACAGTGCACCAATGAACCCGCACCTCCCGAGTTACTATAATTTAATTTTGTAAATCATTGTTCTTTTAAATAAAAATACCCCTGTCGTAGCATCCTGCATAATATAGCGAATTTCCGTTTATAAAAATCCGTTTTTCTGTGATTTTTCACCCTTTTAAGTGATTTTTCTCCTCTTTCTAATGGTGTAAATAAATGTCAAAAAAAATTTTAAATTTAGAAAATTTTGGCAAAAAACTAATTTTTTTCACGAAAAATGGTCAAAAAAACCATGTTCTAGGCATCCGACATGGCTGGCTAACGAATTTGTCCAACGGTGTGGGACTAAATATAAATTTAATACATAAATTTTAGTGAATATTATTTTTGGTTTCTAGGGACCCCAAAACAAATATCTATTATAGTCTCGGGAGATTTATTTCGGAGCTCTAAAAAATAGAACTTTCTTCGGAACCCTAAAAAACGGCATATAAGTAACATACAAACATATACATATGTATGACGTATATGACTTATATACATAATCTCTCTTCCTGTACCACAAACACATTCTTTCATATAATTATGCATATAGGTATACCCCTGTCGCAGCATCCTGCATAACATAGCGAATGCCCTTTTATAAAAATTAAATTTTCTCGGAAACTAGTTGACATAGAATAATAGTTTAAAGACCTTTTTTATGTAATTTTTTTTCGTCGTTTAAACGATGTAAAAAAATTTCGCAAAAATTTTTAAATAAGTGAAAATTTTGGCAAAAATCTAATTTCTTGCAAGAACAAACACCATGTTCCTGGCATCCGACGTGTCTGGCTAACGAACTTGTCCAACGGTTTGGGACTTCCCACATTTTCACCAAATTTCGTAAACCTAGGACATTTCGTTCGAGAGTTATCGTGCGGACACACACATATATATATATATATATATATATATATATATATATATATATATATACACATACATATATACATATATATATATATATATATATATATATATATATATATATATATATATATATATATATATATATATATAAATTTTGGTGAATATTATTTTCGGTTTCTAGGAACCTCAAAACAAATTTCTGCCATGGTCCCGGGTTCAAGTCGCGTCATGACAGTGGCTGTAATAGCTGAATTCCATTCTGGAAATTCGCTAAAAGGAGCGTTTTTATTAAACAAATAAAAATGGATGAGAGTTGTTATGAATGAGGATTTAAGCTGTTAAAAGAAATATTACAAGAGAGGGGCTTTAAGCGCCACGGGTGGTGCGGAAAGGTGTTAAATTCCAGGTTAATATGTAATATCTATTTTTTCATAAAATCATACTAGCCAAAAAAAGTAAAACAATATAAAATAATTGTATTTTAAAATTAATATGTCACTTAAGAGTCGACGATTTTTTAGTTACAATTTTTACCTATCTACTTTTGGAGAGCTATAACTTCCTAACTAGAAGTCGGATGATAAAATTTAATACCTCAAATTTTTCGTTGAAAAGTACTCTATAAAAAAGATAAGAAGCATATTTTTTGTCGGGTCAAAAATAGAAAAGTTATCTGGCTTCAAAAGTTTTCGTTCCTAAATTTTTCATGGTTTTTTGCTGATAACTTTTTTGTTTTTAAAGTTATGTAAAAAAGTTTATAACAAATTTTGTAGAAAATGAAATTATCTGTAAATAAAGTCTTTACAAATTTTTTGTCAGACTTACGGTTTTGGAGATATTCGAAAAATTAAAATTCGACATTTTTTCGAAGATGGCGGCTAAACGACACCACCGCGGATCCCGAAAACTCGGTTTTACATTCATCACTGACCCCCCTACAACTTCCAAAAAAAAAATTGCTGCCTACCCGAAATGCACGGTCAAAGTACGCTTTTACTGCACTAAATATGTTACAGAATTTTTGAATATTTCTGGTCGTTGGTCAATTTATTCATTTTTATACCATCCATACTTAAACAAATTTTGAAAACAAGGCGACGAAAACTGATTGTGAGGTAGAGACTGAAGTTTTAGAATATTATTGCGGTGATGTGAATCGATATCATACTCATTTAGAATTACATTGTCCGAAAATAATCTGATGAATTGTTTCCAGAGTCGAAATCCATAGACATCCTGAGATCTGTATAGACATCGGTAAAATATGCCGGGGGAGGCGGTGCAGTGTATTTTTTCTTTCTAAATTATGTATTTCATATGTATGTATATGGGTATATGTGTTTATATATGTAAGTATATCGTATAGTGTGGTGCAATTAAGGAAAAATGACGGAATCCATTTATAATGAATGGATTTCAAAACAATTTTTTTGGGTGGTTTTCTAATGGCATAAAGTAAAAAGTTTACCTATTTAAAATTACCGCAATTTTGTAAATTCGTAAATTTTCGGAAAAAACAAAAAAAATTAGAGATATCAATAAAAAATGCAATTATCGAAATTTTTTGAATATTTTTTTTACGAAAATAATGATTGTTATATTTCGTTAAAAGGGCAGTTATCTATACATACTCCTATAATAAAACTGTAACGAGACCGTTTCTGTATATGGAATATTTTTTGAAAATTGTACTAGTACTGTAAATAGTAATCGATGTAGATATCAAAACATCGATTTTTCGAATTTTTGTCTGTCTGTCTTTCTGTCTGTCTGTCTGTCTGTCTGTCTATCTATCTGTCTATCTGTCTGTCTGTCTTTCTGTCTGTCTGCTTGTCTGTCGGTCAGTCTGTCTGTTCACGCATTACGCACAAATTACTGAACGGATTTTAATGAAATTTGGTATGATTATAACTTATTACCTGGGTCAACATCTAAGATACTTTTTACTCCGGGAAAATGTCTCATTCCCACGGGAAAATAGGAAAATTATTTTCAACATGTGCACACACTACGGAAAATTACTGAACGGATTTTGATGAAATTTGGCTTGGCGATAACTTATTACTTGGGTCAACATTTAAGATACTTCTTATTCCGGGAAAATATCTTATTCCCACGGGAAAATAGAAAAACCATTTTGAGCATCTGCACACATTACCTACGCAAAAAGTATTGAATGGATTTTTATGAAATTTGGTGTGGTGATAACTTATTACCTGGGTCAACATCTAAGATACTTTTTAGTCCGGGAAAATGTCTCATTCCCACGGGAAAATAAAAAAAAACCATTTTGAGCATGTGCATGCATTACGCAAAAATTATTCTATGCAAGTTCTGTATAATTATTACATTTATATACTGAGTTGATAATAGTGATGAGCAAAATTAGTCTTGGTCTTGCAGTCTTGTCTTGGTCTTGCATTTTTTGCAAGATCAAGACCAAGACCAAGACTATGTATAGCAAGACCAAGACCAAGACCAAGACCATAAGTATGATTGCAAGACCAATACCAAGACTCGCGTGAGCAAGACCAAGACAAAAGCAAGAAAAAAGCAAGACTCTTGCTAAACTATTTAAATAATTTGAAAGTATAATTAATACTGAAACTTTTTAAACCAATATTAAAAATTGTTTCTTTAAAAATTCGAATTAAATACTTGCAATTAAAAATGTGTGATGCTGTCATAAATCAATATAATGCTTTCAACTACCTTTATAAAATCTTTTAGTCGAATAATAAGTAAAATATCGGCGTTTAATAGGTTTTACGACTTTTAATAATAATAATAGATTTTACCACGTTTAATAGAAATTCATTTGGAACTAACTAAAGCCCTGAAAATTTCATCGAAATTAGTCGAATAGTTCCGAAGTTACGCGTTGGAAGGTTTTACGAATACTCAGGTGGACAAAGAGACAGCCACAAGGCAAAATTTTTTTTGGAACCGTAAAGAGTAAAATTTCTGATTTTTGAAAGAAAAAATTTTTACGTCACAAAGATGATTACAATGTCTTTGTTATGTCGGTAGACTCGGAAACATGGAATCGAAGGTTATGTTATGTCTTTATGTGTATAGTCAGTAAAAACTAGGAAACTAATTTATGATGGATTGTTGACACCCTAAAATTTGAAACATAAACAGACAGCTTAAATAAAATATGTATAGTGTCCTCAAAAATAGGAATTAAACTAGGTCAACGAATCACTCGTTTCGTACATGTTTTTGAAAATGACAACTGTACCTTGTATACTCACTCGAGTGTGTACTACGGAAAAAAATATTTATTTTTGAATTGCATTATGTATGCTACTTATAACACATAAGACGTATAAATTTTGTTTATAGCTATTGTCGTTTTTTTATACTGAAATAGTGTGCGTCAAAAGGACGACGATGTATGATTAACCTATATTTTTTTTTAAAGATTTTGTACTTCACATACTATATTAAAATATGTACAGAAATTAAAAATTATATATAAAAGATAAGAATAATATACAAAAGATAAGAATACTAAAATTTAAAACTGATTAATAAAAAATAATTTAAAAATTTAAAGTCTAAAACAATTATAATTATAAATATTAAAATATGTACAAGAAATTAAAAATTATATACAAAAGATAAAAAATGATACTAATATTAAAAATTAAAAATGATTAATAAAAAATATAAAATTTAAAAATTTAAAACCGAAGAGAATTATAAATAATATTAAAATTGAAAAAAATTATTAAAAATTACACAGAAAAAATATATCAGAATTGGATAGCAAAACTTACGCGTCAGAAAATAAACTAAAATTTAAATATTATTGAATATTTTATACCTAATATCGCACCCCAGTGGACTAGGTCATAAAATTTATTAGCACACGTTTTCATAAGAAATATACATTAATAACTTAAAAAAGGAGATGGAGTATGCACTATTAGTTCAGGTACTGTTTTCAAAAAACGTGCTTTCTTTTTTTATTATATTTTATTTTAAGGGGTTGTTCACGTGATTTTTTTTCAGAAAGAGGTTGACCTAGTTTAATTTCTATTTTTGAGGAATCTATAGATAGATAGAATATAAGAACGGTCAAGCGAGAAGACGTTAACAAAAAAATTTTTTTTTTAAATATTTACACATTAAGAGAATTTCGCACATATGTTAACATTCCAAGCAAACTGGCACAAATATGCAGGACGACATTTTATTATTTTATGATTATTTTTTCAAGTAATCCTTTATGATTGTTCAATTTCTTTTTGTCACATAATATTTATTTTTTATTACTGTAGGTCAGTTTCAGTTTTTAATATAATTTATGGAGACTTTCCATTGAAAAAAAACTAGATTTATGGGCATGGCCAATCTCTTTTTTTAAATAAAAAAGAAAAATAACTGAAGAATATATACAATTTGACATAACTCTGATTGGAACTTCCGGAAATTTACTATTTTTAACTTTTAGTCTCATAAAATACATACAATTTCACATAACAAGATAATGGGAAGTCGCCCTGGGCGATTACCCTTCTTATCTTTAGATAAATTCGTCAATAAAAAAGGCACTAGTTCATTTTCTGATATATTCTCGACTTCTTGTATATTTCGTTTTAGTGTTAAATATCTTACTGATTAGTCAATAGTCGTTAGAAGCATTACAATAATTATACGTATACATAGTGAAAAAAATTATTATTTTTATATGAACGCAATGAGTGCAATGGATATTTCATGTGGATCCAATCTTATAAAAGCCGGTTTACCACATACACTACACTTTGGTGTTTCTCTTTCTTCTTTGGGAAAGCAATATGTTACAGAATTTTCAAAACTTTCTGGTCGTTGGTCAATATATCCACTTTTATATCATCCATACTTACACCAATTTTAAAACTAGGCGACGAAAACTGATTGTGAGCTATAGAGACTGAAGTTTTAGAATATTGTTACGACGATGTAAATCAACATCATACACTCATTTAAAATTACATTATCCGAAAATAATCTGATGAATTGTTTCCAGAGTCGCCTCCATCCAGAGGTTAAAATATTGACAATTGTATAGATAAATAAAAATAAATAAAGAAGTAAATAAGATTTGTATAGGTGTCAGTAAAGCATGGGGGGGGGGGGGTATAATTATGTGTTGTATGATGTATTTTAAAGTATATCGTAAATTTGTAACAATTTATTACTAAAATACGAGATTGTTTGACCATATTTTTCCTCATTATTAAATCAGAAAGTTAAAATTTTTCCCAAGTTAATATTAGTAAAGGGTGTATTTATGCAACAAGAAATAAACTGAAGTGATGTAAAATATATTAATTAAAAATTCTTTTATTTACACATAACAGTCTCCTCTTTTACCAAAAAATACCTGATAAAATTAGGGGTGGGGGGTGGGGGATGAAACCCCAATGATTTTATAAGTTTAATTTTGGTATCATAATAAAGGTCTTCAAGTGTCATTTACAAATATATATAGCTTCCTTACCAAAGCTCTTACCATTTACAAGTTATTTAAGAAAATTGAAAAAACTCAAATTTTCAGGGGTGAGTTTCAGCCCCTTAAACCGCTTATGGGCACGAACGAAATATGGCTCATGATTAGTTTTAATGAAATCTACAATCCACCACAGTTTCAAAATTTTTTGAGAGATACAGTTGGATACCTTTCCTTATAAGTGTCGCTCTAGACACCGGAAAATTGCCGCCCCTGCCTTTTCCCAAAAAAATGTCTTAATTACTTTTTCACTTTTTTCCTAAATGATTTTAATTTTAAGAGCGAAATTGTGGGTTATTATTGCTCTTTTTTCCTATCAAAAAATTAATGACGAGCCAAAAAAGAAAAAACTTCAAATTCCAAATTTTGCTGCCCCTAGAGACCTCAAAACAAACTTCTAGCATAGAGCCGAGCTTGACACTGTGTTGCGGTAAATTATCAAAACGCACCATGACAGTGGCTGTGATAGCTGAAATTTCGATTCAAAAATTCGCTAATAAAAAAAAAAAATGCAAGAAATTGCAAGATTTTTTAGCAATACCAAGACCAAGACCAAGACTGCATTCTGCAAGACCAAGACCAAGACCAAGACTCAATCCGCTCTAGCAAGACCAAGACCAAGATTCTTAATGCAAGAACAAGACCAAGACCAAGATTTGGTAGTCTTGGTCTTGGTCTTCCATTTGCTCCTCACTAGTTGATAACAATGTGTCGCGCGAACGACGTCGCGGGTACAGTTAGTTTAAACTAATTTTCTTCGACGTTGCCACTTTCGATGTCATCCATTAATATTATTGGTGGAGCATTCAACCAGCTAACTCCTTTACATTGTAAACACGCTACTGAACAATGTAAGCCACTCTTTCTACATCCACAAGCAGAGCTACAACCAGTTTTACAAGAACAAAAAATCATTTTTAATAAATTTTCAGATTGGGTAGGTATCAATGAAGCCAAATTGACACAAGTATTTTTACTAGTAGCTTTAAGAAAGGATCGGTATCGATAATTATTTATGTTACATTCATTTTCAGGAGCACCATATAATGCTAAAATGCATAAAATACCCGATTGCAAAATATCGGAGAGGACAGAATTTTCATTAGTGAAGATATTGGCAGCATCTTGTAAATCTGTGCGACTTTCAAATAATTTAGCGTATTTAATTTTACCCTTTTTGTAAAAAGCTGATGTTGTATCACATCCAGTTAAAGCATGTAAAAATAGAACATGTTTCTTACACATTGGTAATGCCTGTTCAATACTTTTATTGGAGTAAATTTTTGCGGGTACTTTTCCTTTTGGTGGTTTCAGAAAATATATTTCTCTATGGGTAGGTGTTACATTTTACAAATTCATTACATTTTAAACGGTCTCTCGATGATCCGGCTTTTTCGTAAATCCGGCCTACCGGCCGCCCATTTAAGCCGGATTATCGAGGTCTTACTGTACATGCAACACCTACCTTTCAAGGACGTTTGCTATCCCTTTGTACACTTTATATAGAATTTAAATAATTCTCAAAAGAAAAGAAAAATATAGCTGCAGAAAGAATATATTTATACTAAAAGTAACGTCTTTTTTATTAAACTACCCTTAAAAAAAAAGAAAAAAAAAAGCGGAAGATTTAAAGAGGTAAACTTTTTACTTTTGAGTATAAGAAATTCAAAAAATCCAAAATCATTCAAATCCATTCATTATAACTGTATTCCGAGGTATAAACCTAATTGCATTGGACTAGTAAGTTTGTAACAATTTATTACTAAAATACGAAATTCTTTGACCATATTTTTGCTCATTATTAAATCAAAAAGTTAAAATTGTTCCCAAGTTCCCAAGTTAATATTAGTAAAGGGTGTATATATGCAAAAAGAAATAAACTGGTGTGATGTAAAATATAATAATTAAAAATTCTTTTATTTATACATAACAACTTCCTCTTTTACCAAAAAATACTTAATAAAATTAGGGGTTGGGGTGGGGGATGAAATCCCAATGATTTTATAACATTAGTTTTGGTATCATAATTGCCATTTAAGTGCCATTTATATATATATATATATATATATATATATATATATATATATATATATATATATATATATATATATATATATATATATATATATATATATATATATATATAAGTTTGGTACATTTTGCTTAATTTATTTACAATATAACCACTCTTTACTATACAACTTTCAGTTACCGATATAAGACAATGCACACACGTCAATTGAATTTTTTTTAAAATTAGTATGACAAGCTGAGCTCGTCATTAGTCCTATGACTTTTTGCAAGTATAGGCATAACGTATAGGCAAGGACTGGATGCATGCTGCCCAAAACTTAGCGGACCGTGAGTTGTTAGAACTAGGCGTTGGTTAAGAAGTTGGCTAGAATGTAACATTGCTTACGTGCAAACCCAAGAGCATCTGTCTTGTTTAATATAATATGCCGACATTTGTTTGATTTAAATATAATAAATAAATAACTAATGTACTGTACAAACAACAGCAACTTTAAGTTGGTATTTAAAAATAATAGATCCAAAGTCTTTCTCGACGTTGCCTAAACTTAGCAGAATCGTAAAATGAAGCTTTATTAAATCTAAGAAGTTCCAATGTAAGAAATATTCGATGTCCCAGCATCCTATATAACATACCGAATTTCCAAAAACTTACATTTATAGTAATATAAATACGAATGAAATTTTTGAGATACATATATGTACATACTATAAGACTTAAGGCAGTATTTCCATGTGACGATCCAAATTTTCGAATATTTTTTTAATACATATTTTAAAAGTACAATTCATTGAGAGTGTACTGTAAAAAATTGTAAACCGAAACTCAAATTACTTACGAAGTTATATCATATAGAAAAGTGTATAGCGAATAGCACATAGTGTTCGCGCTCCAAGAAAATGATTCTTACGAAGAAGCGGAAGGGTCATTCTATGAATTAGGTGTAGCTGATGTCTCTAGGTACCCGGGGACGGAGTACACTGGTTCCTAACATTGCTAGAGTGCATAATATATTTGAAGGGGGGCAATAAAACTAACTTTTAAAAAAAATTTAAAAAATTTTTTTGTTTATGACCGAAGCAAAAATTTACAGCCCCAGTTCAAAATATTGTACACTCCGACTCTGCTATGGATCATTTTGTCTGAAATCTAATAAGTAATGTTCGAAATCTTGCGGTGCTGATAGGACCGTATTTATATTTTCAAAACTTAAAACGTTAATAAATCGCGGTAAAGCAAGTTGTCATATGAAATTTATACACGCATATCTAAAGTACCTACAGTGCACATTCTGAATATTTCCGCTCCCAATAGTTCCGCTTTCCCAGTTTGAAACTCGAGCGTTACCCCCACTTTACCACCTATTATAATATTTATTTCATAAGAGCTAAAAATGTTTTGTTTATATTAAATGAAAGAAAAATTACCTAAATTAAATAAACATAGCAAGACAACTAAGTTTGTAACATCATTATTCGACTAACTAATCAGCATTGTTTATACTGTTCCACTGCATCACTGATATGTATCAATTAGTGTCCTCATTATGTAAACAGATAGACATAAATTATTATGTGACATATATCTATGTTATAGATGCAGGTACAAAAAGTAAATTATAAAAATACATTTAGAGATGCGAGCGTAGTCTTGCAAAATTTTATAAGGAGATACATAATATTTGATCAGTAAAAGAAAATGTTACACAATAGTCAATACTTTTTAATTAATAATTAGATTTTTAAAAATAAATAAAAAAGAAATAAAATAAACTTGTTAACTGCGTAGATAAATAGATGATTATAATGAAAATGATATACCATTAAGTGATTATACCTAACTGTAAGTTCAATACCGTACACAGGTACATTATACTCATATAGTACAATTATGCATATCAGCATATCTATACATATGTTAAACGTAAACCACTAGAGTTTTGTCACATGGTTATATAAATATTAATTTAAATTTTTAAGTTACATTATAATTTTTAGACCCCCGTACTTGTTTTGACGCTCCTGGAAAAATTTTCAATCTTGACACAATCATAAATTATTGAACTACAATTTTTGACAATCTAGACGTAAAGAAATTTATGTACCTTGCTAGCGAGCAATTGGACTTCGGTGGGGGAACAACAATTCCTGGAAAAGCTATTCCCCTCATTTCATTTTGTGGAACTATTGAGGAGGATCACTGTATGTTCAAAATATACCATATTACCGTATATAGGTATCCATAATTACCTATTGTTTATATCCAAAATCGCATCAAAATGTTTTATTTAAAAAAAAAAAAATAAACAATTTTTAATACCTTAAAAAAATAAAGACAATACTGTCAGCCCCGCAAACTCTTCGATCAGTGCTAATAAGTATATATTTTTTATGAAATAACTTTTAGCGAATTTCCACTCTGGAAATTCAGCTATTATGGTCGTTCTCATAACGCGATTTGAGTCCGGAAAAGTAACAGAAATATGTTTTGAGGTCCCTAGAATCCGAAAATGATATTCACTAAAATTTATATAATATATATGAATCGGTTTCTTTTAAAGGAGCGCATATCACAAAAACCAAATATGTGGGAAAATGAAAAAACCTTTTTAAATCCACGTTTCTGAAAAAAATGTTTTTAAAAGATTACTAGTTTTTAATTTAGCTAAAATGGGACAAAATTTCGACAAAATTTTCATGCTAAGCTTGATATCTTACTTTTTATGAGCTTTCAAAGTTTGATAACATCCGCTCTTTTAAAAAAATTGTCTTTAATTTAGAAGTTCGGATGAAAAAACGAAGAAATTAATTAAAATTCTGTAGCTGAGAGGTAAAGGGTAATAAGTTCACTTTTTTTAAAATTCGTTTTTTAACAGATTTGGGTTACTTAACGGTCTTTAGATAACCCAAATCCGTTCAGAAACGAATTTTAAAAAAAGTAGACTTATTACCCTTTATTAAAATTTTTTGGTTTAAAATTTGGATTAACTGGTTTAAAAATTTTAATACAAATCAAATATTTAGTTTATTACATGCCATAGAATCTTCATAAATGAAATAAAAATTAAAATACCCTTATCGTAGCATCCTGCATAACAAAGAAAGTTTCTGTTTACAAAAATTAGTTTTCTTCGGTAACCAGTTTAAGTAGAAAAACGACTCAAAAACTTTTTTAAGTGATTCTTTCTCCTCTCTCCAATTTTTTAAAAAAATGTAACTTTTGAAATTAGGGAAATTTTTGCAAAAAATTTATTTGTTTTTACAAAAAATACCCCAAAATCTATGTTCCGAACACCGGATATGTCTGACTGGAGAACTCATACAAGATATATTAGTGAATATCATTTTTAGTTTCTAGGTATCTAAAAACGAATTTCTATCATAGTCCCGGACTCAAGTCGAGCATGAGAGTGGCTGTAATAGCTGAATTTTCAATTCGAAAATTCGTCAAAAATGAAAACTTTTTTGTTTTTGAAAATTTTTAATTTTGATCACGATTGTTGTCACTTTTCACTGTTGTATAGGAAAATATTTCGTTGTAGAAATTGTTATATTATTGTTCTGGAATATAATTTCTAATTTTTAACAAATCTTTGATTTTTGCCTCTTTTTTTGGAAGAATATGAAATAGGCGTTTCATGTTGGGTGTATTATCAAACCGTATTTCGCAGCCATAAAGAACGTTTGGCGTTAAAGATCGGTCAAACCATTGATTGTTGAATAGCTTTTGTTTGAAGAAAATTTAAAGACTCTGTAGAAGGAAAGATGTGCCCGTCTTCTCTTTCGAGGATTTTCGTTTTCCACATTACCACTATCACTCATTATGAAAACTAATTGATTTCTGATTTATTATTCAACAGTGAATTTTTAGAGAAAAACTAGAAGACTATTTATTGTCGATAAGAGCGTTCGTTATTGCCAAACACCGACAACAAACCACGACATAACAATAAAATTTATTATTGTCTCGTTTAAATTTAACTCAAAAATGAGTTGTTTCCATCTTCATGTTTTTTTTAAGGTCATACGTGAGTGAGATACGCCCGTTTAAAAAAAATCAGAGTTTTTAATATCAAATATAAATTGAACAGAATGCATGACAACAGTCTTTTCAAAACCAATTGGTAGAGCTATTTACGTAGTTTTTGAAATACGTAAAAACTCAAAATGGGTCAATTAGTGAGTTGCGCTCTTTAAAAAAAACAAAAACGATTCATATATAGGGTCCGCTAGGGTCCTAGGGACCCAAATGCGCCGAAAATTAACTACTCAATTGGTTTTGAAAAATTTTTCATAGTTAGAAAGCTAAACTATTTTAAATGGGTACAGGTCTTAGGTGAGATCCGTCAGTGTCCAATATTCGGAAATTCGCTATGTTATGCAGATGCTGCGACAGGGGTATTATTTCGCAATTATGATATATTTTATAAAAAATTTGTTACTAAAACTTGAAAGACGTTTTTCTAGAAAGTATATTTTTTTGACTGCTGGACAGTAGAAACGAAATTCTAATAAACCCATCGGACTATAACTTTAATATGTAGTTCTGCATACTAGTGGTTATCGTTCGAACTAGAATCATCTATTTTAAATAACAATTTCTTTTTTTTTTTTGAAAATCCGCCAATTTTTTATTTATTAATATAAGTATTTAATCCTAGATAGAGAGAAATTTATAAAACAAAAATATAAATGATTTTTTTCATTTAAGGTCATTATAAATGGAGATCTACTACCCGCCACCCACTCATGTTTTTCTTTAGGAGTCCACTTTGACCCTAAACAAACATAAACAAAGCATTGTAAAACTGAGTAAGAAAAAATTATTTCGCACACTCTAAGATGCAAATAGAAACATAGAAAACCTGAAAAGATTCTATTTTATTTTGAGACAGGAATACCGCCGTTACACAGGAATACCGCCGTAACTAATAATAATGGAGTTTTATCTCTGTTTTCTAGATTTTTGTCTAATACGGTAGTTACACTAGTTTTTTTATTTACAAGATCAACATTCAGGATTCATCGGTATAGGATAAAGATGTAATACGTGAGAAGGAATTTTGAAAATCGGTTAAGTATCAGTGAAAAAATCTTTAAATTATGAGAAGTTTTTCAAAACCGATTCTGTATTTTTGGAATTTTTTCTAGGCATACAAACAGATGTGCTCTCTTTACAACATTAATTTATAAACATAGGTATAATTCCACTTATCGTCATCAAAGCTGGACAAAACTGATCTATTTAACTTTGTTAATTGTTATTCCGTTACTTAAAAAATTAACATCGTTAATTGCTTAAGCTTTAGCTTACTGGAAATATAACGTGAGTTAAAATATTATTAATAATTAACATAATATTTTTAATTTTGATTTATCGTCGTTAAATTAGTCAGTTATTTTATTTAGTCAAATCAAGAATTTTATTGTCAGTAAAATACATATAGTGCAGTAAAAAAGCGTACATGGACCGTGCATTTCGGGTAGGCAGCAATTATTTTTTTTTTTTTTTGAACTTGTAGGGGGTCCAGAGATGAACATAAAATTGAATTTTCGGGATTGGCGGTGGTGTAGTTTAGCCGCCATCTTCGAAAAAAGTCGAATTTTATTTTTTTGAATATCTCCAGAACCGTTAGACTGACAAAAAATTTGTAAACCTTTTTTGCAAATAATTTCATTTTCTACAAAATTTGTTATTAACTTTTTTACCTAACTTTAAAAACATAAAAGTTATCAACAAAAAACCATGAAAAATTTAGGAACGAAAACTTTGAAGCCAGATAACTTTTCTATTTTTAACCCGACAAAAAATATGCTTCTTATCTTTTTTTAGAGTATTTTTTAACGAAAAATTTGAGGTATTAAATTTTACCATCCGACTTCTAGTTAGGAAGTTATAGCTCTCCAAAAATAGGTAGGTAAAAATTGTAACTAAAAAATCTTCCACTCTTAAGTGACATATTAATTTTAAAATACAATTATTTTAAATTGTTCTACTTTTATTTTGCTAGTATGATTTTATGAAAAATAGATATTCCAAACTTGAAATTCAATACCTTTCCACACCACCCGTGGCGCTTAAAGCCATTCTCTCGTAATATTTCTTTTAACAGCTTAAGTCCTCATCCATAATAAATCTCATCCATTTGTATTTGTTTAATAAAAACGCCACTTTTTTCTCTGATTTAAGGGAACAATGTATTACAAAATTAAATTATTAAAACTAAAATATAAGTAATTTATAACAAATGCGGAAAAGTCTTAGGCACAGTCGTTAAACCGCGTTATTATTATGTAAGTAATATACTTGTATATGAATATAAAATTATTTTATTTTTAAATTTAAAATAAAAATTTTTGGAAATTTTGTTTTAATTACTCTTTTAAATTTTATAGCATTATTTATATTTTTAATAATACTACTTATATGTTCAATAAAATGGTATCTAGGACCATGCATTTCGGGTAGGCAGAAATTTTTTTTTTTTAGAAGGTCGTAGTGTGGTCTGTGATGAACGTAAGACTGAGTTTTCGGGATTGTCGGTGTTGTAGTTCAGCCGCCATCTTTGAAAAAAGGTCGAATTTGTTTTCTTCGAATATCTCTAGAACCGTTAGTCTAACAAACATTTTCTAAAGATCTTTTTTGTAGATAATTTCATTTTCTACAATTTTTGTAATTAAATTTTTTAAGTAGCTTTTATCCATTTACACTTGTTCAGTAAAACGCTCCCTGTTCTTTTAAGTAATAGGAAATAATGTTTTACAAAATTCAATTGTTTAACTATGTATATAAGCAATCTATACAAAGATAAAATTATTTTTCTACACCTGTTGAAGAACACACTCATTATATTTCTGTTAATTGTTGAGAAAGTTACGCAATATTCAAAGGTGTGGAGGAATGATCATTACTCAATACCTTTTTGGCCAATGAAATGTAGTATAGATAGCTAGTATAACTAGCTGCGACCCGCGGTTTCACTAGCATAAAATTATCTGAAGTATAGGTAAAATTTATAGGTCAGTTCAATCATATATTCCAAAATTCTGTGCAAAATCAATTATTGATAGCACTTGACACTGCTCGCCCAAATCTAATGACTCTTGACTCTAAAATAACTATCATCACGGGAAATTACCGTGTTACATGAGGCAAGAAAAGGACAGAAGTTAACTATCCTAGAAGCAATAGAAATAAATAAACATAACTCCGATCACCTTTTAAGTGACTACACCCATATTTACAGTTCAACTTTATTTTCAATATTATAATTTATTTAAACTTTTAAAATTGTATTTTGCTGTAATATTGTCTTTTTGTCAATTTCAACTGCAATATTTTGTTACGTGTTTGTCTGCCTTTTGTCACATGTAATTTAATTTTGTTTTTCTTGATTTTCGGATTTTCCCACTACCCCCGTCTTTTCCACTTCCACATCACATACCACTCCCCCTTCATAGAGTATAGGTAAATAAAATTAGTATATAAGGCATGTATCGAATGTAATTTTTATTCTGTTTGAAAATGAACTAACGGTTCGAAACAATATTGTCACAGTTTCAAAAATAAAAGTGGTATTTTGCAAAGAAAAGTATTTGTTTACTATTTACAAATATGGAATACCATAAAGTAACGCACAAATCTATTAATATCTTCATATTTTATTAGCATGGCTAATTATCGCACCGTAAGAACTTAGTATAGGTTACCTATACCAGCAGTTTTAGAATTGTTTCTATTTTAGGCACTTCAAGGCATCAAGGCCCCGGGAAATTATTTTAACGTTACTTCCATCTTTCACAGAGATCTCAACAGCACTTTACTAAAAATTGTTCAATTTCTTCAACTTTTTAATTCTTGCCCTATTTAGTGTAACTGACGGACAATGTGACCACACGTCCATTTAAATTTGGTATTCTGAATTTTTGTACAAAATCAGTTCCTTATGTGCTTCGCTTCGCTCCCTCGACGACTCTAAACTATTATTAATATTTTCAAATCATATTCATATTTTTTGATATAGCATGTCTAATTTACATAAAATAATTTTATCAAAATCAGTCAAGTTGTTTAATTATAGTATAGACTTGTTTAATTCGATAGCGCTGGAGGATTCATTCCAACTTCACCTTAATTTCAAACCAAATATTCTGAAATTCTTGGCTATATTCGTATTCCAATAACATGTCTAATACTTTGAGATCTTATAATTTGTAAGACATTTTGAGATCCCAGGACTCTGGAGAATATTTCTGAATTCAGATTAATTTATTTCGGAATCTCTATAACATTTGAGAAAAATTTATATGAGATCCGTTTGATCGTTTATTTGAAGGGTCTTTTGGGTCCGCAAAAACTCACGGAGGAATTTTAGCCTCATATCCACTTTTTTCAGAATCTCAGTACTATTCGAGAAAAATTTTGTCAAGATCCGTTCAGCCATTTATTTTGGCTTTCCTTGGAGAGCCAAAAATTTGGTAACGACGCGTCCAGTCGTTTACTTTAGGCTTTTTTGGAGGTTTTCAGGTCTTACAGGATAACTTTAATTTGGATCGTTTTTTTTTTTTTTATTCGTATACCTACCAATAATTTTACCTATAGTCTTGTTTCATCATTTTTTTGATACCTGCTACTATTTTCTCGAAACTGCTGAGGACAGATAAATAAAGTCCATATTTCATTTTTAGTATCAGTATGACCGAGCCCGGGTCGATGGAAATTTCATCTGTATGGAATTTGCTGAGAACAGCAGACGTGGCAATTGATGATAACTGGACAGTCCAGTTGTTTATATATTTAATATCTTTATAGAATACAAATTAATACTTAGTATTTTGCACAGTAGGTAAATAAGTAATTTCATAGTTAGTCGTAGATAAAAATATTATTGGTGGTATCTATAGAAATATTTATTAAATACTTACAAAAATTCCAAAATTATTTTTTTTCAAATTCTTAGCAACTATTTAAAATTTGTATGATTTTTTGATAAATTGGCCACAGATTGCTGTATATAGCAATAGAAAATTAATATTTTACAGTTTTTCGTAAATTTCGACGGTTAGACAAAAAATTTTGCAAAACCCTTTCTTAGGGAGCGCCTACGACCTAATTGGGACCTACGTGCTAAATTTCAAGTTTGTAGGTATTGTAGGTTTGGAGATTTCTTGATAGATAAGTGAGTGGTATTTCGCTTTTTTTATATAGATGTATGTATCAAGTTGTCGTAGAAAAAATATCGTATTCTACTCGCTTGCAATGCTTATTACTAGCTCGTTGAATAATATACTATTAATTTTTAAATCTCGAAGATCAATTTTTAAAATTTTGTTTTGGCTACTATTTCATTTTTTTATTGTTTCTATTATTCTATTTTTCTTTTTTTGTTTATATTCTATTTATTTTAGTTGAGGTATGTATAGTCTTAGAGGCAATTTCTTTTGAAATAATTTCTCCCGTAAGTCTAATTCAGACATTTTGAGACTCTTTTAATTCATATTTTCTACGTTTTGCTTACTCAGGTTCAGGGTCGTGGAGAAACATGACAAGTCTCAGGGAAAAAAAAAAAATTTTCACAAATTTTTCCCACGAATACAGTGGACGAGCAAAAAAACACTTTTATACTTTTCCTGAGTTTCACTCTCGTCGGACCTGTCCAAGTTATGGTTAATGTCAGCAAACGTCATTATTAGTAATAATATTGTCGGATAGTCCCTAATAGATATTTCTAAATGCTCGCTAAACGGGATCGAAGTTTTGCCTAGGTTCATAGGTAACATTGAAGGAGAGTAAATTTCAGTTTCATTTTTGTCTAGTAATGGTACTTGTTTCTATCATTTGTATTTGCTAGTACTGGTATCGATGTTTTATCGCACTCAGAAAAAGAATGAATAAATAAAATGTTATTCCCTCACTGGTATAAATTATATTTTCTATTTTCATTTAATTTTTGTTACTACTTAAAACTTACATTTATTAGTAGAATGGGTCATAAAAAATTTTAAAAAAATTACAATTCTTGACTGTAGAACTTTATTTGACCATATTTTAATAAAATTTTTACGATGTTCTTATTAGCGGAATATAAATGGTTGATTTTTTTGAATACGAAAATTTAAAATAAAATTAAAATACCAGCTTTCAAAATATAAAAATTTTACGCATCCCTGACAATCTTTAATTTTAAAAGGTGCTACAAGGATATGCAGGTGGTGTGGACAACTCAGATATAAATTTTCTCGACGTATTACTTAATAAAAATAAACTAAAATATAAAAATAGTAATAATAATAATAATAAATGTTTCAAAATATATCATTTTAATAAAAAATCTGAACAGATTTATTTAGTTGTATATCTCACTTACTCATTTTTACAACGCGCAAACTCGATAACTGTGAGCTTAATAATAAAAGTTAATACATTAAATTGTTCATCAAGAAATTCTCTATGAAAAACATAAGAAGCACTAATCTTGTCTGGTTGAAAATATAAAAGTTATAACCCCTCAAAGTTTTCCATCCCTAAATCTTTCATGCTTTGTTAGGAATAACTTTTTTAATATCAATTTTTCGATAAAAAGTTTCAAATAAAAGTTATAGAAAATAAATTTTCTTATCAAAATGATTCTTACAAAATTTTTGTCGGACTTACGGTTACAAAGATAATAGAAAAATTAATTTTGACCTTTTTTCCAAGATGGCGGCTAAACTGCAACACCCTCAGTCCCAAAAACTCAGTTTTACATTCGCCACAGACCCTTCTACCAATTTCAGAAAAAAATCGCTACCTATCCAAAATGCACGGTTCAATTGTTTTTGGCGACGCTTTGACTGTAGTAATAATAATTTTTGCATATTTTACGGTAACCGGGTAGAAAAGAGTATATGTATAGGGTAGGGAAGTGGTTTATTGTACGTATTTTAAGTAGTTTAGGATCACTTAGAGTAGAAAATATATACTGCATGTCATGCTTGCATAAGGTGTATGTTCTCTTTCGTGAACATTAGGATGTTAAAATTTTCTTTAGGGAAGAATAATTTCTAGTCCGAAAAATATCCTTCCCCGAGAAAAATAAACTTTCCACTGCAGCACCAAAGGAAATAGCTGCGTTGCACTTAAAAAAAATATTTTAAAATTTGTTTATCTCAAGTAATCATGCTTTTGAATTCGCATCCAGCTAGGTTTTTGTTCATCAAATTCTGAAGTTTTTTCGAGCTCTACAATCTTGAGGTTTCCGTTTCGACAGAGTGGGTAATAAAAAAAATGACAATGACACGACGCTGCAATAGTGAATGAGCATGGCGTGATTATTGCGTTAGGTAAAAGTAATAAACTTATATTCGCCCTTAACCATTGGTGTACAAATGTGGTACGTCGATAAAATCATTTTTCATTCAATGATTTTTTTTGTTAAATTATATGTTTGTTGATTAATAAGTAATATTTCTATGTAAAAATCTGCATATTTTTTTTTGTTTCATGCAGTATATCTTCTTCGCTACTGATTTTTAAATATTTATTTTTAAACGTCAATGAGTATACTTTTTTCCAGCATACTGGACAAACATTTAAACATGCGTTTATTTTATGTAAATAAAATTTTGAATCTTACGTCTTCAAATAAGCGTACCTAATTTAGTAATTTTAAAAAATATTAAAAAGTTTTTAATTATTTTTCAATTAAAAATTAGTCAAGTGCACGTTTAACACACATTAAGAAATAGATGAATATGTTCGACAATATTACTTGCAAAAATAGGGTAAAGTTGCCCATTATGAGATACCCTTTTTTAAAGCCTTATTTTGCTTAAGATAGTTGATTCTAGTCACTGAAATCACCTCTAACCTACGGCAAATATATTCTAGTTTTACTACCAGAAATAAGACTTTGATACTAGCTCTACTTTGTTACTGACACACGATTTTGTCATAAATGTCATTTTTAATAATAAAAAATGTCTCCTAATATGAGATACTGCAGTATTCTAAAATGAGATAATATTTCATATTAAGGAATTCAAATATTATAATCGAATTTATAAATAACACTTTAAAACTAATAAATTTTTTCATTAAATGTAAAATTCTACGCAATAAACTATTTTGGACTATTGCTGGAATTTAACAATAGGTTTGTTCCCATACCAGTAGGAATGTGAATGCATTTGAAGAAAAATGTAGGAAGTCGTGTCGTTTAGTTGTGTCAGTGTTTCAAAACTATCTATTTCAAGCCAAGAACTAGCAATTAGCCTCATTTTTCCTGTTGTATAAATTTTATAATGGAGAAAATCTCAAATATTTAATTTTTGTTAAAAATTTCGTTCTCATATACAGTCCACCCCCTAGTTAGGCCGTTCCATTAAAGTGGGAAACACGTATTATTTATTAACTAATAACTTGATTAACTTGAATAACTTGATTATTTATTAACTAATAACTATGATTTTCCCGAAAAACTTTTAATAAACCCATTTTTAAAGGTGTTTAACACCTTAAAAATTATGTAACCCCAATTAAAAAAATTCTTGACTAATGTAATTTCTTAGTATAAATTGACCACTTTCCATCAAAATTGCTTTAAGGGCTAGTATGAGAAAAATACCAAAATATGATTTTTTAGCAACTTTTTGAAGGGGTGTATTACCCCCTTCAAAATTACATCAACAATTCAAAAAGACGAAAAACTGTATCTGTACATCTTCGCAGCTCTATATAACTTCTTAATAGCCAGCCCACACTACACAAACTTTTGTTTGTACAAACTTTTGCACAAACAAAAGTTTGTATCCACATTACACAAACTTTTGTTTGAGTGAATTTTTGCACAAACTTTTGTACAAACATATATGTTACCATTGATATAGAAAATATATGTACCAAACACTAGATGAAGTACACATTACTTTTTTGAAGCAAATGGCCATATTGGTTAACACCTTTTATAACCTACAGTGTCGGTGATAATAAATATTTTTTAATTTATTGGTAATAAATATTACGTATGGGACATACGTATTCAATATCAATGTTTTTCAGAGACAATTATCCTAGACTGGAATGAATCGAGAAAGGCGGGTGAATAGGGACACAAGGAAAAATGTTACTCATGAGCTTGGTTTAAAAACACTAAACATAAATCGGAATATAAATATCGTTCTTACTGAAAAAGGAAGACTACAAACATTTAGTTTTTTTTTTAAAAGGAAATAATGAGGATCTGACATTGAGATTAAGTTGGAGATTAATAGAGGCCTTAAAGGTGTGAATACGGACAGTAACTGGGTTAATAGGAATGCTATATCAGGTATAAAGAGACGAATGTGGGGTGATTAGGGTCGGATGGAACACAGAATAGGGAATTTTCAAGGTTTTCAAGTCAATCGATATTTTATAAAAACAATCAGCATAACTTTTCTATACTTTATAAATTTTATTTTAGACTTATTGCCAATTTCTACACAAAATCATGAAGTATTATTTCTTTTTTGGATGTATAAGTACATACAAAAAAATTCGGAATTATGTTATATTTTTGTTTTAATTTTGGTCGGCCCTACGGATTGTCCCCATTCACTCATCGTCTCTTTTGACCCCAATTTACCATAGAGGAAAAATTACATTATTTTGTAATTTTTTTAAAAATTAGGGACATTTTCCAAAATTTTTGATTACTGTAATAAAGTGACCATTCTCGCGTAAATTTTTAATATATTACATTAATGTTAGCTTTAATATATTAATTAATATAATATTAAAGAATACGTACTCATAAAAGAAATATAAAAAAATACGGTGTTAAGTCTGAATTCGTACCTATTCAGTCATGTTTACGGTAGTTATTAAACTCACGCGTCTATACCAACTTTTTGATCCGAAATACAAAAATCCACAAACACTGGTACAAACTTCAAACATCACGTTCACACGTATCGTTTGCCCAAACTTATGTTTGTGCAAACAATTTGTTCAAACAAAAGTTTGTGTGGTTTGTACAAAATGTTTGCGCAAACTTCACGCCCACACGTATCATTTGCACGAACTTATGTTTGCGCAAACAGCTTGTGCAAACAAAAGTTTGTGTAGTCTGGACCGGCTATAACGCATTTATAACGAAACTAGCACAATATTCACACTATATATATGTCTCAAAGCACCTACTGTACATAGACGAATGCCATTCTTACATCAGTGGTAGCGTAACAAAATTATACGTCAGTGGTTAAGGGTTAACGGAAGTTAACAAGACCGTTAAAAGTTTTTGAAATTAACGTATTTCTGTCCAGTTAACTTCGAGTACAATCATTTTTAAAAATCTGTTCTCTATTGAACTTGAATAGGCAACATTGTATTTGCCTGTTACATATCTAGATATAACATGTATGTTAACCAAAGCTGTAAAATATTCTTCTTCTTTTAACAACTTGTCAGACAAAACCTTTTCCCGTTATGGGTTTATTATGAAATAAAATACATAAAAATGTCTGACCTTTTCCTTACTTGCCTAATATAAACTTACAAAGTAATGACGACAGTTTTATGTTCACTATGATTTCCCTACAGAGCAATTACAAAATAATCACCATACAGGTGAAAAACCACTTCATACAATATAAATAAAAAAGGGGAAATTTTATATTAAAAAGTTTCGTCAAGCATTTTTATTTTTACCTTACTTTTTATTTTTTATTTTTTTAAATTCGCTGCTGCATTTGTTAACGTTTTGTTAATACTTGTGGTAGCTCTACCTACGTTAAAATGTGGATCCACTGTGCAAAAAAAACTTATTTTTAACAATATTAATGTAAATATGTAGACATGAGACATTTTTAAATAAAACCTAGTGAACAAACTTTGTTTCCATTTTATTTAAGAGGAATATTTATTTTAATTGCTAGTAGATTAAATTACGGTGACCATTCATGTGTGAAAATTTCCAAAATAACATAATTTTAAAAAGTAGTAATTTTTTTACCCGACTGCACCAGAAGAAGGGTTATGTATTTGGATTATATGTATGAATGTAACTATGTCTATTTCTGTGGTGCAGCCTGCAACCTAATTAGCCTGATAGATTTTAGTAAAGAATGTGTCGAGGGATTTGTTATAATATAGGGAGTGCTACAAAATACATTAAATGTCAAAATTCATCCAATAAATAGGGAATGAGAAATTTATATAGAAACCCTATGGGTCAGGAAACGTGAAATCTTACATAGGGTTTTTTTTTCAGCAACGTAAGTGAGCCACAGGAACGACTTTGGATAATTTATAGAGTTTTGTGGATTTCATTTTGCGTGCGAATTTGTTTCCCGTAGTGAACCACTGGCTTTGCAAATGTCCGAAGCGAAAACGAGATCGAATCTAACAAAAATTCTGTTTCAATAATCTTGATAGAACAAACTTGATAAATTAAAGTGTCATTTAAATGGATATATTTAGTCGACCTGTTGAATTATATATTTGGTATAGTGAATGAAATTTTATTAATGTTTACTAATAAGTATAAAAATATTACCTATATTAGCATCTATCAGACAAGCATGTGGTATTTTCCTAACTGCAAATTTTCTACTAGCTCTGGAAGAGAATTTACCCAAGAAATTCAATCAAGTTTTGCATGTAAAGGGGGAAATATATTCAGGGGAAATGGCGAAATATAAAAGACAATTGGAGAAGATAAATTTATCTCATATTTGTAAGTACACATCATATTAATAATAAAATACGCGTCACATTAATAATCAAGTACATAAATAATTTTCTCGTTACCGTATAAACAAGAAAATTTTAAAACAACATTTCACGCATCAGTGAGTGATTCATCTACTTTTTTCTGGGCTTTAATAAATGTACTATGAATGTAGCATTGCACTGTAATTTGTGAAAATATTTTAAACAGAATAATTTATTCCTTCTATTTTGTGTCATTAGTTATAATAATAAACTAATTTTTTACGTTATGCGTGGATATTTTAACAGGTGTACGTGGTCTCAGAATACAGTGAAACGGTAACATCATCGAATGTACTGCTTGCAAAATATATTCAAGTAAAGTAATAAGATTCCTGTAATAATGACTCTTATCCTTTGGAATACGTAAAATGCTTTTGCCGATTATTGATACGAGTGGCATAGGGAAAGTCATTAGCCATTGATAAGAATGGGTAAGGGAAAAGCGTATTAATGATAAATTGATTCTCAAGAACAGAAGCAGCCCAAAATGCTTCTCCAACGTGCATCTCGCAAGAAATTTACGGAAGGTTAATTCTTGGAAAAAGTCAAATAAAGGAAGACTGAAATCAAATAAAAAAGGACTGGCGACACACACACACACACACACACACACACACACACACACACACACACACACACAGAGAGAGAGAGAGAGAGAGAGAGAGAGAGAGAGAGACAGACAGACAGACATTTTTTTTTCTACAAAATCGTGTTCTACGGGTCCGAAAACGGATAGCGCCCCTATTCTCGCCTCTCGCCGTTCTTATCGTATCGGCTGTATAAGTCTAATTTTTCGGAGAAAATTCGACTAAAAAATTTTTGTTTTCAAATTAATGTATCGCCTTAATAGCATACACATATGAATGTAACTTTGTCGAATGTATCCACCGTCAAAACAGTGTATCAGTTGGTTATTTCGTCATAATTCTTCGTGCCCAATATTAATTTAATTTATTAAATTTTTGTCTGCATTATAATCGAATCACAGCTGTGTGAAGTTTGCATTCACTTTTGCAAATTTTTCGATTTAAGCGTGCACATTCGTTTGTCCATCGCTTGTCCACGATTGTCCAACAAAAATTTCCGTTTGTCCACTTTTGGTTTTGAAATGGCGGCCCAAAAACTTTTTTTTCACATTTTTCTCACTGAGACCTGAAATTTCAACAAAGGTTTCTGAACCACCTAAATCGTTTGTCCACCATTGTCCACCAAAAATTTTCGATTGTTCACCCACCGGTTAATTATAATTAATTAGTAAAATTTTTAAAAAGTCTGAAGTTGGCACCTCTTTTTTCGAATTTTACATTCTTTTTTACTGCATTCGTTTGTCCACGATTGTCCACCAAAAATTTTCGCTTGTCCACTTTTGGTTTTGAAATGGCGGCCCAAAAACTCTTTGCAAATTTTTCTCACTGGCACCCCCCAAATTGCAAAAAAAATTTCGGAAAAACCTAAATCGTTTGTCCACGATTGTCCAACAAAAATTTTCGTTTGTCCACTTTTTCTACTAATAATTAATTATAATTAACCGATGGGTGGACAATCGAAAATTTTTGGTGGACAATGGTGGACAAACGATTTAGGTGGTTCAGAAACCTTTTTTGCAATTTGGGGGTGCCAGTGAGAAAAATGTGCAAAAAAAAGCTTTTGAGCCGCCATATTAAAACCAAAATTGGACAAACGAAAATTTTTGGTGGACTATCGTGGACAAACGAATGTGCACGCTTAAATCGAAAAATTTGCAAAAGTGGGTGCCAACTTCACACAGCTTCGAATCAGCTCAATTTCGGGACGTATTCATTCAAATGTAAGTACTAATTGAATACGTACGCGTAACGCTATTGTCGATAATGCAAAATTTATTACATACTGACAGCGAGCGACATACGTACCAGTGACATATTTTATCATGTATCACATACACATGTTCAGTTTTTTGTGTCAATCACTCGTGTACTCGTCTATACACCGTGCACTATCCATACAGCTGTTCTGCCACGTAAGCATGCAATGAACGAGAAATTTGTAAATAATAAGAAATACAAATATTTTAGTTAAATTAGTTAGTACGCTACACTATTGAGTAACAATATTATTACCTACTCTTTAATTTGGTAAATTCTGGGTAATGTAGAAGTTATATAAGCAAATATAATTCATTTTAATTTGTAGTCTCTTAAGGCATCCTTTTAGGCACGATTTAACCATGTGTTTAGACTATTTCGGTGTTACGATGTTCCAAACGTCGATTCTTTAAGTGAATATTAAGGGTACCTATAGATAATTAAATGCACCCTTTTCCCCTCATCCTAGGGACACAGTATACGTAATACTGATTCTGAAAAATCGTTTAAAATACTCAAAATAATCGTTTTTAGGCATAGACAAATTTAATTTCATCCAATTTACTACAAGAATTTACCAAAGGCCATATTAATAAAAAAGTGGAAATAATACACGTTTAATCATTCCTACTTGTTACCTCATAAGAAAACAGACGCTTGAGGTTATAATTAAAGACCAGAGAGTGACAGAAAAAATCCGAAGTGTATCGCTGTTTAAATTTTAGTAGGTAATTCGCTCTGTGCGCAACACTAGCGCCATGTCGCGTTCATATTTTTGTTAGGTATAATGGTGAATAGGGAGTTTAGATCTTTCTATCAAAATATCAAAATCATCAGTAGTAGTGCCATTGTCGTAATCTGTGTAGCCGAAAACTGTAATTCTTCTTTCGTTGAATGAAAAAAAAAAAGTTAAATTTGCAATAAAAATGAATTTCATATTATACGTTATGTTCAAGAAAGCTAAAAATGTAAATTATTTACTGCTTACAGAACTCCTAATCTATATTAGGCTGTATACAGAAAAACTTTGTTAATTTAACTGAGTCCACATCTCTTATTCCGTTTTTTTAGTTCGTCAGCTAGATATGTCCGACCTTTAGAAGCCAAAATTTTGGTCATTATTCATCATTTTTTGTGGTCTTTTTGCAAAAAATGGCGAGAATTCAAAAATTTGTTAATTTTTTTTTTACCCCTTTCTAAAGAACGTAATAGTATATTACGCGATTGAGGTTTTAATTTGCATATTACACACGAGCGAAAAACTTTCTCTTAAAAAATAACTGACGAGCAAAAAAAAAAAAATTAATTACAAATTTTGCCGCCCTGTTTTGAAAATTTTCCGCCCCTAAAAACTGGCCGCCCCTAGGCCATGGCCTAGGTTGGCCTATTGGCTAATTTGGCCCCCTGATAAAACGTTTATCGTAAATAAATTCTGCAAATTTTTTATTTTTTCTCACTTAGTACAATTTTTTAAAAGCTTTTATAATTTTTTAGCTACGACTACCATGAAATTGTTTGTTTATTGTACAAAATACTATCTAAGTAAGCTGCCTTTTACATACAGCCATAAATTCAGCTGTACAAAAAATGGCTCTTTACATGCATGTATACTTAAAATACCAACGCCTACTACACTTTTATTAATTCTTATATTATATATTATACAGTGATATAGATATTATACGTATAGGTACACTATACATAATAGAATCTGGACAAAAATTTAACCTAGCAACTGAATGTTTACGTTTGTTTTTAGTAAATTTCAAATTCTACATAATTTTAATGTATTGTATTTGTAGATTTGTACCAAATTTTTATCGTTTACTGTGAATTTTATGTTAGTCGTAGATAAAGTATAGTACGTAACTCGGTTGTAAGACATATTACACACTCGCGCAGTTACGCACTCGCCGCTGCGCGGCTCTTGCGCAGTTACGCATGTAAAGAGCCATTTTTTGTACAGCTGAATTTATGGCTGTATGTAAAAGGCAGCTTACTTAGATAGTATTTTGTACAATAAACAAACAATTTCATGGTAGTCGTAGCTAAAAAATTATAAAAGCTTTTAAAAAATTGTACTAAGTGAGAAAAAATAAAAAATTTGCAGAATTTATTTACGATAAACGTTTTATCAGGGGGCCAAATTAGCCAATAGGCCAACCTAGGCCATGGCCTAGGGGCGGCCAGTTTTTAGGGGCGGAAGATTTTCAAAACAGGGCGGCAAAATTTGTAATTAATTTTTTTTTTTTGCTCGTCAGTTATTTTTTAAGAGAAAGTTCAAAAAAAAGTAGGAAAAATTAAGATTTTCTTCTTTTCAAGCTCATTTTCTTCGAAGGTAGGGGCGGCATTTTTCATGGTGCCTAGGGACGCCACTCACAAGGAAAAGTTTTGAACTGTCAATTCGCAATTTTCATGAAACTTGGTATATATGTACTACAAGCAAAAATAACAGACCCGTATTTTTTATATCTGCCACCGTCACCATTTAAGGGGTGAAATCACGCCTTAAAATTAGGGTAAAATTTCAATTTTGCTTGATAACTCGAAAACGATGGTAGATAGAAAAAACTTTAAATTGACAAAACACTTTATTTTTAGAGAGCCTTCTATTGATGTGCATAAATTCACGGTCGGACCTACTGGAGGGACTGTTCAGGTAAAATTGAGGGTAAATTTTGAAATAGGGTGGATATGCTTTAGTATATTAAAATTTGAATAGCAATAGTACCTACACAAACATGGAATATGGGTAATAAATGATTACGCACCTTACACACACACACACACACACACACATATATATATATATATATATATATATATATATATATATATATATATATATATATATATATATATATATATATATCAATAGTTCCGCTTCCCCAGTTTGAGACTCGAGCGTTACCACCACTCTACCACTTGTTATAATATTTATTTCGGCAAAGCTAAGAATCGAAAAGTTTTTTGTTTATATTAAGTGGAAGAAAAATTATCTAATATAGTAAGACAACTTAAATTTATAACCTCAAAATTCGACTAATTAGTTAGCATTGCTTCTATTGATCCACTGCATACGCTGATAAGTGATAGTGTACTCAGGTCTTTCAGGTACCCATTATGTAAACAATCAAACATAAATCTATTTCTATAAAAAGTTAAAAAAATTTCTATAAAAGGTATAAAAAATTGTTTGTTTATACTGACAGAAAATAAAAATTATGAAAAAAACAATTAGAGAAGCGGGCGTAGTTTTACAAAATTTTGTGAGGGAATACATACTTTATTTTATCAGTAAACGAAAAATGTTACACAATAGTCAATACTTTTTAATTAGATTTTGAATAATAAAGAAATGGAATTTTGTTAACCACATGCATAAATAGGTGATTGTGTAATAAAAATGATATCATTAGATTATACCGAGATCCAATACTGTGTATGTACACGTACATACATTATACTATACGCACATAATATATAGTCTAATTATGCGTATCTATTATGTATGTCTATGCATTTCATTAACCCTACAAGCATACGTTGGTCTACGTTAATCATACATCGGCGTCAATTTGACGAATGGACTTTTTACGGAGAGTTCATTTGCAAAAAACACTTTTTTAACATAACAATACTACAAGAGCGAACAAAATATTTACAAAAAATTGCATTTGGAAAAGTTTTCAATATAAATATTTATTAATTTTTTTAATCTTTTTATCAAAGAAAAAAGATATTTTCATTAGAAAAATTAAAAAATAGATAAATACATCAATTGTATCATAAGACATGTCTTTCAAATAATTAATTTATGAACTATTATGAGTCGGTGGACATGTATGACTTTACAGAATGCGAAATTTATCGGTCACAAATATTCCCGTAGATATGTAGTTATTTTCTCATTAGGCACATTGGTAAATTTTCTAAAATTTGTTAGTAATTTTTCGAATAAGATTTCAAAAAATAATAAAAATTAAAATATTTTCCACAAAATAAGTTGTTAATCTTTTATTAAGTCACTTCAAACGCATTCTTTGGTTTTCAATTCAATATATTAAAACTTCAGTATTATGTCGTCTCTGTAAGTCAAACAGCTGTAGTCATCTTTCACATTATCATTATCATCGAATAAATTAATTATAACATGTATATCTTTAATAAATTTTAGAAAAATTAGGACTGAACTAAACTTTTATATGTGAAGTACGAAATCTTTAAAAAAAAAACATACGTTAATCATACATCCACGTCTAATTGACGCACACTATTTTAAATATAATATATATATATATATATATATATATATATATATATATATATATATATATATATATATATATATATATACAAAACGATAGCAACTATAAACAAAATTAATGTTTGCTGTGTTATCATAACAAATAAATTAGATACCATAAGTTTCAAAACAGACAAGTAATGACAAGTTGTAGTGGTGGAGCAGGTAGAGAAGTTCGGTCGTCATTTTGACGCGTACGTATGATTCTAGAGTTAAACATAAACCATTAGAGTTTTATCGTATGGTTGTATAAAAAATATTAGTTTAAATTGAATTTTAAATTACATTATTCAGACCCACCTACTTGTTTTGACGCTCCTGAAAAGTCTTTAATTTTGACAGCACCATAAATTATTGAACTATAAATTTTAAATCTAGACGTCAAGAAATTCTTGTACCTTGCCAGCGAGCGATTGGCTTTTGGTGGGAGAAGAACAATTCCTGGAAAAAACTATTCCCCTCATTTCATTCTACGGAACTATTCAATAAATAGTTATAGTAAACAATAGTTATATATATATATATATATATATATATATATATATATATATATATATATATATTTAGTACTGTCATGGCCGACCTATGTGACTAGCAACCAACAATTAAAAATAAATTTATTTATTTTAAGAAAGATCTCCCTTTATTCTGAGAATTTTTTGTTCAATAGAATTTTTACACTTAAGTAAATACGACACACGATCTTTTTTTTTCTGTTTGAATTTCATGAGTTGATTAAAAAGACAATGATACTATAGTTACGACGTGAACCCTATGACGAACAGTAACAGACTAAATCAGAAGCGGTATAAATAGACACAACATTGTACCTTACGGACGACATCTTCTGTAATATTCTGTGGTTAAACTTTTTTAGATGGATATAGGTTATATTTTATGAAGTTCGGGGATTCCAAAGGCAGCAAAAATAAGTTACCCAAACGATTTTGAAAAATTTTTCCCCGATAAAAAGTCAAATTATTTTAAATGGATATATGCTATACTATATGAGATCCGCTATAGTTCTGCGGACCCAAAAGCACCAAAAACTAATTACTCAACCGATTTTGAAAATTTTTTCACTGTTCGAGAGCTAAACATGTTACGACAGGGGTATTTATATTGAGACAATCTGTATATTGTGATACACTTGTGTGTGCAAGTGTGCAATATGCATACATCATATTGTAAAAGAAAGATTTTAATTCTCCTGTTAATGGATATTAATGTGTCTATAGTGATATATGATTACATGAGTCATAATTTTTGATTATGTCATGATATGTTATACATGATTTAATATAGTAATTTCCTAGTTTTTTTATTTACTTTTTTGTTTTTACATAAATTTCAATGTAGTGTATTGACATCTGTATGACAAGCTATAATAATAATTAAAATTTACATAGCGTTTGAAAAATTATCAAACTGGATCGGCTGTATATATATATATATATATATATATATATATATATATATATATATATATATATATATATATATATATATATACGCTAGATATATCTCAAAAATATTCAAAAAAATTTTCAAAAACAATTTTAGAGATTTTCATCAAAAAATTTGTTTTTTATGTTTTCATTTGTTTTTACGGGGTTTCGCGTGGTCCTTTCTATGTAAATATATTCAGTAATCGTTAATGTATATACCTCGGTTATCTTTGGCTGCGGAAACTTGCGAATCTAGTTAAATTTTAAATTTTTCTGCAAACATGCGTAAAAAGTTTGAAGAATAAAAAGTTTTTTTTTTTTTTGAAATATGGTTGGTAGAAAAGGAAAGTGATTGGAAATATTCTGCAGTTTTGAATTATATGAGCACAGGCTAAAAAAACCTCCATCGTTTTTGCGAAATGGTAGCAAGTTTATCGAAATAAAGGTAATTTTAAAGAAAATATGACATTTGATTCAATGAGATTTTGTTCTTAAGCTTGATTGAAACTCTTTGCCTGAACCATCAACATCTTCCTAACGGCCAATATAATATTTTCTGAGAAATCAATCAAATCACAAAGAAGCGAAGCTGCACATCTGCCATAAAAATATGAAGACGAAGCTTCTTTAACGATATAAGTTGGAAGTATAGCTGTACGTCAGCAAAATCGTCCATACAAACTTAAGCTTCCTTCTGAAATAGTTAATATGATTCTGCAACCGAAACGAGTTATTTCACACTCAGAAGACTCTGACGATGACGATGAGAATGCTAATGGTGATGATGAACTAGGTAAAGATGAAAATGACGAAGCGAAGTAGGAAACAATCTAGACCCAACATTGCTTTTTAAGTTATTAATTTATTAAGAAACAAATGACTAGTTTCTGTGTTATACCTAATTAAATAAAAAATTGCTACATAAGTGCCGATTACAATTTTTTTTTCCAACACCACTGAAACTATGTATGTGGTTTTGTTATTAACTATCATACAAACTACTTAACTAATTAGTTTTTTAATCAGATTTTTGTATTAATTTTGGCCAAATTACTGTGCCTCTGAAACTATACTACAGCCAAAATATTACCATTTTCATTATACTCTCGCATTACAGGTTTTATTACACTCTCATGGAGAGTTACCCCCGCTATAGAAGTGTTCATTTCAAAAATATTAACAATTTCAATTCGGAATAAATCTATATATTATATAAAAGCAAAATACCACTCATTCACTCCTTCATTCACTCTTTCACTCACTTACCTATCACAAAATCTCCAGAACTATAATACCTACAAACTTGAAATTTGGCAAGTAGGTCCCTATTGGGTCGTACGGGCTCGCTACAAAAGGGTTTTGCAAAATTTTTTGTCTAACCGTCGAAATTCACGAAAAACCGTAAAATATCAATTTTTATTACTGTATACAGCAATCTATGAATTTATTAAAAAAATCATACAAATTTTAAATAGTTGCTAATTATTTGCAAAAGAATAATATTGGAATTATGTTGTCATTAATGTTGTAATTATACGTATCTCTTATCGATATTTAATATGTAAATGTTTTTGATTGGTTTTTATTTAATTGTCTTTTTAATAAAATAAACGATAAAATTATTCAATTTATGGATTCGGAATAACTTATTTCTTTTAAATAGATCAAAGTAAGACATAAGAAAAACGTGAATTTAACGTCTTCTAAAGCGTTGGAATTCCCCAAAAAAATTCAAATAAATGGTTTGTTAAATTTTGAGTAAATGTTACTCAAACCCTTTTAAAATCTCGGAGTAAATAAACGTCAGTTTAAAATTGACCCCAGGAGTCTGAAGCAATAAAAATTACACAAAACTAAATGACCAAAAGTACTCCACTCCTAAAGATCTAAATAAGTATGGTTGTCTACAGAAAAGTCACAAGCTGTTAAAATTAGGTACCTATATTTCTGAAATAAGAATACGGCTACACTGGAGTCGTTTAACGAGTAGAGCAACTTTCAAAAATTAGTTCACTGGTGGCTACGTGATACCCTATGTTATAATATAGACCAGTGTTTTTCAACCTGTGGGTCGCGACCGCCTGAGGGGTCGCGAAGCCTTTTAAGAGGGTCGCAGTTACTTCAAAAATAAAACCATTCTAGTTCAATATACAGGGTGTAAAGTATATAAATCTCGCTACGAAAACAGTGGGTAGATCTCAGCCGTGTAATTAATATTTACCAATAAATTTGAACCAAAACTGTTTTTAACAGAAAAATTTTGATATTAAATATGGATCGGAGCCCTTTAAAGAATTTTTTAATCCGGCTCTGATCATCTCATGTTTGTAAGATAAATTTTCGGTTTTTAAAAAAAGATCTGGGAGACACATTTACGACCTTAACATGTTTACAAAATTTTATTGAATTTTAATCGATAAACTGATTTGATTGAATTTTAATCGATAAAATTATTTTGTACTTTTGATATTAAGAAGGTATTTATACATAATTGAGTCAGGGTCGTGCTTAGAAAAATTTTGAAACATCATGTAGCCAATCAATTTATGATTTTTTCAAACTGTTAATTTCAAAAAAATTTCTGCGGTTTTAGTGTCTATAGAGTGCTATAAGTCACCCTTCAAAAGGACGAGAGTTATTTATTTTGCACCATGTATAATATCTAATAAAGAGAAGGTTAATTAATGATTACATTAATGCGCCAGTTTCATACTTTCGCGTGATAAAGTTTCAAAATTGCGACTTATTTTCAATAACAGTAAATCCGAATTTTAAATAATTGTCGTCATATAGACACTTTTTTTTTGGTTTTGTTTTATTGCTCTCCTTGAAACTTGAAGTTGACGATTGTGCATGTTTCCAGAAACTTATCCATTTTCAATAATTAAAATGAGAACAGGATTTTGAATATTAGGCAATAAAAGACAATGAGCAACTACTAAACAAGCAACTAGGAAATTCAATAAATTTAAAAACTAACGCGCGTTCAGAATTTAAAGATTTGAAATGGATTACGCTCGGAAGTGTTAAGCGGCGCCAACAGTCGCGTGTGCGCGTGTCACTTTTTAGAAGCTACTATAAGTCGTCAACTTCGGTGTCGATATAAAAATATGCCTGTTTCAAGTCTTTAATTACGTATTTAATTAAGTATAATGATTTAATGCATGTATGCTATGTATGTATAATGAATCTATTTTGACTTGAAGAGCTCCTGTAGTCAACTGTATTTGCAAATTTGCTGGTATCGACAGATACCTGAGTCAATATTATTAATTATTATGAAAAACATACTTGTTTTGTATTTGTGTGTGTGCTAGATACAGTGAATGAAGTTGTAATGAAATAAATTGTGTAGCAAAAATTAACAACAATGTTTTCTAACAGTTAAAGAAAAAAATTTTTAATTTTTGAAATTTACAATTAATGGAATTTCTTTATAAAAATTTATAACTTCCGTGTTCTGTTCTTGTAACTTTTATAAATTTATAACTTCTGTGTTGTGTTACTTTTCTGGTTGTTTGGCAATTCGTAGTTTTTAATGTAATTTGTTATTAAATTAATACTGTGTAATGCAGAGTTATGGTTTTTATAACATTCATAATGTCCTGTGATATAAAAAACTAAAAAATTTATTTACTAAAAAATAATTCATAAACTTATTTTAATCAAAATTTATGAACAATTGTGTTAGCTTTTCTATGAACGATACAGTACATTTGAATTCGACAATCATGTGTTGCGACAAAACACATGTTTAAATATTAATCATATTATGGTAAAATTAAATTTTTTTTTTATTTTTAAAAAAATTTTTATTATACAGGGTAAGAATAATCAGAGGCGTATTCAGGGAAATTTATATTAAACGACGAGCTGGCTGGGATGCGATTTTTTCAGATAGCGAATTCCGAAAAAAAATTTATATCTTCGGGAATTATACACCGAGATAAACCATCTGTTAAAAGGAAGAGAGTTATTAGTTATTTACTTTACACCCTATATATATATATATATATATATATATATATATATATATATATATATATATATATATATATATATATATATATAGGGTGTAAAGGTCCAAAAACGAATAGCGCTCCCACTTTCGCTCGTCCTATCTATTCTTATCGTACAGTAAAACCGTCTAGACCCGGACACTTTTTTACATATTTTGGTATAATTTTATGTTTATACATGTTTCCTTCATACATATAACCAATAAAAGTATTACCATTAGAAAGAGCGTATATTATTTGTTATATCTCTGACCCAGTTGTTTCATTATAAGTAAAAATAAAAAAAATAAAAAATAATTAGTAAGTATCCGGGTCTACACCCCAAATCCGTCTTGACCCGAACACTTACTTAAATAATGTAGTAGCATGCAAACTAACCTCTCCCGTCGGGTTTAGGACAGTGTTTTATATCGTCTGATGTCTTTGAACCTGTCAAAGGCTTCAAAACATTTTGTGGGAAGGGAGAGGGGTCAATACATAGTATGCCTCTCTATGAAGTAAACATGCGATATGACACCAGAAGGAGGCATAAACCGCGTAATTCTGGCGGGAATATAACGTATGGATAGTGGAAGTTACAGCCAGTGCGAATCGCGGCCATAGTGTAATAAAATGATGTGTCCGGCCTAAACGTATATATGTATATAGCATGTATTTTTTTATATATACATCGAATATAACTTCAAACATCATTAAATGATGCGCGATAAAATTCTGAACACATACATATCAAAATTAAAACAATATGACAATTATGACAGAAATTACACGTCTATGTTAGACACACATTTTATTTCTTTGAAAAACTGGAGAATAGTAATCCTGTAAAATGAGATAGTAAAAGTTGAAATCCGTAGTTTATATTGGTACAGCTGTTTAGAGGATGTTTTTCTCTCTTTAATAACGTTAAGAACAAATGTTTATTGTAGCAGGTTAATGTAGAAACTACTTACTTTGAAGATTGGTGCAAAGTGTCCGGGTCTAGATGGTTTTACGGTATAGGCTGTAATAGTTAAATTGTTGCTTCGAAAAGTTCTATTAAAAAGTGCTATTTTAGATTTTCAAAATTGTATATCTCAAGAACTATAAGAGTTAAAATTTTTAGAAATTATATTTGAATTCAGGATGTTAAAGAGTACAGTTAATGAGAGTTGCAAAAAAATCTGTGACAGTCAACTTGTGTGCCTTGTTGGTTTAACATGAACTGATCCAGTAGCGGAAAGAAAATGTAGGAAAGCGTTGTTTATTTTTAGTTAATTTTTAGTTGGCTGTACTATTATTTCTAGCGCAGGTAGACAAAAGTAGTCAAGTCCATCTTAGTCCATTTTCGAGTTTTTATTTTTAATTTATAATAGGGACCAAGAGAGTCTATCCCACATATTTCCAAAAGGGAGAAATTCAATTCCACCCCTAACATCATTTTTTATGCACTTGTTATCAAAAAAATTCTTTTCAGAAACAAAAGAAAGTTAAGGTCTTAAAATTCTTAATAAAATAATAAATAAGTACATAGTTTAGTTAAATTGGAAATGTATTTTTATGGCAACGGCTACCCGCTAAAACTGGTTAAGTCCACAAATGATTTTAGTCATGAAATATATTGTTGTTTTTTATATGTTAAGTCCACAAAAATGTCAAAAAATGTTAGTTTAAGGCTTAAAGTTAATTTTTTTATGATTTACTGTGTTACATGTTAAGAAAGTAATTGATTTAAAAAAAAATTACAAAATGTCATGCAAACTTGAAGATAACACAGACCAACGACTAAAAAACTTTTTTAATACTTTAACCATATTTTTATGGATTTTAGTGTGCTGAATCTGAAAAAAACAATAAAATTGCTGTATCACCCACCATTTCCCTACATTTTACATCATAAACCTTTATATTCAAAAAATAGTTCAGAAAATTAATGTAATCAATATAATACTAAATATGCGAAAGCCAGCGATCCAATATCTTATAATGAATATAATATCTTATAATTCCAATATCTTTGCTCAAAGTTCCCGCATTTATCAGAAGCAAAGTTACAAGAGGGCGTCTTCATTGGCCCTGATATAAGAAAAATGATGTTTGACTCTGAGTTTGAATTACATATAACAGTGAAAGAGAAAGAGGCTTGGATTGCTTTCAAGGAAGTTGTTAACAAGTTTTTGGGTAACAAAAAAGACCCAGACTATAATATAACCATTATATCTAATGTACTTAAACGCTTCAAGGATTTGGGATGTTTAACGAGCTTAAAGGTTCATTTTTTAAACAGCCAGCTAAACTACTTTCTGGACAATTTAGGAGCTGTCAGTGAGGAACAAGGAGAACGTTTCCACCAGGATATCAAGATAATGGAAAAACGCTATCAGGGACGTTGGAACACTAGGATGATGGGAGATTACTGTTGGTCCTTTCACCGAGAAAGTCAGCAAGCGGCAGACAGAAAAAAAGCCACATCCGAAGCTTCAAAGAAAAGAGAGAAAGAAAATATAAGCCCATGGACTCTTAAAACATTCATAAAACTTAGTATTAGGAATAAAAATATATTTTATGTGTTAAAATAAAGCTCTGTTTGTCTTGTACAAGTTATGTTTTTTTACTCTTATAGAATATTAGCATATTTCATTAAATTTGACATAGCCAAAATGTGACAATACTGTGGGTGATACAAAATAATGAAATTCAAATTCGGATTTAGCACCCAAAAAAATATAAAGATCACCTATTAACATTAAAAAAGTTTTTTATGACCTTAATTTTGCAGGCCTGTGTAATTGATATAAACTGATGTTGCCTGCATTTCATTTTAGTTTTTACTCTCTACTGTTAGTTTAGTTAGTTTTGACAATATACTTCGATGTTTTATATAAAAACTAGGTGGTGAGGTTAGTTAAGGTTAGGTTAGTTTAGCTAGTTTTGACAATATATTTCGACTTTGATATAAAAAATAGGTGGTGCGGTTAGTTTAGTTAGTTTTGACAATATACTTCGTTTTTTTATATAAAAGATAGGTGGTGAGGTTACTTTTTGGTTAGGTTAGCTAAGTTAGTTGTGACAATATATTTCGACTTTAATATGAAAACTAGGTGGTGAGGTTAGCTTAGGTTAGGTAAGGTTAGTTAGTTTTGACAATATACTTCGACTTTAATATAAAAACCAGGTGGTAAGGTTAGATTGGTTTCGCTATCATAATAACAAAAATTACAAAAGATTTATTTTTAAAATAATTAAAAAAATAATACCCCTGTCGCACCATCTGCATAACATAGCGAATTTCCAAATATTGGGCACTGGCGGATCTCATCTAAGACCTGTACCCATTTAAAATAATTCAGCTTTCTAAGAGTGAAAAAATTTTTCAAAATCAGTCGAGTAGTTAATTTTTGGCGCTTTTTCGCATAAGGCGCTTGGCGCATATTATATCCATTTAAAATCGTTTAACTTTCTTCAGACTACAGATCTTAAAGTGCCATTTACAAATATATATAGTTTCCCTACGAAAGCTCTTACCATTTCCAAGATATTTAAGAAAATTGAAAAAAAATCAAATTTTAAGGGGTGAGTTTCACTCCCTTAAACCGCTTATGGGCACGAACGAAATATGGCTCGTGATTAGGTTTGATAACATCTACAATCCACCAAAGTTTCAAAATTTTTTGAGAGATACTGTTGGATACCTTTCCTTGTGAATTATATACTCTATGCATTTCATCAGTTTAACTCGAGGTAGTTCAAGGGAATCGAAATCTTTCCATTAATATTCATTATACTGCAGTAAGCTGTCTTATGTTTATTGTACTTCAAGACATACATATGTATTTAACCGCAATAAACAAACTGTTAGTTTTTCACGTGACTAGAAGAAAAGTACGTAACAATTTTCATTCAACATCTTATACATTGCATATGTACTTGGTTTCAGTACAATGATTACTATTTCAAATCAGTGAATAGACATCAAGTAATAATAGATAGAGAGATAGATATCTTAACACTTTCAGTCCCACGGCTTCGGCATCCGAAACCAAACAAAACTTCCCCAGAGGCCGACCGCGATCAATGATTAATATTGATTAGTTGGTTACGCATTATGTGTGCGATGTTTACCATCATTCATCACACGGATGTGTTCCTACTCACACTACTCTTTTGGTTTCTATGTATAAAAAATTTTAAGATAAACAAAAAATACATAAAAAATATTATTTATAGGGTAAGAGACCCGATGACCGAACACAATTTTTAGCTGTATCATTAAAGTAGCTTAAAAAATTAAAAAATAAACAAAACACCCATTTTTTTTCTTAATAAGTATGAAACCAAGTTTTTTTAATCCAATGGATATGTTTTTAAGAAAATATAACCCAAAAATTTTGATTTAATAATGTTTTGGTTTTATAATTTGTTGACGTCTATGAAAAAACGGGCAGAATATATTAACCTCCTTTAAAAAAACAACACACTGACCCGTAAGAAAAAACACGCATTTAATGTACATGACATGCAATACATACCATCTTCTCCTATCGAATATTTAAACCATTATCTAGCAGCCACTTTGACACTCTATCCACTACAAGGGGTCAGTCTGTGTCATAGAGTATCACAGTGTGACACCTTGTGAAACATAGCAACAGTGACAGGAGGGTTTAAATATTCGATAAAATAAACCACTAAAATACTGTATTTTCTTTCCCCATCTAATGATGTTTTAAAAAACATTGTGTACATTCTAACTTATCTATACGCCATTGTGAATTTTTAAACAGTTAAATTAAGTATATGACGTATATATTTATATGCTGTTTCAAATCTAAATGTCTGACGTTTTTATTTCAATTTCGAAGTTTTAATTCATTATTAATTATTTTTCAATTGATTTTACGTTCTGTAATAAATAAAATATTAAAGTGAAATTATAAAAACGGTTAGTTAAGTGTTTTAAACCCAAAAATTAATTAAAAATGTTTATAAAATAGATATGTAATATATAATTCTCAAAATGGGGTACCCAACCTTAAAACTTGGATCCCAAGAAGAAACACTTCTATAAATAATATTTAACGCATATAAAATATAATTTAGCTATCCTAATCTCTTAAGTGGACTAATAACAATTATTTGTATACTTTTATTATGCTAATAACTTTAAAATTTCGGTGAAAAATGTTACAATTTATAACTCATGTATTTTGAATAATGATCATCCATCATATTAAAAATTCACGAATTCAACAAAAATTGTTCAATATATATATATATATATATATATATATATATATATATATATATATATATATATATATATATATATATATATATATGTATTTCTTAAATTAAGTGAGGAGACATTAAATGTGAGGTGAATTTAAATTGAAAAATAATCATTCTATTAATAATAATTTTTTTTATCAAAGGTTTCTTTCAGAAATAACTTCATTAAGATATAAATGTCAAAACTGTTCGGACTTATAACCCCGTTCGACAATCGGGTCTTTTACCCTATTTTTAAATAAAATTGATTTGAATGTGAGTGTATATGTAGTATGTACGTATGTTTACAGTTTTACACATACATGCTGAACTGTGTTGAATCTATTCAGTGTTTAAATCATTGTATTTTATGTATGTATTTGTTTATATAGTTTTTTATTTTTTTAAATACTGTCGGCTTCCGGGGAAGTTTCCTATAAAAGTGCTCGGGCCTTATAGTGTTAATATGTATGTACATCAGTGGCGACGCGTGGAATTATTTCCTGGGGAGACACAGTCTTTTTTACCATATTGAAATAGACTTATTTTGTACCTATTTTTAGTCGAATTTTCTCCGAAAAATTAGACTTATACAGTCTATACGATAAGAGCTGCGAGAGGCGAGACCAGGGGCGCTATCCGTTTTCGGACCCGTAGAACACGATTATGTAAAAAAAAAAGATGTCTGATATATATATATATATATATATATATATATATATATATATATATATATATATATATATATATATATATATATATTTTCCCGCAACCTTTTAATATGTGTAGGGCCCCCCTATGGAAGTTAAGAGATGAAATTTGGTAAGTGGGGCTTATTCCGATGCACAACAATACTATCAAAGTGGGGTCAAATTTTGGGCAAATTTTTTTTCGGACCCGACCTTTAAGGGGGTGGTGGGGGGCGGAAAAGCAATAAAACTTTTCCAAACCGGTTTTAAATAATGTTTCGGTCAATTATCTACAACATATCCAAAATTCAGCTTCCTAGGATGATATGGTGGGAGTAGAGGGGGGAAAAACGATTTTCGCTGGATCTAACAGGCCCCCAGCCCCCCAGAATTAACGTAGAGGGTTGAAATTTGGTGTGTTGATAAAGTTCGTACCTAGGTTGTGCTTTTTGGAGGTTTTAATATTTTACCCTCACCCCCCTCATTTTTAAGCTACAATTTCATGCATTTTCGACGTTTTCGAAGTTTGTACCACTCGCACAGGTCACCCGAATAAACCTAGAGGGCTGAAATTTTGTATTCGGATTGAGTTAGTATCAAGGGGGTGCCTTTTGGGGGTCTCGACTTTTAACCCCTACCCCCACCATTTTTATACCCAAAAGAACATGATTTTTCTTGTTTTTTAACAGTTTCGTTCGGGTCAAAATCTCCCCAAATAAACCTAGAGGGCTGAAATTTGGTGTACAGGTTAAGCTAATAGCCAGACACTGTTTTTTGGAGATTTCAACTTTTAACCCTGTTTTCTAACATGTCTAGAGACTCCATAAGGAAACCTAGAGGGCTGAAATTTTGTACGTGTATTCAGTTAGTATCCAGCTAGTACCTTGTAGGGAGTCCGCATCACTTTTCCCCCCACTTCTCCCATTTTTACATCGGAATTGAATGCTATTGTTAAATGTGTTTTAAAAGCATTATGTTTATTCTAAATACAAGTAGGCGAATAGTAATTTTAAAAAATTTAAAAAAAAGTGAACTTACTTTTATGACAAATGAAATACATACATATTAAGTAATTTAAAAATGTTATTAAAGTCACTGTTTATTTATAAATTAGGAATTTTGGATTTTTAGTATTTATAAAATAGAAATTTTGGATTTTTTTGGAAAGAAAAAATATCTTTATAAAGGCCTTCCAGTTTACTATTTAAGGTCCTTTTTTAATTTTTAAAACTAAAACATAAAGGCAATTAGCGGATAAACATGGGCAGGAATGTCCTCGTACGAATTGTGTTGGCTTTTTTTCTGCTACCTGTTTTTGGCACAAAATTGAAATTTACTGAGATACAGCCCTTAAATACTTAAAACCTTTTTTTAAAGCCTCGATCAGCCGAACACTCATCACCAGTTTTGAAACCAACAAAATGACAATTCGGTTGTAGACTTTCAATCACATTTCGCTTGTAGACATTCAATACCGAAGATGAAGGGGAAAATTCGACTACCGTGATGGGGCCCCGCTGCTCACGGCGTTTTTATTTTAATCACTAATCTCTTTATTAAAGCTTTTTTATATGACCCAGGACTTCGATTGTAAAACAAAAATATCGAAATTTTTGACCAGACATTTGTAATTGTTGTACCAAGAGTAAAAGATGCTGGATTTTTTTTTGTTTTGTGATTGGTCTGAATTAAACATATAAAGGTCTTCAAAAAATTAGAGATTTTAAAATAACTCTAGTTACAAACTTAGTTGTTTAGATAGTGTTTAAATATATTTTATTCTAAGGTAGTATCCATTTAAAAATTTAAGACATCCGAATTACACTAATTGTAAGTAATGAAAAGGAGAAACTTCATAAGTAAAAAATTTAAACAGATAGTGGAGAAAAACAAATAAAAATAAATACACATTTTAATAAAAAGTTATAAAAAATAAACAACAAAATCTAAAATTAATTCATTTTAATATTAAAATTAAAAAACTGAACTAAACCAAAGGGCAATAATCTATTAACACAAGATCAAAAATATGATTAAATTTCACCATTTCACAGACTATATAGCCTATATAGTACCAAATACGACCAAATACCTACGTACTATGTCGCTATACTGCTATCGCTGCTATCTACCGAATGTATGCACATTATAACTAGTATACAGTTGCACTGATATGTACTGAGGACAATAAAAAAGACACAGGAAAGAATGTTTCCCTTGAATAATTGTTTCAGTTTTTTTATTATTATTAAAAAAATACTGATTATATTTTAGTTATTTTTGTACTATTAGAAAGATTACTACATTTTACATAGAGATAAAAAAAATTTTTTGCAAAATTTTTCTTAGTTTTTGGATTATAATGGTGTAAAAATTGGAAAAGATTTGCATACATGTATGATATAGACTGTGTCAGTGTGTGTGTGGATGTATAAAATGGGATGTTTGTTAAGCATACACACAAAGCCAGGAGAATCAAAAGGAAAGTTGTCTACGTACTTACGTATTGTCCATTCTGTTTCTGTCTAACCACATACACATAATATAATATAAATAACTATATATATAAGTTTATATTTATCATGCATATGTATATGTATACATTATTGTAAACGTATCTAAACGTATGTATATTGGATATTCTTAAATGTGTTTTGTTTGGAAATGTGAATGTATAAAAATGGACAATATTATTGTATAAATTTCATAATTATTTTAAATTTTATAAAAAATTTTAAATTTTGTGAAGGTTAATTTTTTTGGGGAGACACTGTCTCCCTTGTCTACTCTCACGCGTCGCCACTGATGTACATACATATATTTGTCTACAATTTTTTAATGTGTACTTATTTATTTTTACCTGTTATTATAATACATTATATAGTAAATGTACCTATGTACATGTATACATATCTATGACTTATTTATTATATAGATTCGTTAAAACCATGTTGTTTAACTCATCTATAATCTATATTCTTTTATTTGTATTTACATTGACTATACATTTTTTATGTGTAGATTAATTTCAAGGATCATTTAATTTCAAGGAAAGTCTATGTACATTTGTGTAAATCGTTAGTAAATCTGGAAATATTAAAAGCTAATTTATTTCAAAGCGTTGCAAAACTATCGTTCAGTGCAGACTGAATTGGTTAGATTTAAACCCTACAGAACATTTATGGGGTGAACTAAAACGGCGAGTGAAAAAAAGAAATATTTATAGTCGTAAACTACTGCGAAAAGTGATAGAATTGAAAAATAGTTTGCAATTTCAAATTCAGCCTGAAAAATTAGTTAAGTCGATGTCTCGTAGACTAGAAACCATCATAAAAGCAAACGGTGGTCTTAGCAAATATTAATCAAGTTGTTATTAATAGCTTTGTTCCTTTTTCACGAATTTTTAGTTCAAATCATGCGCAGTTGGAAAAGTTAAAAATAATGCGTTCCTTTTAAAAAAATATATTACTTGTACTGATAGTTCAATGTTCCTTTTACCATGAATTTGAATTTGAACTGAGTTCAAAACAGTTCAATCAGTCCGGGATTTTTGTCAAGAATTTGAACTAGAATTTCAATTTGTGTACAGTTTTGAAAAAATTATCAAAAAAAAGTTAATGAAGAATAATATCTACGTATCTACCCGTTATCTACCATATTTACGATATCTACGGTTAGCGTCGTTAGCGTGGTAACGTTGTCATACGAGTGCAAAGTTACTCAAATTTATTTTTTTATAAATAATAATTAAAATATTTTTGTTGATTATAAATTGTAAATAATTGACGGTAACTGACGCGATTGACACTGATGCTACTTGAATATATATATATATATATATATATATATATATATATATATATATATATATATATATATATATATATATATATATATATATATATATATATATATATATATATATATATATATATATATATATATTATATCTGTAACCCTACTTCCCTATGATTTTTGTTGCTTTTCTCTATGATGGTAGTGTCACACTTCTATACCCTCTATAGACTACTTTTAGAATTTATTGCGTTCCTTTTTAAAAATTCAGGATTATAAGTTCAAGTAATAATTCAGTTCGATCATGCGTATTTGACAAATTCATTATTATTTGAACCGTTCATCATTTTGGAAAAGGAACAAAGCTAATAAAGATATGAAGTGCACGTAGATTTTTGTGTGTTTTTGTTGTTTATAAAATTTGTATTTATCGACATTTTTGCTCTGTTTCTTTTTAATAAATAGTTTAATGAGTGGATAACTTGAATAAAATTTATAAAATACATCACAATAAATTATTTACTCGATAGCTAATGTTTTCCTTGAATGAACGAAGACTTCGTGAGTAACTATATCTAAAGAAACGAAATATTTTTATTCTTTTAACAAAAATAACAGCATCAATAGTATGTACAGTGATCAATTAAAATCACTTAAAAAATTGTATTAAAGAATACCCCTGTCGCAGCATCTGCATAACATAGCGAATTTCGAAATATTGGGCACTGGCGGATCGCATCTAAGACCTGTATCCATTTAAAATAATTCAGCTTTCTAAGAGTGAAAAGATTTTCAAAATCAGTTGAGTAGTTAATTTTTGGCGCTTTTTCGCAAAAGGTGCTTGGCGCATATACCCATCTAAACTAGTTTAGCTTTCTAAAAGTAAAAGAATTTTCAAAATCGGCTAGGTAATTTATTTTTGGTATATTTGGGACCCAAGACCCCGAACGGACTTTGTACAGCATAGTGCTATCCACCTAAAATAAGTTAGTTCTCTAGCAATGAGAAAATATTGAGAATCGGTTCGGTAGCTTATTTTTATCCTATATAATATAGGATATTTTATCTTTCTAACAGTAAAACTATTTTTAAAACCCGTTGTGTATTTTTCTATGCCGCATTTGCATCCACAGGACAGTTGTGGATCTTACATAACATACTGTACTTATCTAAAATAGTTTACCTCTGCAATAGTGAAAAAATTTTCAAAATCCGTCAGTTATTTTATTTTTGACACTTCTGGGTCCCATCGACTTTGACGGACCTTACATAACGTAATCTATAACTATCTAAAATAGTTTAGCTCTCTAACAGCGAAAAAATTTTCAAAATCGGTCGGTTAGTTTATTTTTGGCGCTTAAAAGATCCCAGGACTCTGGCCGACCTCATACAACATATAAGCTAAATCCATCTAAAATAGTTTACCTCTGTAATAGTGAAAAAATTTTCAAAATCAGTCGGTTATTGTATTTTTGACACTTTTAGATCCAATGGACCCTAGCGGACCTCACATAAGGTAATCTATATCTATCTAAAATAGTTTAGCTCTCTAACAGTGAAAAAATTTTCAAAATCGGTCGGTTAGTTTATTGACATTTTTGGGTCCCATGGACCTTGGCGGACCTTACATTACGTATTCTATATCTATCTAAAATAGCTTAACTCTTTGACAATGAAAAAATTTTCAAAATCGGTCGCCTATTTTATTTTAGACACTTCTAGATCCAATGGACCTTAGCGGACCTTGCATGAGGTAATCTATATCTTTCTAAAATAGTTTAGCTCTCTAACAGTGAAAAAATTTTCAAAATCGGTCGGTTAGTTTATTTTTAACACTTTTGGGTCCCAAAGACCCTGGCGGACCTTACATTACGTAATCTATATCTGTCTAAAATATTTAAAATAGCTTAGATCTTTGACAGTGAAAAAATTTTCAAAATCGATCTAGTTCTTTAAAATTTTTTTCCTGGCATATAAACATTATTATTATGTTATCTATCTATAATATTTAATAATATTATATCACGACATTACCCTCATTATCTTGTTCATTTAAAATTCAATAAAAAAATTAAAAAAATCTTCATTACACATGCTTAAAATATCTGGTTAATTTTAATTTAAAAAAATGAGACAGAGATATGGTATTTATAATACATAGATTTTGAATAACTACCGTTTGTTTTACGTAAAAAAATGAAATTTTTGTATATGTTATAAGCAACTGAGACAGAAATATAAATTACTTATTACAATGACAAAGAGAGGAAAATAAGGCAAAAGTGAAAATTACGATTTTCTCGAAAACTACTTAACATAGAAAGAAAATTATAAGAACATTTTCTTAATGATTGTTTTTTCCTTTTCAACGATGTAAAAAATCGAACTGTCTTATGATAGGATCGAATGATAAAAAATGGCCAGAAAACCTACTTCTGGGCATTCGACGTGTCTGGCTAACGGACTTAGCCAAGCCAATTCAGAATCCAGCCCGCACACAAAATTTCATAAGCGCTAGACGTTTCGTTCGAGAGTTATCGTGGGAACACATAAATATATATATATATATATATATATATATATATATATATTATATATAAATTTTAGTGAATATCATTTTCGTATTCTAGGGACCTCAAAACATATTTCTGCCATAGTCCCGGACTCAGATTGCGTCATGAGACCTACTGTAATAGCTGAATTTCGAGTTTTCGAAATTCGCTAAAATGAGTCAACGCCAATTAATATATGTAATATGTATAAATCATAATTATCATAAATATTGATTTTGTCTTTTTTAGTTACGCCAGCACATTTTTGATGAATGGACAGGACCACTCTGCATCACTTCCAGCATAAGAAATAAACCCAAGCAATAAATACAATCAGTATCATTCTGCTTCATTATTAGCAATATTCATATTTAAGATCGTCATTGTTATCGCTATTATTTAATATTACATCAGAAACCTCCTCAGTAGAAATATCAAGTCAGCTAATTTATATCTTTTTATTTTTTCATTTCATTTCTTTATTTACTTTTTCGTATTTTTTAAATTTTTTTTTTAATTTTATAATCGACTTTTTTAGAGCATTTTTTTTTTTTTGAGTTTGCCTTTTGGTAAGACCTATTGGTAATTTTTGAAAAAAAATATCAAAATAAAAACACTTTGACCACTTGTGAATAGTGTCCATAAGTACCCCATTAAAATGTCCACATGTGTTGTTACTCAAAAGATGTGCTATTACTCAAAGCAATACTGTTAAGAGAAGCGACGAAAATCTTTGAGTTTTATCAAATTTAGTATATTGTTAGCAGAGAGAACGGAGATCAACAGAGGTTACTTTTTGCCCCGGGAAAATATCTCACTGCTGAGGGAAAATATATTTAAACAAAACAGTGAAATAACGACAACTGAGTATTAAAAAAAGGAATGATTCATTTCAAATTTAGTATGTATATAGGTACTGTCTATAGAGGAAACGAAAAAGGATACAAGTTACTTTTACTCCGAGAAAATATCTCCCCGACTAGAAATTTTTCCTTATTTGCAGAAAGTATCATCGGGTCCTTATCAGGTTTAGATAAGGTAATCCCTAATAGGGAAAACCTGATAAGGCCCTTATGGGGATGAGGTCAGGATAACCTTCTTTGAAAAAAAAAAATATTTTTCATCGGGTTAACCTGATGAGGAAATTATCAGGTTCATGTCAGGATAACCTCACTTGTAAGATAAATATTTTTCAACAGGTTATCCTGATCAGAACCTCATCAGGATCATATAAGGATAATCTTACGTAAAAAACATAAATTTCCTATCGTGTTATCCTAATCAGAACATTATCAGGTCCATGTCAGGATAACCTTACTTGTAAGAAAAATATTTTTAACAGGTTATCATGATCAGCACCTTATCAGGATCATATCAGGATAACCTTATGTCAAAAACATAAATTTCCGATCAGGTTATTCTACTCAGAATATTATCAGGTCCATGTCAGGATAAACTTACTTGTAAGAAAAATATTTTTTAACAGGTTATCATGATCAGAACCTTATGAGGATCATATCAGGATAACCTTACGTAAAAAACATAAATTTCCTATCGGGTTGTCATACTCACAACATTATCAGGTCCATGTCAGGATAACCTTACTTGTACTTACTATAGTATATAATACAATCTCATGTAAGCTTACATGATTTTTTTGTAACTGAATCTGTAACAAAATAACCTTAAAATGTAAGAAAATTGTTTCATTTTTAAACGTTTAATAAGACTATATTCCTCAATAACTGAAAAAACTTATAATTTTTTGGTTTTGTTTAATAATAAGAACTACTCTCATCTTCTTTATTATATACATTTGGGTACATATATATTCCAACGTAAGTAAGATACTTGTAGTTATAGCATTCTTTTGCTGTACACAAATCTTGTGTTACTTCCTTGCTGTTCAAAACAGGTTAACATTTTGTTTCTCTTAAATCGAAATTTGTGTTAATATTTTCATTTGACACAAACACGAAATGTTACATTTAACATTGAACTCATTTTATATTGAAGTATTAATACTGTATGTATAATTTAACATTGAGCTAAGGGGCCGTCCATTAATTACGTGATGTTTTTTTTTTGCATTTTTTAACCCCCCCTCCCCCTTGGTGATACATGGTGAGGTTTAAGGCTACCCCCCTCCCCCCCTATATCACGTGTATTTTTTCGTACCTGCAAAGAATCTAATTTTTTTTAATATTTATAAAATACTGGTATAAGTATCATCTAATTTTATTATAAAAAATTAAACACTACTATAATAACGTTCAGAAGTAGACAGAAAGGTTGCAATTTTTTTTTTTTTTTTTTGATTGACATAAAAATAATAGAAATGCGAAAAACTTTTTTGTACTAATACATGAACATTACTTAATATACAGTATTTTCGGACCACGGATTAGCAAGACTTTCTTCAACACCAATAACTGGATAAGCATCTTGCAAATCAGTTGTTGGCACAGTGCTTTGTTGAAGATCAACATCGGTTTCATCAAGCCACTCGGCGTCATCATTTTCGCGCACACGCAGAGAATCTCTCTCGATCTACCGTTCGATCGTCGCGGGAGGATGCGGGAAGGACGAACATTGTGCATCTCTGGACTATTATATTGATAGCGAATCAAGATCACACTACAAGCCGATTTCGATTTTGTACGCGTTTGACGAAAAAATAAATACATGTAACGCCGCTTTTCGGTTGAGTATCGCGCACTTGCCGAAAAAATAAATACACGTGATATATTACTTTACCTCCCCTCCCCCTTGTGATATTTCGTGATTTTTTATGGGACCCCTCCCCCCCTTTCAAACCTCACGTGATTAATGGACAGCCTCTAACCCGATGAGGACAGCTTGATTAGGATTCAATAAGGTTTTCCTAATTAGGATCTGATATGGTAGTCCTGATGAGGATCTGATAAGGTAGTCATGGTAAGGACCCGATGACTGTTTTGCGTGACAAACCTGATAAGAACCTCATACGGTAATCCTGATCTGGACCTCATCAGAATGTAAGGCACGCCTGATAAGGTCCTTGTCTGGACCTTATTAAAATTTCTAGTCGGGTCAATCTCGTGGGTAGTCTTATTCCCGTGGAAAAATATATTTAAGACGATATAAAAAAAAGAATCGTTGAGTTCATTCGATCTTTGCATATTGTTCAAAGAATGTTATAGGCTACTTTTTACCCGGGGAAAACATTTTATTTCTGTAGCCAGGTAAATGCTAGTAGATAATATAAGTAATTTTATAATGTCATGCCATTGTAATGAAAATTTTGGATAAACTTGCCTTTGAAATTAACCTCTGTATCCTATATATTTTCTATATTTTGTTGATACAACACAAATAATGGGTACATATTCAGAAGAGTATTCAGAATACATATTTTCTTGTGTCTATAATAATACCAACAGTGCTCGTATCCATATCTGGTATACACATACATAATATACTCGTTTAGTAGGTAGTAGATGGTGTGTGTACTAGTGTGTATGTATGCATTCATCATATTTTCTATTTTCTATATTTATTCGTATTATGTTCCATATCCTATTTCGAATTATTATTTTATAATCAATAGCTCTCGATGAATGGATTAGTTTGTGGTATTTTATCCGGAAAATATCTGTCTGACACTAACTTATATATAATTACATATTTTCTACAGATTTCGTGTAATTCAATTGATTAATTCAAACAGCTTTCAAAACGTTCGTAAATTTCTGCTATTCGTATTTTTCTAATGAATTCTTTATTTTATTGTTTGCTTTCAATTTTTTTTTTATTCCTCTATCTCTATATGTATGTTGGATTCATCTCACAATTAGTAATCAATACAAGGTCTTCTTCTCTGAAATTACTTTTTTTTAATTCCAAAAAGTAATATGCGCTTCAGTGAAAGTTTTGCTGATTATCATTCTCAGTGTTTAAAACGCTGATCAGTAAGTGTTTTCAGTATATTAATATTTTCTTACATCCAGGGACATCTCTTCGTGTCATTTTAGCTACTCTCTTCTTCTATTACATACGGTGCTATTTAATATACCCACCTACTGATTGTAGTGATTTTCATATATTCATTAATAATAAAATTTACTAGGTTTATAAAGATACTGTTTGAAATTGTAGAAGATAAAAATGTAGATATTCATTTTCAACGAACTAAATTCACCGTATTTTCTACTGAATATATATACTATAGAGCAGACGTTCTCAAAGTTTTTGGCTTGCAACTCCTTTTTGCACTTAAAAATTTCAAAATACCCTCAAAATATGTAGAAATGGGTAGAAAATGTCCAGAAATGGTATATAATCTGTAATCAATTGTTTTTTCGACCCCGCACTTAGAGAATTACTGCTATAGAGTATAAATAAATTAAGTTTGTTCTTGCAGTTAGTTTTATCAGTTCCGAATTGGCTGAGTTCGCGCAAACTAAAACAGCATGTTTTTGGAGAAAAATTCCGATTTCAGTATTACTACAATCAAGTTTGATGTTCTTTTGAACCACTGAATAATTCCAACTGATTCTAAAACTAAATTTTCAGTAGTACGTCTAGAGCGAGTATTACAAATCATATAACAGGCTTTTTGAAATAAATTCTCTGAAAAACCACAATGAATGCAATATATAAATACCCCTGTCGCAGCATTCTACATGACATAGCGAATTCCCGCTTAAAAAATTAGCTTTTTTCGGAAACTGTTATTTGTCTACGAGACGATGACCTCTGACGCTGTCGTTGTCTACATTGTGATCTATCTCTTTTTAGCATAATATTCCGTCTGTCACTTTCTGGCATAACAGTTCGTGCCAGTCAAGTATTTAACATTCGAGTGTTTTCGTTATTCACGAATACTGGCGAGTTTTAACGGCATGGGAAATTAAAATCGATATTAATTTATAGCATAGGATACAATATAATATATTTTGTATATTTTTATTTTTTTATTTTGAATTTTCCATACTTTTTATTAGAAATTCTTATGAGTTTTATTACATAAAGTAACGTTTTTCTGTTATCAACAAAATAAATTCCGTTGAACAAATATGTATTAATCGAGAGTATTTATAACAGATTTAAGTTTTTAGATGCCCATCTCTAGCGTCAATTGCTTCTCCTCTTCGCTTCGTCCTGCTATTAGAGACCATCGCCTACAGAGAAATAATAGTTGACACAGAATAATATTTTAAAGACCTTTTTTGTGTGATTTTTCTTCTCGTTTCAGTGGTGTAAAAAAATGTCGCAAAAATTTTTAAATAAAGGGAAATTTTAGTAAAAAATTAATTTTTTAATGGAAATTGACAAAAAAAACCATGTTTCGAGTTAACGAATTCGTCCAACGGTTTGGGACTTCCAATATTGGGACACCAAATTTCGTAAAAGTAGGACGTTTCGTTCGAGAGTTATCATGCGGATACACCCACACACACCCACATATATATATATATATATATATATATATATATATATATATATATATATATATATATATATATATATATATATATATATATATAAACATTAACGAATATTATTTTCGGTTTCTGGGGATCTCAAAACAAATTTCTACAATAGTCCCGGTCTCAGGTCGCGTTATAACAGTGGTTGTAATGGCTGAATTCCGTTCTGGAAATTCGCTAAAATGAATAACAATCTGGCATTCTAGATGGCATCACGAAATAATTCTTAAATAATCTAAGAGATTACTTTAGAGTGAAATTTCGATATAATTTCAGCTTCTCAAGTAACTGCACTGTAATTTTATTGTACCAATGTGTACCAATAAATTTGAATTTGTTGCAGAAACAAAACCAATTGTTTCGCATATCTGAAGTTCTAATAAACGAAGGAGTCAAATTTCTTTTATAATATGTACTATTGTTAGGACAATAGCATTCTCATTTAAAATATTGTCTTTTAGAAATCGTGTTTGACTTTTGATTCTAAGAAATAAACAAAATTCTAGTTATATGTAAAGTATATTCTGAAAATACTCTTACATTCAAGTCTTTTCTAATTATATCCAAGATTTCCAAGGAGTTTAATTTTTCAAAAAGGTTATCTAAATAAGCCCAAATATTTTAAATTAACCTTTCTGCTGCCATCTATTTATAACCTCATTTTTCCAAATTCCTGTTCTATCAGTAATTTTCAAGGATTTATCAAATGTTAAAATTAATAATTTACAAACATTTATTTGCCGTATTTTCCGGCGTATACCGCGCACCTTGAACGCACAAAAATATTGTCCAAATTTCGTGGTGCGCGTAATGAGCCAGTTATAAAACTGAGTTCTGTAAAAATTATGACGGTTTAATTTTAATACTAGCTGGCCCAGCCTCGCGTTGCTGTGGCTCAGCAGTTATAATTAATTGAATTAATTTTTTCTTATGATTTTGATACAATCAAATCAATATTTACTAATAACGCTAAAAATAGTTTAGCCAATTTTAAATCATATGGGACTGAGAATAGGCGCGAGAATAAAGTGCTTGGCTTCGCTCGCTAAACAATTCAAAATTCTATAAAAGGTTAATTCCATGTAATGCTTCGCTCCGCTCACCATACGAAAATAGGGGTTGATAGTAGAAGGATGAAAATTTAGGGTTATATGTATTTTTTTATGCCACATCATAAAAAAAAAAATTAAAAAAAAATTTGTCTAAAAACTATAAAAATAAAATTTGGGGTGAACCCCCCCTTATCACTTAGGGGTATAAAAAATAGATAACAACCTATTCTTAGACCTACTATATATATCTATATATATATATATATATATATATATATATATATATATATATATATATATATATATATACATATATATATATATATATATATATATATATATATATATATATATATATATATATATATATATATGCATTTGGATGTCACTGGTATATACACATTTAATGTATTTAAGAGGGGGTACAGATTTCCGCTATTCGGATTTTCTAAAACGAGTGCAGTTGTCCATCAGATTTAAATCATAAAAATTTATTGCAGGATTATTTTTGAGTTCCGAGTGCAGTTGCCCTGCGCCCTGTAAAAGATTACTTTTCTTAATTTTTAAGTAGCTTCTGTTTTTACAACCCGCATCGAAGATAGTTTTGTCAATGAATGTAATGTAATTTTTTCAAAAACTATTTTCTTCAAAATACTATTTTTTTTATACTATTTTCTTTAAACACATTTCTTCAATTTCCGTTTATAAATTTATCAAAAGGTAAGAGAAAAATATAGTAACAAGGGAAACGGGCTTTGAGCAGCAATATCAAACTCTACGGTGTTAGTAAAGTTTGCTATGAATGGATCCTACAAACTTCACTTTGATAGGAAACAATTAAATTTAATTATTAAACAGAATCTATTCCCATAACGTAATTATGTAACACAAGCTAACAAACTGATTTATAAGTTCATACATACATGAATACAAGCTTCTTTTAACCAAACAATCAATTATTCACAAAACGTAGGTACTAACGAAAAAAACAATCTATAGCCTGTACAGCAAACGTCCATAAAAATGTGAACACATGTTAATGCACCATTGTGTAAAGTTTGATCACCGCCTATAAATGCACTTAATGCGACGGATTTAAATAATTTCATAATTTTTTTAACCAATTGATTTCAACAACTACGTCGTACTTATTTTTATTAACGAATTTTCAGAATGAAAATTCACCTATTCCAGCCATAGTCATGGTAAGGTTTGAGGCTAGAACTATAACAAACATTTGTTGTTTGGAACGGAAGCATTGTGATCACTTTTGAAATATGAAATTTTTTTTCCCAAAATGAAATTTTTCACGCGTGTTTTCGTTTTAGAGGTTCTTAAATAACTTTGGTTTCGTGTTTCTCTGTTGGTCCGTCCGTTTGTGTCACCATATCGCATCAAATGGCATAACTTTTGAACTATTCGGTTGAAATATAAAAATGAAATATTTTTGATTAAATTTTCAGAAATTATGCGGTTTGGTTCCTAGCTGAACTACATAAAATTTTAAGATATGCTACTGATATGAATATGGCCACTTAAGAATCGTTGGGCGAGCGAAGCAATACACTATAAAAAACCGACGTCTGAATCTTCACCTGTTCGATAAAAATACGAGGTCAACAGAGATAATGCAACTCCTCGTATTCCATATGTTTCTAATTTTGAATGAATTATATTATAATCCACATAGTTATATTCATTGGTTAGGTCTATAAACATAATTGCTGGTGTACACTTTTTATTCCATGTTGCTGTAATAATATGTAAAGTTTCAGAAATTGCAGGAGTGAGTAAAAGTGTATATCTATCGTGAAATAGATATACCCTTTGTAAAACCAAATTGAACCTCTGACAAAACGTCAAATCTCGCTAGAAATGTTATAAGTCTTTTGTTTATAACATTTTCAAATACCGTATTTTCCGGTGTATAACGCGCACCGGTGTACAACATTGAAAAATTTGGTAATAACGAAATTGGTCTATAATTCTCGATATTCAGTGTTTCCTTTCTTAAAGAGAGGTATGACTGTAGTATTTTGTAATTGTGATGAAAACTGGCCATAAAGAAACATATTATTGTTTATACAGTTAAGTGAAATCGCAAATACGAGTAATATCAGAGCAACATTTATAATGGCTTTGACGGGAATACCATCACTACCAGCTCATTCTGCCCATGTGCGGATGGGCCTACAGATGTAAAATGGTAGCAGGAATATATACCGTGTGAGTTTTCTGAGAGTTGTCATTTTAATTACAGCCAAACCGTTGTTTTAACCGGAAAATTCTTCAAATAAGAGTTGTAGATATCGACGGGGGTAACCAATTGCTATAATCAGGAGCTTTATAGCTCTTATGGTTTTCGAGCTATGACACAAACTTACCTTTTTTTTTAAATAGAATAGTATACTTATTTATTAATAAAAATTATTCAACAAAACAACAGAAATAAAAAATAAAAAAATAAAAATTTTTATCTTAATTTTTTTTTCAAATTTTGCAACTTTCGCGCCTAAAAGTGATTTGTTTAAGTTAATATTGTGGAATTTAAGAGTGCGTTGTTCAAACCGCCATCGTTATTTACGTTATAATTGTGCAGCTAAGAAGTAATTGTATTTATGCTACATGGATGGCTTTACCGTATACAACGCAAATGACTAATTCAAAATGTCAGCTCTTTAAATACCGTAATTTTATTAATTTTTATTCAATATTTTGTGTTTATATTGATTTACAACTAAAATGTATCCACCTGGAATGCAGCTAATTGAAAAAATGAATTGAGTAAACGCGGAACGTCATTAAATGGTAAAAAAACTGATCTTGTTTTAAGTAATTTTTTTTTAATTTACAATATTTCGATAATTTATGTAAATTAGTTATAGGTACTTTATTGGAGTATTTCCAATAACTTAATATTGTGTTTACTGAAGATAGAATAACGATTTTATTCTCATATTTAATTCAGTTTCATGGAAGTTTTGGAAATGACATAACCTCTTATTTTACCGAAGGAACATATTCATTGTTATTTTAAAAGGTAAGGTTAATTCCACAATTTCAAAATAATTATTTACAATGTAAGTAACCAAAGTTTTTGTTTCATAGGATTCTGTAAAGATTCAGTGAAACAGGTTCAGTATGAAGTTAATATAAAACTGCCAGAGCATGGTACTTCTGAGAAAAAATTCAAGAAATAGAAAAGTTAACGCGAGGAAACTGCCCCTAAAAATTTGCCACCAGGGGCCTCTGCCCCGCGTGAGCATAGTGTAAATCCACCACTGGGTATACGAAACTACCAGCAGAGCTGGGAAAAATGGTTCATAGAAATTAAAATAGAAAATGGAAAATTGTTTTCAAAAATGCATTTAAAATATAAAATGGAAAATGATTTTGCTGAACATATTTAAAATAGAAAATGGAAAATAGCTATTTAAAATGAATTATAAAATGCCAAATGCCTCACCTTTTTTTACTTTAAATTCTATATATTTTTTATCAATATTTAAAAAAAAGTTAAGAAAATTTCAGACGAACTGAAATTAAATAAAGACAGTGTTTTGAGAAAATTTTGTAAAATTTACATGATATGAAAACAAAATTTAACTCTTGAAATATTGTTACTTTAAAATATTGTAAAATTTAATTCAGCCTTGACATATTCAAACCTTGACTACACTACAACTGTGACTTCTAAATTATGAAAATCATCTATTCGAAATACAAAACATTTCTTATCGCCGTGTCTTAAAGATAGTAGTACACAACTTGAGTCAGAAAAGTTTGATTTAAGAGAACTACAATTCTAGTAATAAATTTAATTCAAGTGACACTGCAACTCCAGTTATAAAAAATTTGAATCAGTTAAATAAACTTACATTTAATTTACAATTTGTTAGACTTCAAATCGTTCAGTTCGAGTTCTATAATTAATATAAAGCCGATTCTACACGAGGCTATGAACGTTTCTTCCAACGTCCGATCGAACGTTTGATGCAAGTAAGTTCGACAGTTGGTGCTACGAATGTTCCTGTTACACGGTGAATCGAATGTTTGATCCAATACATATGATGATGTATTGGTACAAACGTTTATTCAGTGGACGAGGATGTCATCTGTCTGATGTTATCTATAATGTTATACACTGATGTTGTCACTCTTCATATGAACGAGTCGTGTAGCCGTTGAGTCGAACCAACGAACAATGTCCTTCAAACGTTCGAAGCATCCCTTTGACTTGGTGCAAGAATACCGACATCGGCTGGAACATGGTCAAATGCGAACGTTTGACTCTCGGCATTGGACGCTCGTGGGTTCGAACAATGGCCACATGATGCGACGAATCATCAAACGTCCAATGTTGGAAGGTGTTCGTAGCATCGTGTAGAACCGGCTTAAGTCATAAGTGTCATACATGTGCACATAAATTTGAGAATAAAATAGAAAATCCAAAATGCCATTTTGTATTTTAAATACACATTTAAAATGAAATCATTTTAAATAGTTTCCAGCCCTCACCAACAGAAAATAATATCGTAATTTGATTGTATATATCTATAAATCTTTAAAAGTTATTTATGTAAACAGAGACAGTAAATTTATTGAAAACATGTTAATAAAACTGGAAAATTTTTATTACATTTCAAACCAGCTATTTTAAAAAAAATTTTGTACAGAAATTATGATTTTTTAATAAAACAGTAACTTGAATTGACATTGTATATTTATTTTTATTATTTAATAATTTTACAATAAATACAATTGTATTGCCGCTACCATGTTATTCCAAAATTGCACCAAGTGACATAACTTCTGAACTATTCAATTCTTTTTTATGAAATTTTCAGAAATTATGGGGTCTCGTTTCTAGATGGTCCCCTATGAATTTTAGTGCAATCGGAGGAACGGTAGCTACCCCGCTACTATGAAATCCCATTAACTGTCAATATCTTATTTACTGTTAGTCTCATTTCGCTCAAATTTTTAGGGTATTTTGGAGGTTAGTTTCTAAAATATTTTTGCTATTATTTCATAATTTAGCCTTTAAGTGTCTTGAGTTACAACAATTTTTTATGAACTTTAAGGCGAAAATATAATTTCACGGTATATATATATATATATATATTTGGTAGAATATTGTTTTAAAGTCTTTTACGAGTACGAGGAAGCTGTGTGCCACACCCCATTGGCAGTGTATTTAGCAATAGTTTTTAATAATGGCACATAATGAGATATGAATATAAGATATAATGTGAATTGAATTCTCCCTCAAAAATGCCCTGAACGTTACATCGGCTGTCGGCTGACATTTAATGAGATTTTATGGTAGTGCCGTGGATACTATTACTCCGAATGTAATGAAATTTGTAGGGGACCATCTAGGAAGCAGATCGCATAATTTCTGATAATTTCATAAAAATGAATTGAATAGTTTAGAAGTTAAGCCACTTGGGGCAATTTAGTATATTAATGGAATGACATGGTAGCGACGTAGCTACCGTTACTCCGATTTCGATTAAATTCATAGGGGACCATCTACGACCCAAACTGCATAATTTCTAAAAATTTCATTAAAAACAATCGTCATCATTTTTTTAAATATTTTTTTGAGCTTCTCCAGCTTTCTTTGTAGCTATTTCATTTGCTTTTAAATGTAACTGCTTTAATTTTAAAGTAAATATTCCATTAAATGAACTTTTAAAATTTTTGTTGATTCTTACTGGAAAAGAAATTGAGGTTATGAATATGTTTAAAATACATTTTTTTCAAACGTATTGGTAAAATACATCTCGCAATCTCGAAAATTTTTATATTAAAAATATTTTTTGGACAATTAAATATTACAACAACAGTTGTAATTTGATAACCTATTTAATAAATATTAAGTTGAATATTTGAGGAAAAACTACAAATTATTTTGATAATTAATATATTTAATTAATAAATTTTCCGTTCCTGTAAGGGGCTAATGTGAACATACCATTACAACTTATTTACTATTTTTTTTTAATGTAAATTTAAAATAAACCGTATTTTTTGCGTTCGTTTAAACAAACCTGACCACAGGTTTTGAAAATCAAAACTTAAAAATGCAATTTCTCAAAAATTTGAAATAAAATAATAAAAATATTAGTATAATTGGTAATTTGAAGTAATAAACTAATTTATATAATAGCTTATTTCACGTACGATCACCACACCCCGAAATCTTGATGTCACCGATTTTGATGATATTCTATAATAATGTTCTACTATACCAATAGTTTTGAAATGTCATATTTTTTTTCTCAATTTTAATAAATATGGAAGTTATGGTGTAATGAAGTTTGCCGAAATTTTTTCCAATTTTCGACACTTTCTTAAAGAAAGTTGAATATCTCCGAAGTTATTAAAGATCATTTAACCAAAATTGGTACGTACTTAGGGAACATTATAGGAAGGTATATGTATAAGAATTATCCCCGTCTTTAATATATAGTTAGATTTATAGGTATCCAAACATGACCAAATTTGGACATTCATAGCAAAAAAGCGCCTACTTTGATTTTCGTAAAATTTGTACAGTATATGCGCCATACCCTACAGAATATAATATATGAAAATTGTGATGGAATCTTCAGGACTTTCCATGGGAATGGCGATAATGTGGCGAGAATCCATGAGGTACAAAATGATACGGGTCAAGTGTGATTGTTGGATATATCGATTTTTCAAATGAAAATAAGTAAAAAAGTTCCAGTCAACATATATTCTAAAACTCACCGTTTTCGAGTAATACGTTCTCGAAATTTCACTAAAGTGACAAAATTGACTAGTAAAATGTTATCATTACGTTGACTTTTTGTTCATAAAATCAATTATACTTTTTTAGATCAATATAAAAATGCGTTTTAAATTAACTCCAATAAAAATTTTATTAACACCTTGACGGTCGTAACACTGACCAAGTGTCAATCGCCGATCTTCTTGAAACTTTGCTGGTGTGTAGAATAGGCAAAAATAAGGGACCCGTGCTTTTTTTTTATCGGCCGCCGTCCACTTTTACGGGGTGAAACCAGCCCTTAAATTTGGGAGTTCAAATCGTATTTATTAAGATATCTCAAAAACTATAAGAGACAGAGGAAAACTTTAAATCGATGAAATGTTCGTCCTTAAAAGACCTATTCACCTATATAAGTTAAACCGGGATCGAAGTTATAAGAGGGGCTGGAGGGGTTAAAATGGGGGTAAATTTCCTTGTACAGCCTGAGTGGTTCAATATATCAAATTTTTACCATCATAAATAGAAAGGGCGCCAAAAATTATGGGATACGGATTTTTGCGTTTTTCCGAAATATGTGTGGTATTCAAGACATATAAGAAAGAAAAAATTGGATAGATTATATTTAATTATTATTATTTTCTTATTTTTATACATATTTCTATATTTTTCCTTCTACATTTTTATGTTTATTTCATCATAAAAATGTAAATTTTTACTTTCCGATACGGGGTGGTATTAAATAACATATTAAATTTTAACAAATTCCTTTGACACGTTTTCATTTTATTCAAAAAAAAAAAAAAAAAAAATGGAGTTTTCCCATAAAAGCCCCTGTTAAAATTACAAAACTTTGAAATCGTTTTTCTTAAAATTGGGGTAGTCAATTTCTTTTTCGGTAAGGACTCGTATTACTAGTATGGGATTAAATAAATATCTAGAGAAGTTTCGTTAAAATCCTTTGAAAAAATCGTTTTATCAACCAACTACCTTAATACAATAATATGTTCAAGTTGTTAGAAAATGTGTTGTTAATTATTTAGAATTTAGCTAAATCACTTGAATTAATTTTTAATGACATAATAATTAGCACACTACTGCCGCTCGGTATACTACAGTATAAATAATACGTCGACTTTCGTCGCTGTATTGTATTGTTCCAAATGTATGACCTTGAAACTTTGGAGAAATAGACTTTCAAACATTCAACATCGAATAGGGAAAAAACAAACTTTCAACTTTAAACCAGATTATCTCAGAATTGTATTTTTTTAAAAGTACCTTTGCGGGTACAATTACTAAAAAAAAAAAACTCAATCCGATCAACACCGAATTTATACTATTTATTTATTATAATGGTAGCTTGTCGCTAACCGTAGCATTTTCAATTTTTTTTTAAAAGATTGTTTTTACATCAAACAAATGGTGCCCAAAAAAAGGCGCTCTTGAAATACAGCTGTATTTCCGCTATTGGCAAATATTTCTCTATGAAAAAAATTTAATTAGTATCTCAAAATACGTATTATTCAATGTTGTCAACAGTCTTTAAATAAATATTTATTTTGCTGTTGAAAAAAAATCGAGAAAATGTGGTCGTTTCGCTCGCTGCAACCCCTTAAATTAGTTAATATTAGTATTATTCAGCTCGTAAGAGAATTTCGAATATTCTCACCGGGCTAGTTGAAATACCAGGTAACGTAAGAAAATCTGCATTAAGAACAAATAGTTATTCTGTTTGTCTAGACTACACTGGATACTTGTAATTACCTATTTATAATTACAAATGTACACATTACAGAGTTACTGCAATAATTTGCTAAAATATTGTGTTCTGTTTATTCACATTTACATTTACGTGTGTACTTGGTTGTTGTTTACAAAGCCTCTCACTGTTCAGACTCAAACTGAATGAGTAACTAGCTAATTGATAAGCGCACTGAACACTGATGATAACATTAGTATGTATTTACTATGCGATATACATTTATTTCGTATGAATGGATGTGTAACTGTACTATTACATTTTTATCATCTAACGTTTGATCCACCTGGTAGGTAGATATTTGTACTATAAATGTTAAAATGGAATTCCGTTTTATATTAATTTCTTAATTACATGTTATTCGTTTATAACTGATTAGTAAGTAATAGATTATTTCTCCAGCTTTATTTTTTTTATTTAAAATACAAATAAAATAATGAGAAACTGGTTTCAATTATATTTTCAAATTCTATACACATATTGGTACCCTGATCCACTGATGCAAAGTCATATTTGTTATCATTCATTAAAAGGCGATATTACATTAGTTAATACAACAGATTAAAGATGCGAGTCCGATGGCGGCTGCAGACTGCAGACCACAGACCGCAGCGGCATTGCAATTTCCTGCAGTTTGTGGTCTGATTAAATTCACCCACAGCGACATAAAACTTGCAGTAGTTTCGAAAAACATGAGAGAGGATGTCAGACACTGCTTTTTTGTTTCTTTTGTTAGAAGAGGAAGAGGACAACGATGACTTATTGCTATTACATACAAAAGAAAACCAACCGATCTCATATTTAAATCCAGACAATTTTTCTTCATTGTTCATCAAATGTTTCTGAATCAGAACTAAATAACTTCCTTGATGAATCTTTGATGAACAATGAAGAAAAATTCAGAGACTATTATTGTCGAATGTCTCGAGACGAATAAAAAATAATTTGATTTTGTACTATTTTGTACTTTGTATAAATTTAGGTACAAGCTATAAATGCTGAAAAAAAAAATTAATTTTAATTTTGAAATAAGTTTACAAATCAAAACATCGTGGTAAGTTTACAAATAAAAAAAAATCATGTTGCGGTCGGCGACACAACTGTTATTGCGGCCGGCTACACAAGTGCGGTCACGAAGTGCGGTCAGATTCATACAAACGAGTAGTGTTGCTTGCGGTCTGCAGTTGCAGTCTGCAGTCGCCATCGGAATCACATCTTAATTGTGAATTTCTGTTGTTGTGATAGTATACAGTAAGAATTTAGCTAAAAACCTAAATTTCAATTACTCAATTTTTTAAATTATAAAATTGTTTAAAAAAAAAAAAGAAAAGTAAGAACGACCTAACCTTAATCTATTATCAATAGCATAGAAAACTAGGGGAAGGTAGCCCAAAGCGGGTAAGCTAAGATTGAACGCCCAAAAAAGTGGCTTTTGACTTCGAAAAGTAGATCTTTTTTATTTATATTATCAGACAGAATAGCTATCGAACTTTAAAATGAAACTTCGCTTAAGAAATTTTTATAGGAGATTTATTTTTAATGAAAAAAATACAAAACCTCTGCAAAAACCCGCTTTGCCCGTATAGGTATCCTAAAGCGGGTAATCCTCTGTGGGCAAAGCGGGTAAGTATATTATGAATTAAAATACTGTTATTATTTTTTAATAAAAACTTTCATAACTATATAGAACTTAATAAGAGTAATAATTAGGTACCGGGTTTCTTCTGACAGGTCAGGACCGTACTTATTTCAATAAAATTTTGCAACTAAATTACATTAAATTATGCACATTTGAATGAATATAATTGGTCAAAAATTACATTCTTCACCATTTAGAATACAAACCTAGCATTTTTTATTTGACGAAAGTAAGAAAATTCAAAAATCGGAAAAAATTTTTGTAAAATATATTGAAAAGTTGTTGAATATTTAGACGGTCCACTATAATAGCTAAGACGTACGTATTTACTAAGATTTTTTATTATTGAAAAACAAATTTTTAACAAGCAACTATACTTCTATCTCTCAAAATTGAAAGCAATAAAAAAAGATGAATTTATTTAATTTAAATGACATGTCACATAAATCACATACATAATATAAACAAAAATACTTTTGATAGTCAATTAAAGTTACAGTGGCACTTTTCAATTGTGCAGGTAATAAATAAAAGAAAAAAAGGATGTTTACATAAAATACGTATAAATAATATTTTGATACACATATGTATGTGTGGTGTATGTAACTTATGTACGTTGTTTTTATGAAAATATTTTGAACTTTTAGTCACATTGAGTGCAATATGTATACCTGCATATGCTAAAGACGAAACTGTCTGATCCGAAAGAAATCCGATACCTGGTAATAATTAAGTAAAAAAAAAATTCAAAAAAGACAAAATTAATAAATTTATAACTTTCTTTACAATCTCCATATTGTAGTATACAGCTGAACCTTTTTTTATGCGGTTCTTTTTTGTGAGATCTTTTTATGTGGTTTTTAAAAAAATGACCATAAAAATGCATAATATAAATCAAAATCAAGAGACAGTAAGAAACTTAAACATTTACTATAATGACTTTCTTTGATAAAAAAAACTTTTTAACGGCTTTTAAGCATTTAATCAATATATTGTAAAAGAACATAAGTTATTGCATCATTTAATTTTTTTACAGATGTATTTTTCAAAATTTTCATAATATTATAAAATTGAAATAAAATGTTTCTACGTGTAAATTAATGATTTACCTTCTTTATAGAAGCAACTTCTAAAGAAATTTCTAAGATTTGAGTGATCTGAGTTATGCTTTTTTGATGAAAGTTTTTTTATGCGATCCCGATCCACCACATAAAAAAAGTTTCTTTTTTACAATCTGGATCGAACTTTTTCTTATAGCTATTTATGATATTTTTGAATATGTTTTTTTTTGTGAGATTTTTTTTATGCGGTCCCTATCCACCGTATAAAAAAAGGATGCACTGTATTACTTTAGGTGGTTCCACATCAAAACCACCACAAACAAGGTAGAAATATTATTTTTAAGCTTTTTCCCCCACTCCGTCGTAAAAGGAAAATTTTTTAATTCTTCCCCCTTCCAACAGTTTTTTCCTTTAAGATTTTGTTTCTTTTTTGTCTACCCGCTTTGCCTAATAAAACTTAATTTTGTTAAATTAGAATAATTTCAAAATGAAAGCCGATACATGTCTACCTTTTTCTACATTAAAAGCCAAATGATGATAACATAATGCGGTCATACCAAAAAGATTGCAAATAAAACGATTTGTGATTAGTCACAGAATATGTCTCCTCAAGATTTTTAACAAAACCAACAAAAACATTTGATGATGCTTGACTATGACATTAAACGACACAAGCGCTCAAGTGCAACTGATTAATATTGGTTGATATTCGGTTAATCTCCGTATGCACACGACCTTAAAAAAACATTTGATACAACGATATAAAAGCGCTTATCCGCTTTAGGAAGGGGTACCTGCTTTGGACGATCTTCCCCTACCTACGTTACGTAAGTGGTTAGATTCATCTAGTTCAAAATTTTTGAAAGCATGAATAAAAACCTAAACACACAAACTTCATCCCAAAATTCAAACCAAATAAACGCTGTCTCTATACAATAAATACTCATATTGTCTGAAGAAACAACATTAATACCTACTGAACCAAATTATTCCTTTAATCAGTTAATATAAAAGCAATTAGCGCGCAAAATATTATATTTGCTAGCTCAAGCTCAATAGCTCAGACTATATATATTTTTAAAATCAAAGGAAATACTTCACTAATTCATGCTTTGTCACCAAACAGTTACAATAGATGACATACATTATATAATGTAATCTTAACCCTTTGCGCTTATAAGACATGTCCACACAGTGAAAAAATTTGTGTTCTGCGTAAAAAAAAACTAGTGGTTAAAATTTCTGTGTTAAATAAGTAACCCAACCCTGTGTTAATGTAACATTTAGTGTTTGTGTTAAATGGAAATATTAACACAAATTTTGATTTAACAAAAAAAAAAAAAAAAATGTTTATATGTAAATAATAAACAAATACTCTACTTTGCAAAATACCACTCTTATTTTTGAAACTGTGACAATATTGTTTCAAAAATAAAAGTGGTATTTTGCAAAGTATTTGTTTATTATTTACAAATATGGAATACCATAAAGTAACGCTCAAATCTATTAATGTTTATCTGTTTTGAACAACACAAAAGTAACACAATCTTTGTGTAAAAAGGAAAAGAATGTCTATAAGTACACATATTTGCGTATTTCCAACACCAAAAACTGGTTTCACGCGCATTTACTGCCTTAGCTAAGAGCGGGTGTAGTGGTAACTGGTAGCATCGGTCGCATCGGTAGCATCATTGCCAATCATTGGACATTGTGCGTTCAACAAAACATATGTATGTATAGAAGACGGAATATTTCAAAATCAAAAGTATATTTCTAAAGTTAAATTGGTTTTAATTATATAGATATTAAATATTGATTAGGTATACAGATTGAATTGCTTTCTTTTTTTGCAGAATTCGCTTGAATTAACTAAAAAATTATCGAATATTCGATGTTCGAGATCACATTCAAAGGGCAAAGAAGATCAGGTAAAGAAGGAAGAGTAGTCATTCCGTTTTGTATTCCACGTTCAGTTTGACAACGATTTTCATGTTAATTAAAATTCATATAGTGTTTGAAAAATTGTCAAATTGGATCGGCTGGGACTCGAACCGGGATCTCTTGGTTGCTAGCCAAGCGCCTTACCAATTAGGCCACCGAGAACTTGTTCGAATGCCATTTCAATCTGATAATCAATCAAACACAACCTCTCTTTAATGCGAGACGCAGTTTATATTTTTAATTTCAAATGTTATCGAATAGCGCTCGAACAAGCGGTCGGTGGTCTAATTGGTAAGGCGCTTGGCTAGCAACCAAGAGATCCGGGTTCGAGTCCCAGCCGATCCAATTTGATAATTTTTCAAACACTATGTGAATTTTAATTAACATAATGAATTGGACATTTGCCAAAGTACATCGAGTGTTCAAGTATCAGCTAAAACTGGACATTAAGTGAACATATGAATATTGGTGTATGTTTAAATACGGACAAAAGCCCGTCATACATTATAATGTTTCACAGGCACTCGATAACATTTGAAATTAAAAAAAGAATCTTCATAATTTTTGGGTATTCCTTCAACATTATTTTCATTAAATACCAAGTAGTGTGAAATGCACCAATATCATCGTTGAAATCTTTACGGAAATTGACTTTATCGAAAGATATAATTCTAAAAAATGCGGAAATTTATATTGCGTAACAGAGCGCAACTTTGTAGAAATATTGAATAAAAAAGTTTAAGTATTGAAAAATTATTTTTTACTATTTCCTTTCATTTACATAATAAACAAATAAAAAAAAGACTAACTTAAAAATGTCAAAATATACCAACACATTTATTGAGTAAACTTCTACATTTTAAATCAGTTAATTTTACACATCATTGTGTTAAAAAGGTACACTAAATAATCCTTATATTAACATATTTACTGGTAAAATTATAACTAAGTAATTGTGTAAAATTAACACAAAGTGTATGTCCTTTTGTGTGTTAAATCAATGACACAAATCTTGTATAAAGATTTGACACATATGCTTTATGGTAAAATAACACAAAAAATTGAGTGGACCGTTCCGGACATGTGAAATTTGTTAATTTTAACACAAATTTTTTGACTATGTAGCATGACAAGGTGGTTTGGCCATTAGCTCAACCATATTTTACATATAAACATTAAAATCTGGGTCTGTGGACAATAAATAGCGTTGAACCAACTTTTGAAAGTAACAAATCTAACAAAAAGAGCATTTAAAACATTTAATTCGAGCTTTGAGAAAAAAGGTTAGAAGTTTTTTTTTTTTTTTTTAAAAAAGAATAGGAATAAAAATCATGCGTCATGTCAAGTGTCACATGTCTTACCAGCTAGTCGAAAAACACGTTTATTTTTGCTTGAGTACAAGGAGTTAATAATATTAATAGACTATAGAGCGTTACTTTATGGTACTCAATATTTGTAAATAATAAACAAATATTTTACTTCGCAAAATACCACTTTTATTTTTTTGAAACTGTGACAATATCGTTTCAAAAAATAAAAGTGGTATTCTGCCAAGTAAAATACTTGTTTATTATTTACATATAATGTAACCCCTTCAATGGGGTATTTGACAGTAGTTGACAAAATATCTATTTTGTTTTTTAAATAATTACTCGAGTCATAATGATACTGAATATTGCTTTTTTACAGGTTATTTCATTCAAAAATATAAAAATTTTAATTAAATAAAATTACAAAATTTACGTTAAAAATGAAGTAATCAAAAACATCAAGCAAAAGCAGCTTACGTCAAAGCTCGTTCGAATATGTAGGTATTATACTGTAGTTAGGAAAAAAAATTGTTTACCTTTTTGGTAACTATGAAAGAAATTTTTCATTAGGTATTTAACTCTTTGCACTCAAGCAAAAAAAAAGTGAGTTGTAAATAGGCTGGTAAGACAGGTAGCACATGACAATGACCGAAGTTCTTTTTTTGACGGATTCTTTTGACGTTCTAACCTTGTTTCCCCAAAGTTGAATACTAAATGCGCTAAATACGTCCTCAACGCTGTTTTTATTAGTTTTTATGTCACCGAAGGATGACATCATCTTCGGTGATATTATAACACGGGTCTGTTATCAAAAATTTGAGAGAGGTGGCAATCAGTAATAATAATAATAAAATATATAAAAAATAATTAACGAGTTGCACATGCATATACTAATAAACGCAAGAGGGGTGCATTTTCACTGCACTTAGAAAGTAAATAAAAAACCAAAGCCAAAAATCATAAATTAACACTTTCACCATTATATGTGAAGAATACAGAAAGAAATGACTACAGCAATTTTGCGTTTTCATAAAAGAAAGCTAATTTTTTTTTTTTTGACTAACAATTATATTGTGCTCTTGTTTATTGTATATTAACTTTATGAATCTACAGTCGCCTTGTACATTGTATCTTTTATCCTTCTAATATAGATCAATTGTATATATAATCTATCTCGCTTGTCATTATTAACATTTAGTCTGTGCAACCTAATGAAAATAAAAAATATTACTTATACATATCGATCGTGTTCCATTTAGAAATCCCAAACAACACTTACTAGTGCATTTGATGTTTCACAAAAAAAACTACTTTTTTAAAAAATTTTATTGCAATACTAACATTTTAAATGCTTTTAAATGCAATTAAAAGGTTAGTCTAGCATAAAATTTAAAAAAATTAGTTTTTTGTAAAAAAACAAATGCATTGTGTTACACAGTGTCGTTGTGTCCTTAATGGAACACGGCCATAGTATAACTAGGCAAAGAAACACCGTATGTGCGGATAACTCGGATTACAGTAAAATGGGACACATTGTACTGTATATTAAAATTAACGTTTTGAAGAAATTTAATTAAATTGAAATATTTTTATTAACAATTAATGCGAGAATGTAACAATACTTACCTAATTAAACAGAATTTCTATACTGTAAAAAAAATGGATTTGCAGTCAAACTCTTCACGGGTTTGATGAAATACGTTTAAACAGAATTAATATCGGTTCGTTCAATGATAAAAATTTTGTGTATGACATTATATGTATGTATACTAAATACGTAATTATGTAAGTGTATAATTATTCTGTGTGATAATAATAAGAGTGTTCTGTGATGAGAAAGAATTAAGAATTTTTTTAAGTATGTACCTACATACATTATCATATAAAATCATAACCATAGCTTTGATACGTAATTTAAACGTACATACTTAATTATTTTTTTAAAAAATTGTGTTGTTGGTAGTGTGTGCATACATACTTATTGATTTGATACATACATACCATACATACTTATTGGTTTAAACCATAGAACATAAGAAGAAATACAACTATCTCTTTTCTGCAATCACTTATGAGCAGGTATGTGCATTTTACAGAACTATGTTGCCATTCACTTAGTAGCTATCAATGGGTTTGTTTCAATTGTTGTCATATTGTTATACACGGTGTACGTGGTATACGTACCTCACGTACATGATGCATGCCACATGCATGTTATGTTATATGCGTATGCAAGACACCCATACACACAACCATCTATTGCACTACCACACACAACTCCGTGTGCACATATATGACATAGTGGTGGGGTATTTTCTGTCCTTTGGCGTTACACTGGTTTCAGTAGTATAGAGATACTACCATAGAGTAATAGAGACAACATATCTATCTCTACACTACTGGAACCAGTGTAACGACAAAGGATAGAAGATATCCCACCAATATGTTATATACAGTGATGGGCGCGTAAACTGTTTACAGTGTTTACAAGCATAGTTTACACGTAAACACGACTTCTGTTTACAACATATTTTTTGGATGTAAATATGTAAACAGCGTAAACAACGTAAACAGGTTAAAAATAAGATTGTAAATTGTAATAATAAAAGAATTACATTACTTAATAAGCAAAACACAAAAATGTTTGTTTTATAACTTCATATTTATTTTTCACAACTTCGTATTTATTAACAAATTCAAAATTCAATTGAACAAAATATGAAATGAAAAATGAAAATTTTAATATCAGATTTTTTTCTAACCTATGCGCTTCTAATCTTTGGATGGCCACATTGGACAAAGTTTTTTTTACAAATTAAACACAAAGCACTATATTTTCTCCCTTCTTTTTTTAATTGAAAATTTAATTCTGTATATATATATATATATATATATATATATATATATATATATATATATATATATATATATATATATATATATTCCTTTTGGGAACTGCCATTTTTTACTTTATTTTTAGTTTTAAATTTAAATTACGTGTAATTTATGACTCTTTACGTGTTTACCGTGTTGACTTTACTTTACGGTTGTTTACTCTGTTTACATCTCTTTACAAGGTAAACGTAAACACCGACTGTTTACACGTAAACGCCCATCACTGGTTATATATGTGCACGCGAAATTGTGTGTGTTAGTGCGATGGATGGTTGTGTGTATGGGTGTCTTGCATACGCATATACATAACATGCATGTAGCACGCATCATGCACGTATACCGTGTCAACATGACGGCAACAATATGACAACAATTGAAACACACCCATTGGTAGCTACTAACAAGTAAAGGTCCCGAGGCCGGACCTATCGATTTTGATGAAACTTAAATATGTTGTAGAACACTAAAAACTAAGGGACACGTATTTTTTTTATCTGCGGAAAAACGGTTTGAAGGGGTGAAATCGCCCTCCAAAAATTGGGGTAAAAATTTAATTTTTCAAATATCTCGAAAACAGTAAGAGATAGAGCAAAAGTTTAAATTGGCGATATTGCTCTTTTTTAAAGAGCTATCTATTGATATGCAATTTGTTCAAATTACATCAATAGGGGTGGCTGAGGGTTAAAATTTGGGGGTTAATTTTGCAAAAGAGGGGTGGGAAATAAACAATATAAAAATTTTGTTTACAGATTTGAAATCTACGTCAAAAAATCTAATTGACCTATTTTTGCTCAATGCCCTAATATTAAGTCTAGGGGTAGTTAACTAGAGGGTAACTATGTCGAATAGTCGTACAATTTGGTTATTTCAAGAAGTTCTTCTTCATGGAAAATAGCTTAAGACAATTAGAATAACGTAGAAATGAAATTTTCGAATTCAAAATTGAGTTTGAGCAACATTGGAGAGGGGGTGAGTCACCCTCTTAAATTACATACTAGTTTATATACACTAATTTTTGCTATTAACACACTGATAGTGGGTAAAATAATGTCACAATAAGTGGTTCTGAAGTTGAACTATCATATCTAAGGTCTTTATTAGGTTTGTTTTTTAATGGATATTATAGTTTTCCTTATCGAAAATTATCGATACCGAAAATTACATAACCTAACCTAAAATAACGAAACCTAATAAAACTCTTACATACGATAGCCTAACTTCAAAACCATCTATTGTGACATTATTACCCCCTGTCAGTGTGTTAATTGCAAAAATTAGTGTATGTAAACTAGTATGTAATTTAAGAGGGTGACTCACCCCCTCTCCAATGTTGCTCAAACTCAATTTTGAATTCGAGAATTTCATTTTAGTCCAACTTCAGAACCACTTATTGTGACATTATTTTACCCATTATCAGTGTGTTAATAGCAAAAAAAATTAGTGTATATAAACTAGTATGTAATTTAAGAGGGTGACTCACCCCCTCTCCAATGTTGCTCAAACTCAATTTTGAATTCGAGAATTTCATTTCTACGTTATTCTAATTGTGTTAAGCTATTTTCCATGAAGAAGAACTTCTTGAAATACCCAAATTGTACGATTATTCGACATAGTCACCCTCTAGTTAACTACCCCTAGACTTGATATTAGGATATTGAGCAAAAATAGGTCAATTAGATTTTTTGACGTAGATTTCAAATCTGTAAACAAAATTTTTATATTGTTTATTTTTCTCCCCCTTTTTGCAAAATTAACCCCCAAATTTTAACCCCCAACCACCCCTGTTGATGTAATTTGAACAAATTGCATATCAATAGATAGCTCTTTAAAAAAGAGTAATATCGCCAATTTAAACTTTTGCTCTATCTCTTACTGTTTTCGAGATATTTGAAAAATTAAATTTTTACCCCAATTTTTGGATGGCGATTTCACCCCTTCAAACCGTTTTTCCGCAGATAAAAAAAAATACGTGTCCCTTAGTTTTTAGTGTTCTACAACATATTTAAGTTTCATCAAAATCGATAGGTCCGGCCTCGGGACCTTTACTTGTAAGTGAATGACAACATAGTTCTGCAAAATGCACATAAATACCCATAAGTGATTGCAGAAAAGAGATAGTTGTATTCCTTCCAGTCACAGATGAGACAGATCAAGCCTACATTTAAAAAAGTGAAATCTTAAAGTTGCAGTAACTAGCAATTTACACCATTACTGATTTAGTCTGTTACTGACTGCCGTGGTGTTAACGTCAAAACAAAAATCATGTTTTTTTAATCAACTCGTGAAATTTGAACAGAAAAAAATATGAAGTGTGTCGTATTTAAGTGTAAAAATTCTATTGAATAAAAAATTTCTCAAAATAAAGGGATATCTTTCTTAAAATAAATAAATTTATTTTTAATTGTTGACTGGTGGTAACTCACGGTGGCCATCATAGTATATAGTATGCGAACTGCATATGAAGGGCCAGGGAGAAAAAGGGGTTAAGTCACTGTAATCAATTTTTTCAGGAGATCAATAAAACTTAAAGAAACGTTATAAACATTGTGTTGTTTATTTGAGAAACAGCTGTAAGCCAAGTCAGCAACAGTACACAAAAGTTGTGGACTTGACTCCTTATTCCCTCTACGCGCTCGTTTGACCCCTTGTTCCCTCTGCGCGCTCGACTTGACCCCTTGTTCCCTCTTTGCCTCTAGTTGCGAACGGGTTTTTTTAGGTGACTTGACCCGTTTTTCCCATAAATTGTTATAACACGTGATAATACTCTTGAAGAACTACAGCAATCAATCAATAACTCATTTTTCAAAAGAATGTGACTTGCTCCCTTTTTCCCTCCGGCCCTTCATATATAATCATCAAAATATATTACTAACACATTGGTATATTCGTGTCCATACATCGTGTGTTGTGATTGTATGGGTGCTGTATTACGTCACCCATTGATTACAGCGGGCACAATTTGGTAGACATTCTAGTTTCACCCCTTGCGTCTAGTGTTCTATGGTTTTTGAATGTTGATGTTGAATTGAATGTTAACCTAACCAAAAAGTTTAAATAATTTATTACTGTTTGTTAATGAAATTTTGTCGTTAGTGAAATTTAAATAGTTTAATTTCTCAACAACGATGCTCCAAAAAAATCAAAATTACAAAATAATAATGACAGTGAATTTAAAAGTTTTTAAAAGTTCGGACATTATGAAAAAAAATACAAAATAATAATGACAGTGAATTTAAAAGTTTTTAAAAGTTATGTCCGTATGTATCTAATTGCTGTTTTCCAGAACTTATTATTATCTCATTGTCACATACTCTACAATATGCATAAATACCCCTGTCGCAGCATCTGCATAACATAGCGAATTTCGAAATATTGGGCACCGGCGGATCTCATCTAAGACCTGTATCCATTTAAAATAATTCAGCTTTCTAAGAGTGAAAAGATTTTCAAAATCAGTTGAGTAGTTAATTTTTGGCGCTTTTTCGCACAAGGTGCTTGGCGCATATACCCATCTAAACTAGTTTAGCTTTCTAAGAGTAAAAGAATTTTCAAAATCGGCTAGGTAATTTATTTTTGGTATATTTGGGACCCAAGACCCCGAACGGACTTTGTACGTATTCTCACTGTACCTAAAAAAAACAAGCCAAAAAATCATAAATTAACACTTTCACTGAGGTGACATTACTTAGCGCGTGTCAAAAACACGCACTTGACGAATTTTTATTTTTAGAAAGATAACTAATTCAACGTGATTTTTTATTATTTTATTTACAATTTTTCTAATGAATGTATTTGCAGTTATTAAATAAAATATTCATGTAATGTGAAGTATGAGCAGTCATTACAGTTCAACATTCAGTGTGTCATGTGTTACATGTCTTATGATCCAACAGACAAAATACCTTTAAATATGGTAGAGTTAATGGATAAACTACCTTGTCATGCTGTACATGTCTTATAAGCGCAAAGGGTTAATTTTCATTACTAGACCTACTACTACTACTACTTAATGTTTTAGAGCCAATGACGTCATACGATTTGAAAGAGACAGAACGTATCGTTTTGGCGATCTTTTTAAAAACTGAAATTTTATCGGTGATTTTTATTAAAAATATAGTACAAAATAATTTAAAAATGTGTATTATAAGTTTAGTAAGAAGTAATAAACACACTAAGATGGTTTTTAAAAAATTGTCAAATATCCCATTACATGTCACATAATAATAAAATAAAAGAACTAGAAAATACACCCGATTTAATTTTTATATATACCTGATCTAATTTTTACACATGACCCCGAGTTTCAGCACATTTGTTGTTTTAGACACCAAATATATTTATTTCAAAACAATTAAATATTCGAGAATCACTAGTGATTGGTTATGAAAGAATAATTATTACATTTTCCTAAAATATTCCAGGTCACTCATCTCCGTCTTGTAATAAAAAACCTCAAGATTAACAAAATGAAACAAACATTCCGGAGCCAACAAATACAGCAGTCCAAGACCAAACTGAAAAAAGTCAAGAAAAGGAATTTCAACTACACAAAAATCTAATCAACAGATAAACAAATCTAACAACGAAACTGAAACATTTTCAGTGTCAATAAATCCGCCCAGAACACGAGAACATGAAAATATTTGTTCAACATAATCCATCAATAACATAATTTTTTTGAATACATTACAATAAACTTTTAATTTTTATGTTTAATGTAGAGACAGAGCTAACAACTAGATTATACACACAATAAAAAAAAAATAAACGGCGTACTGAAGCTATTACAAAACATAAAACCACTCTTAAAAAATAATCCTAATTAATATTATAAATGCAAAGGTAAGTTTGTTTGTTTGTTTCTTTGACTTTGGTACTTTCACGCCCCAACAGCTTAACCAATTAACCTGAAACTTTGCGCAGACATAGCTTGGGGCACAGAAACGGTTATAGGCCACCTTTTAATTTGGAAAAATATTTTATTACCGAGGGAAAATATTATATTGATTTATGACAGCTGACTATTAACAAGCGGGTAATTTACAAGCAACTTTGTATACGTACTGTTAATAAAGGAGATGAAAAGGAACAAAGGATACTTTTTGCCCCAGAAAAACATCTCGTTCCCGTGGAAAATGTCATTCCTATAGGAATATATACGTATTTTAAATGAAACAAAAACAAGATTATTTTGTTTCATTCGAATTTATTCATATTATTAGAAGAAAGGACGGAGACGAACAAACGGACGGAGACAGGTTTCTTTTTAATCGGGGAAAACATTTCATTCCTGGAAGAAAATGTATTTAAAACGAAACAATGAAATTACGACAATTGAGTATTAAGAAAACGAATGATTGATTTCAAACTTTGCATATTGTTAATAGAGGGGACGAAAAAACATAGGCTAATTTTTATTTTAGGAAAACATCTGATTTCTGTGGGAAAGTACATTTAAAATGAAATGAAAAAGATTCACTGGTTTCGTTCAAACTTTACATATTAGTTAGCCAAAAGAAAAAAGATCATAATTTACTTTTCACTCCTGGAAAACACCTCATTCTCGAGGGAAAATGTATTTAAAACGAAACAATAGAATTAAGGCAGTTTATTATTAAAGAATAAGTAATTAACTTCACAATTTATATACTCTTAGCAGAGGGGAAAAAAGAAGACTACGTTTTACCCCGGGAAAACATTTTGTTTCTTCTTTTATAAATTTAATTTGCCTACAACCGTTTTTAATATTACGACATTCTATACTATACATTTTTGTTTATTGTTTTTCTTTAAATTGTTGATACTTTAAATCAAAAATATTAAAAACGATTGTAAACAAATGTAAAAGAAGAATGGAATGGTCAGAACATTTGGTACCGACCCTAGTAACATGATATAAGTAAGTATAATTTATAGGTATTAACTTAATGTCATTACTTTAAACACCAAGCGGACGAAGTTATATATAAAATCAAACTAAAATAGGAAATAAAATAACGAAACAACTTCGACTAGAAGCTTATACATCACGATCACAGAATTTTCCAACTTTGATGGTGATTACACCCAAACACAATAAAGATAATGAAATTTACAAAAATAGTACAATGGAATTTAAATGGTGTTTGCAGTAGAATCTGTAGAATGGAACACATACAAACACTAACAAAGGAAATACGCCCACAAATCATAAGCATAAAAGAAATACATTTAAAACAAAATCAACTCCCACAATTACGAAGATATAAAGCACATACTTATACACAAACAGAGTAAATAGAAATCATGCAAATGGTGAGGTGGCCATTTTTATAGCAGACAATTTATACACCGAAGAAAACAATACACAATTAGAAGTTGTGGTAATCACAACCTATCGGTCATGGAGGATTACTATTTACCATGTATACCAGCAACAAGGTAACATATACATATAACAGCAACAATTAAGATATTGAAAGCTTCAACCGTCATAATGATATTTGGGGACCACGTCAAATAGATAATCGTGGACAAAAATAATAAAAAATTTTCTTTATTACAAAAAAGCGCAATAATTCTTAATACAGACGCATCTATTAATTACAATCCAACCCAAAAAATTTTCATTAATATAAGTCTAACACTTGCTGCACACACTATCACACCACATTTTGCCAGTGATCATTTTCCTATTGTCATTAAAACAAACAAATCTAAAACATTGTCATTAAAATAAACAAATCTAAAACTAAGATTCACGATAACATAACTCAGCATAAAATGGAAAGAAAAAAATGCCAATTGTATCGATTGTACAAAATTTGCAGAATTAAAAGAGCCAATAAATTCAATGGACTATGAATCTATAGATGCAATAATGGAAATATTATCACAAAAAATAACAGTAGCCGCAAATGTAACAATCTCAACAACAAAGGTTGTTAGAAAAAGAGTTCCCAAAATGGAATGAAAAATTGAAAACTTAAGTAGGCATCAAGCGTTCAACAGAGACAAGAAAATGAAAAGCGATGAAGATAATATTACCTATAAAAAATTAAAAGCTTAATCAAAACGAACAATAAAGGAAAGTTAAAAAAAAAAATATTTATTTCATACATAAACAACAATATGACTTCATGAAATGTAAAATAAAATAAAATCAACCAAAAACAGCGCCCAACAATTTTAATATACCAGGAATTAAAACTCAAAATGGAATTTATAGAAATATAGTCAACACATACTTATGCACATACTTATGCAAATAACACAGGCCTACGAATTTTAAGTTTTGTCACCCCCTTTTGAATTTGACGACTGATCTTAGGGTATTTTGGTGCGCTGATTACGAAAAAAATATTCAAAAAGTTCCAGCACGACAGAATTTTTAGACATTAGGTATTAAAATTTTTGACTAAAATTACCTAGGTCGACTAAGTCAAGAATAGATTATGCATGTTTATTTATGTCGTTAGTTTTTATAAGTACGGCCCCGTTAGCACCGTTTTGCGAGGTTTAGTTATCAATTAAAACTGAATAGAAAAAAATAAATTACCCTCAATAATGAGCTCATTAGCGGATTAAAATTCACCTTTTTTCCCCAAAATAAAGATATGTCACTTAGTTAATTAGGTTTCATTTAATGAAACCATTGATGAGAATGTGTTCCTAAAAGCCAATTACAACTATGTAATGACTTTTTATTAGATAGCATATAAATAAAAATGTATAATCTATTCTTGACTTGGTCGACCTAGGTAATTTTAGTCAAAAATTTTAATACCTAATATCTAAAAATTCTGACGTGCTGGAATTTTTTGAATATTTTTTTCGTAATCAGCGCCCAAAGTCTATCAAAGTCAGTTGTCAAATCTTAAAGGGGGAAACCATCGTAGGCCTGTGTAATTACAGTACTGAGCAATATAAATATGAAGTCTTACCCAACAAGTCGTAACAAGAAATATAAATAAATGAAATAATGAAACAACATTGGTTAAATAATTAAATCTGGATTCGCTAAATTCACCCACCAGTTATACATAAGTAATATATGTAGTACCTAACATGGTATGCATTTGTATTGAAACATTACTATGTTCTATCAACTACAATTTTTCCATAAAAATATATGTTATAGAGTACTAAGAGACATATTATTGAACAAAAAATGGTGGGTGTCGCTAACGCGTAAGTGCCAAAAAAAATTTATTTAAATTTAAAAATTTAAAAAAATTAGTATAAAAAAGGGATATAACGTTAATTTTTTTTTATTACTTTGCCTAAGGTGGATACACAATATATATTAAACTCAAATAAATCGGCTCAGTAATTTCGTAAAAAAAATTTTTTTTGAAAATTTTTGTGTTTGTGTATCCATAAACTATTAGCCTCAGAGGGTTGAAATTTGGCAAGAATGTATCTGGGGCTAAGAAGTATTATTTCCTGTAAGAGCAATCAATTTTGCGTCAAGGGCCGTTTTCCCTATCTTACCCGGCTATGCCCTTTATAACTAACACTTTTGTATAGCACCATTATTTAACCTTTTTCGCCAAAGAGCAATCTATTGATAAAGTCGCTTTCTCAATATTTTTGTTAGTTTCCGAATAGAATATTCGAGAAAATTTCTCAAATTCCGTTATTTAGCATTTTCTTTGATGACCTATCTGACGGTAAAGTTTATTTCTTGATATCTATTCTAGATTTTGAATAGAATGATCTAGAACTTTTATCAAATTCCGCCATTCAACCATTTCTTTAATGGCAAATCCCATAGTAAAGTTAGTTTTCCGATATCTTTCCTAGTTTCCGAATAGAATATTCTAAAACTATTATTAAATTCCACTGTTTGGTCCATTTTTCAATTGCTAACCAATAATGAAGTCGGTTTTTTAATATTTTGACTAGTTTCTAAAAAGAGTATTCTAAAATTGTTGTCAAATTTTGCAGCTTATGCACTTTTCTAATATACTTACAACTACTATGTACAAGCGTTGTGTATATGTATGTATTTAGCTGAAAACGTGTGTTCTTGTAAACATGCATTTAAGGAACTATATATGCGTGTGTATATCAATAATCAAATGCGCATGTGTTTGCATATTATGTTTCTGTACCCCCTTAAAAAAATTTTACTGACGGCCCTGATGATCCGATGTAACGTACTTCCCCTTATTTTGTACCGGCCACTACGTTATATTGGAGTTCTTATGTATATAAATTTGAAAGAGAAATTCAAAAACTGAATTATTTGCAACTTTCTAAACGACAGATTGTTTCAAGTATGTAAAAGTCGTTATTATAACTGTCAAAAATATTTTGGTATCCATACCATGATATAACGCTCTGCGTTGAGCTGATAAATAAATGAGAATTTGAACATAAAAAAAAGTAAGAGTGAAGTAAAGAGAGAGAGTAAAGAATAATTTCCCACTATTCTTTATCGCCTTAAACTGTATTTAAACGCCTAACTTCTGTAAAATTTTGGTATCTATTCCATTTTTCCACTTTTAAATTGAAAAATATCTTCACAGTCGTCAAATTACAGTTCCAAATGTTTTAGGTAAACATAAATTATATATTTTCTAATATTATATAAATCAAGTCGGCGCTACCTATTTTCAAAATATGTATTAGATTTAAATTTTTTTAACCATGTGATATTATCAACTTACTAGCATTTATTTCTCTTGTGTCTCATTTTATGTCCTATAAAAACAAATCAGGCACCGTTGCTAGTCAAAATTGACCGTTAACGTACATTAGCTAACCATTGGTATATTTTAAATGGTGCAACAGACAAATCGGGGTTAGTTAATCTCTGATTTACTAATGGCGATTAAGTTCTGATTAAATTAATGTTGGTGCAAATCGGCCCTCAGTGATTAAAACTAAAAGGTAAGATAAAGAAAAACTACATTTTTCAATTTTGCTGCAGTTATAACTCGAAGACAAATTATCCGATCGCACAGTGGTCCAATTTCTAAAAAAAAGCCGACAAAAATGAGAAAAAAATGAAGTTTGTAATTTTGAACTAATTACCCCGTAATACCGTATGGGGGACACCTCTGCACCTCAATGCAAACCGAGAGTCCATTATACCGTTTGCATTACCAGATAAGGGAAGGTCAAACACAGGTAACTGAGGACCGGACTCGTACACATCTTCTAGTTGTTGATTAATAACTTTTGTTTACAAGTGTGTTTTTGAAATCAAGAGTGATGGAAGTTGAAAATGAAGGTGAGTAATTATTATGGATATGTGGTAAAAAGTAATTGAATATTTCTATATAGGGTGTACTTACTACAGAGAAATATTGCATTTTTAATGTGTTTATTTATAAGAAATAGTTATGAGTTTGATTGAGTTGGATGGTTTGCTTTTTTTACAACAAAGTATAAAGTATGTAGATTATTTTAAAAAACAAAATTCTTGCCCCAATGTGCCCCTTCGTTTTTTACACCAGTTTAAGTTTTTTCTTGTCTCACTTCATATTCACAATCAGCGACCGTGAAAACCTTTATATACCATCTTTTGTTTTAATTAAACTTATTTTTTATTTTTGTCCGTCATTTTGGACCCGTCATTTTGAATTTTTAAAATAATAATATCAAATTCATAATCAGCGGCTTTGAAAGCTTTTACATACAATTTTTTGTTTCAATAAAACTAATTTTTTTATTTTTATCCGCCATTTTGGACCTGCCATTTTGAATTTTCAAAATAATAATATCAAATCCATAATCAGCGACCTTAAAAACCCATATATACCATTTTTTGTTTTACTCAAACTAATTTTTGATTTTTGTCCGTTTCTTTTAGAAATTGGACCACTGTGGATCGAGTTGATTTTTATTGCAGCTTTTTTTATATATGTTTCTTCGTTTCATGAACCTCCAGTTTTCCGATCGAATAAAAAATGTAAATTTTGCAGGCCAAAAATCATCAAATTTTCGCGCAAATTTTGAAACTTTTTTAAAAAACTCCGCCATTTTGTTAATTTCAACTTTTTTTCGATTGAGGTTCACAACACGGGCAATACCTTCTAGTTTAATAGGTTTTTGGTTTTTTTTTGATTCCAGATACTGTGAAGGTCGCTATCATTGCAGCAGTTGGGGAACTTTTTTTTGGAGCCTTGGGAGATCGGGAATAATTCACTGAATTTTCAATTTTTTGGTCCAAAAATTTTATCATGAATTTATTATATATCAACGAATAGATCCTTAAAATATTAGAACATTCACATACACTAGTTTTCTTTAAAAAAATTACCAAAAATCACCTTTTTTCAGGCGGTCACACTAGTGGTTCCCCTTAACCTGATACTAGCAATGTTGTGAGATCCGAAACAGAAAAAACACTTTGACATTGTTAGTAGACGTTTATCATTCTCGTTATGAGAATATTCTTGTTTCGAACATTCTATTGTTCAAAGATTCTTACAGATTCTATTGTATAAGGGAATATAAATATAATTCTAAAAATATATACCTATAATTAGTAATAGAAAGAACGACAAGCCCGCAAATATTGTTTTGCGGGCTTGTCGTTCTTTCTATTACTAATTGTAATTTTTTCCCCACAGTTGGTTTGATTTGTGTAAGTATATACCTATACATTTCCAAACTATCTGCTTATATATATATATATATATATATATATATATATATATATATATATATATATATATATATATATATATATATATATATATGAATAAGTAACAGACTTATTCCAGGTTATTTCTGCATTCAAACTAAGTAATGTAAATAGTCTACATCTGAGATACTTCCAAGAAATTTCCGTCTTGACATAGAAATAAGCTAATACAGCACACTTTATTACATAAATTTACAAAAAGTAATTAGTAAAAAAAACTATTTAAGTACTTATAGCTATTTTGAAAAATAAACAGCAAGATAGCAACGTAACAATCAGATGCTTACTCTCTGGAAAGTTCACCTTTAGACCTTTAACATTTTTCCTGCCCTTACACAGCTAATGAAAATTGAGTGAATTGCATTTCAATATGCAGGAACAACCAAGAGTGACTCAGAATAAGCCAGTAAATAAAACTGTCTGACTGAGTGGCTGCGCTGACTGCCAGAACAACTGAATTCATTGCCCTTTACCATCAGGAGACGAGTGGCAACTCTTTCTAAGGTATTGAATATAGGGGCTATATAGCGACTATAAAAGAGGAGAAAAATTTACCTATAGTTCGTTAAAATAAGTATGTGATTAAATCTGTCAAAAAATTGTTTCGTTTAGAACAGTCAATACTACATTTTTTTCTGCCTTCGAAAAATCAGCACCGAACTTTTCTGCCATTTTTATTTTTTTGCTTCTTATAGTAACAGCAACAATTATGCTTAAAGGCAGAAACGATGAAATAACTTCATAGGTATTTTTTTTTTGTGCAAATTCGCAACACTCCAGTTTTCGAATGCAGCGTCCTCTGAGTGGCAGAATTAAATTCTTACTTTTTATAATAGAATTTCAATAATTAACTCAGTCTGCCTGACGATGAAATGACTTACTTTTTCATACATCATAAAAAAAAAAAATTGAATTTGTTTTTAAAACGCAGCGGGAAACATTTCTGCCACTTGGATTTCCTTTACTTTAAAGCTAGCACAATTTTATTAGTATAAAGCGGGTTCTACACGATGCTACGAACGTTCCTTCCAACGTTCGATCGAACGTTTGAGGCAATTAAGTTCGATAGTTGGTGCGACGAATGTGTCTGCTACACGGTGAATCGAATGTTTGATCCAATACGAATGATGATGTGTTGGTACTTAGTGGACGACGCTGTTATCTGTCTGATGTTATCTCTAATGTTATACACTGATGTTGTCTCTCTTCACATGAACGAGTCGTGCAGCTGCTGAGTCGAACCAAACAACGCAACCAACACTGACCTTCAAACGTTCGAAGCATCCCTTTGACTCGGTGCAAGAATACCGACATCGAACGGGACACGACCAAATCCGAACGTTTGACGCTCGACATTTGACACTCGTAGGTTCGAACAACGGCTACACGATGCTATGAACCATCCAACGTCGAATGTTGGAAGGTGTTCGTAGCATCGTGTAGCAGCGGCTTAAGAGGCAGACCCGATGGTATAATATAGGGTACCTATATTTTTTTACAATTTTGGAAAACCCTCATTTAGTATCGCAGCAATATATTAATAGCAGAAATTATTTTTATTGTCTATTTTATTCAGATCTTTCTTATTATCAACTTCTGCCAGACGATGGAATCATACAGATTTTCCTGCCATCAGCTCTCTAGCTATAATTATTTTGTCATTGTATAAAATAAATATCAACTACATATTTTATCACTATTAAATAATAATTATTAATTATATAACACAAGTATAAATAAATTGGCAAAATATTAATGAAAGCAATGATTTTAAAATACATGTATTAGATCGTACTAATTTTTATTAGATCGTACCTAACTAATAGGGAATTTTATGTTGAGATAAATGGCCATAATTCGAAGTGTAAATGTATCAGTGTAGGTGTACCACAAGGTAGCACACTTGGACCACTGCTGTTTAACTGTTACGTAAACGATTTATTAGAAAATGTTACGGTAGGAAAAGTAATAATGTATGCTGATGACGTTACATTCTTAATTAGTGCAAGTAATTCTGATGAAGTTAATTTATTGGCGAGTCAGACATTACAAACATTTCAATCCTGGTGTTATAAGAATCAATTAATTATAAATCTAGAAAAAACTAATTTAATTTGTTTTAAACTGCGTCCAGACCATACTATAATTTCTCTAGAAACTAATATTACTAAAAATATTTTATTGTCAGTGACAGAAACAAAATTCTTAGGTGTTATGATAGATTGTAACTTAAAATTTAATGAACAGATAAATAATATCTGTAAAAAATTAAATAGCATTTGTTTCCAAATTAGAATTTTAAGACAGTATTTAGACAAGGAACAATTAATAGCGTTTTACTACGCTCATGTCTACTCCACTATTAAGTATGGAATACTTATGTGGGGAAGAAGCTATGAAGCAAATAGAATCTTTATTCTACAAAAGAAAATATTAAGGACCATATTTAAAGTAGATAGCAGAAGTTCCTGTAAAAGTTTATTCAAAAACAACAAAATATTAACATACTGGGGAATTTATACATTAGAATTAGTCGTATATATGAAACAAAAAGAATTTTTCACTTGTCAAACGGATAAAATCCATTATACAAGATTGAATATGCTGTATAATTTTACACACAGAACAAGTTTCTATGAAAGAACTCCGGTATACACTGGTTATAAAATAATGTTTAAATTACCAAATGAACTACAAAATATAAATAATTTAGTTAAGTTCAAAAAAATGTTAAAGGAATATTTAATAAATTGTACACCATATGATATTAATGAATTAATCTGATAATCAGATGGAAAGATATTATATATAATTCTTAGATATGTATATTCTTTGTTATGTTATAGTCTATTTGATATGACACTTTTGTAAACTTTTTGTAAAAAGTCAAATACAAATAAACATTTATTATTATTATTATTATTATTATTATTATTATTATTATTATTATGGTAATTGTTTTTTTAAATGTTCGACATTACAAACAATTAATTTAGTTAAAACAAAATACTAAAACTCAATACTGAAAAGGCTGAGGAATTTTCGTTAAATCATAAAAAAATTATATACTGATAGAAGTAAGTAGACAGAGAAGCATCATCGAAACCTCAGTTTCGGCAAAGGTAATTATTTACAGTAGAATTATTAAAATTACCCTTCGCCTGAAACTGACTATTAAAATTATATTTTCAAAATAAGCATCATTATATCGTAAATTTGTAACAATTCACTACTAAAATACAAGATTCTTTGACCATATTTTTGCTCATTATTAAATCAAAAAGTTAAAATTTTTCCAAAGTTAATATTAGCAAAGGGTGTTATTTATGCAACAATAAATAAATTGGTGTGATGTAAAATATATTAATTAAAAATTCTTTTATTTATACATAACAGCTTTCTCTTGTACCAAAAAATACCTGATAAAATTAAGGGCTGGGGGTGGGGAATGAAGCCCCAATAATTTTATAACTTTAATTTTGGTATCATAATAAAGATCTTAAAGTGCCATTTACAAATATATATAGTTTCCCCACCAAAGTTCTTACCATTTCCAAGACATTTAAGAAAATTGAAAAAAAACTCAATGAGTTTCACCTCCTTAAACCGCTTATGGGCACGAACGAAATATGGCTCGTGATTAGTTTTAATAAGATCTACAATCCATCAAAGTTTCAAAAATTTGTGAGAGATACAGTTGGATACCTTTCCTTGTAAGACTCGCCCACACACAAACAACACATTCGCATCTAATACACCACAAATCCGATTTTACGTAGTGGTCGGTGCAAAGGGTATAGCTACATAAGCATAGGAAAATGGCCCCCATGGCCAATGTCTGTAATAATATATGTAGTGACATTGGTACCCCAAGTGATTACCAAATACAGGGTCATTGACCCTTAACCTTGACTTGTCCTTGAGATATTAACCAAAATATGTTTTAGTGCTGTAATTTTTCAAACTCAATTTTCTCGAAAACTATAACACCTAGAAAAACAAAACCGACGCCAAAATTTAGATAATATTTGGGACTATATTATATATTTTTTTGACATTTTTCCCTAAATTTTAAAAGTTTAAAATAACTGCATTAAAAATATTTTTTATTTTTTAGTATGGTTCTGGTAAACTTACACCTTTCAAAAAAATACAGAATATGGCTTATCTTATCTACTTACACCATGCCAAAATTCATTAAAATCGAAGATGCGCTTTTTGAGTAATAAATAATTTATTGAGTATATGTTATGTATTACGTTAACCGTATAAGAGAATGATTAAAATAATTGTATAAAAAATAATTATTGATTTTTTTGTACAGTTCTAGAATACTTACATCGTTCAAAAAAATATAATATATAGCTTAACCTTTCTACATATACCATACTAAGGCTCATCAAAGTCGAAGAGGCGCTTTTTAAGAAATAATTAATTTATTGAGTGTATGGTAGGTACTAACCACAAAGGCAACATTTTCTGATTATAGAAACTACATACATATTTTTGTTTTTACCGACTGATGATTTCAATCGTCGTCATCACTGTTTTCATTTATGACCACATTAATCGATTCATTTAAAAATATTTTTGATAATATTTCAGCTGGTCGTACAATGCAAGACAAATATATCTCGCAAATATCCTGAATAATATATCACACTTGCAACATGAGCACAGCATCCAACCGTTCGATCACCATTCGTACAATTGTAACAGTACCGGCGAATTTGTAACAGTACCCGATAATATTTATTGTTTATATGCCGTGACCCAACATTTAACTTTATAATATTTGGAGTTTGCTTCGTGTAATATTTTAGATTTTCCACAGACTAACTGAAGTACAATTAAGAATGTTGTTTACAGGTTCCTATCAGTTTTCATTAGCTGTTTCATATCTGGCTGAAATAATGGATGACAAGAATAACGTTTTGCATATATTACAAACGAAGCAAACTCCAAATATTATAAAATTAAATGTTGGGTCACGGCATATAAACAATAATAATTATCGGGTATTTATTGATTATCTTCCTAATTCTAACAATATTGAAGGAATTCGCCGGTACTGTTGCAATTGTCCGAATGGTAATCGAACGGTTGGATGCTGTGCTCATCTTGCAAGTGTGATATATTATTTAGGATATTTGCGAGATACTTGAGCCTTAGTATGGTATATGTAGAAAGGTTAAGCTATATACTATATTTTTTTGAACGATGTAAGTATTCTAGAACTGTACAAAAAAATCAATAATTATTTTTTATACAATTATTTTAATCATTCTCTTATACGGTTAACGTAATACATAACATATACTCAATAAATTATTTATTACTCAAAAAGCGCATCTTCGATTTTAATGAATTTTGGCATGGTGTAAGTAGATAAGATATGCCATATTCTGTATTTTTTTGAAAGGTGTAAGTTTACCAGAACCATACTAAAAAATAAAAAATATTTTTAATGCAGTTATTTTAAACTTTTAAAATTTAGGGAAAAATGTCAAAAAAATATATAATATAGTCCCAAATATTATATAAATTTTGGCGTCGGTTTTGTTTTTCTAGGTGTTATAGTTTTCGAGAAAATTGAGTTTGAAAAATTACAGCACTAAAACATATTTTGGTTAATATCTCAAGGACAAGTCAAGGTTAAGGGTCAATGACCCTGTATTTGGTAATCACTTGGGGTACCAATGTCACTACATATATTATTACAGACATTGGCCATGGGGGCCATTTTCCTATGCTTATGTAGCTATACCCTTTAAGGGGAAGTACGTAAAATCGGAAGATCAGGGGCGTCAGTAAACTTTTGTTTTGGGGGGTTGGTAAATATTATTTATCTGAATTTATTTAAAACAATATTATCTTAAGAGACAATTTACACTTAAAATTCGGTTGTGTAGACAAAGGAAATCGAATGTTATACTAATGAATATGAGTGACAACTTTTAGAAAACTGTCCAAAAATCAACTTCACTATCGCATTCATCAGCGTAAAAGACGCTAAATAGCGGAAGCTGACAAAAATTCTAGAATATTCTACTCGTAAACTGGCAAAGATACCAAAAAACAAACTTCACTATTGAATTGCGCACTAAAAATTAGATTAAGCAGCGCATTTTGACAAAAATTCTAGAATGTTCTATTCGTCAACTAACAAAGATATCGAAAAATCGATTGTACCATTTAATTGGTCATCGAATAAAAGACGGAATAGCACATTTTCATAAATGTTCTAGAATATTCTATTCGTCAGATAGCAAAAATTCTTTGTCAAAATCGGACATTTGGTTTACATTAGTTTAATTTCGGTTAGACAATTAAGTGGTGCAGTAGATTTTCCAATATCTTTGTTAGCTGACAAATAGAATATTCTAGAACATTTCTCAAAATGTGTTATTTGGTCTCTTTTTTGGTAGCCAATTCAATGGCGACATCTGTTTTTGAATATCTTTACTAGTTCACGAATAGAATATTCCAGAACATTTGTCAAAATGTGTAATTTGATCTCTTTTTCAATGGACAATTAAATGATACAATTGATTTTTCAATATCTTTGCTAGTTGACAAATAGAACATTCTAGAATTTTTGTCAAACTACACTGTTTAATCTCATTTTTAATAACCAATTCAACGGTGAAGTTTGTTTTTTGATATCTCTGCTAGTTGATGATTAGAATATTCTAGAATTTTACGTTACTTATTTTGCATTTGCATTTTGCATATTACGTATACAGAATATGTGCATATATATCTTCAGTGAAATTTTAAAATTTTTAAAGGCTACGAGACCCTCAGACAATATTACCTACGGCCCTGACTCGGACTTGGTACATAAATTTTCACCAACACAGACAAACAACAACATATCTGTGAGAGGAGAACCCCACTAAATCGCTGACGTCACTACGTAAAATCGGAGTACGTACCATTGGATGGCCACTGTAATAAAAAACTCCGACAACAATGTACAATTTGTAACAAAACCTTATCCTCCAGATGTATAAGTAACGGTAGAATGCCCTACTCATTAACAACTAATAAAAATTTGGAGGGATAGGTGTACCCACACTGTCAACGTCCCATTGGGTGTCCTTAAAGATTAGAGCCTACTGTACATAAATAATTATTTTATCATTTCAGGGGGCTCCGCCCCTGGGCCCCCAATAGAAGCTTTGCCCCTTGCACCACATCGGGGACTTCGCCCTCTGTACCTAAAGGTGAGGACCCTTATCAAAGAAAATACTATTATCATTTGTTTTCAAGATATGCGAGACAAAAAATATTTCATAAAAAGTTTCTTATTTCTTTTTTTTTTTAAAATTCGAAATAACAAACGTACACACAGACATCACGCTAAAAACAATGGATTCGGATTCTAGTGACCTTGAAACGTGGAGATATGTCCAAATTAGCAATTCGTAAAATCGGACCCATTACAATAACTTGAGATGTGAAGTTAGTAAGTGAACTTGCTGTTTCCAACAACTTATCCAAGTCTTTGAGTCTAGAACAAGGTAAAAATAACCTGACCTAGTACCTTTAAAATTCAAATTTAATTAATCAATATACATAATAATAGAAAGTGTGTTTTGTGCATACGTCCCGCTAAAGCTCCGCAACCGAACCCCGTAGCTCTATGAAGGTTATATGGTATTGTAGCCTTCCAATCCCCATCCATAAAAAAGGTTTTCTTTTTTAGCTGCAGAAGTTGGTTTCAGAGATAAAGAGGTCAAAAGAGTATCACCCTAAAGGACTTGATATAGAAAGTCAATAAAGCAGCTATTAATTGAGTTATGATGTTTGGTCAGAACGTAACACAATGTCATTAATGTTTCCTAAATGCTTTACATCTACAGTGTCCGAAAATGTTCTAGAATATTTTTTAATGTTCTAGAATTTTTATGCCAAAACTATTGGTGAATTTCCAAAACTGGAAATTCAACTATTACGGTCTTCGTTATGACGCGACTTGAGCCCGGGACTATAACAGAAATATATTTTGAGGTCCTTAGAATCCGAAAATGATATTCACTACAATTTATATACATATATATATATATATATATATATATATATATATATATATATATATATATATATATATATATATATATATATATATATATATATCCGCGCGATAACTCTCCAACAAAAGTTTAATGATTATGAAATTTTGTGTGCGAATTCGATTTCCCAAATCGTTGGACGAGTTCGTAAGCCAGACACGTCGATTACCCACAAGTAGATTTTTTCGGGCATCCTTTGTCAACAAAATGAGTTTTTTGCCAGAATTAAGCAATTTTTCAAATTTTTTTACATCAACCGAAAGAACGAGGCAAATTACGTAAAAAATGTTTTTCGGCCATTGCTCTAAGTAAATTACTTTTTGAGAGAAATTAAAAAATATGTTGGAAAATATCGTTTTCCATTACACTCGCACTCACAGTCAAATTACTTCTGTCTCATGTTTTGCAATTCTACATTCGCAAAAAAGGCTTTACAAGTGCCGTGTCAATTTTTTTTAAATCCAACTTAACAATTCAGCTATATTTTATTTCCCTCAATTGAATAAGTTTTTATATATCTGTTTTTATATACATGTGTTTATAGAAAAATTATCAAGAATATTTGTTTTATGTCTGAGTATAGTCAGAATTTAGATTATGTTTTTTACACCTTACTAAAATTATTAAGAGTTTGCTACAACTATATAAAAATTACGTTAAACCATATTGAAACAATATGTTAACGTAACTTTCTGCCTGTTTGATAATAATTAATAATTAAAAAAGGTGTAAGCAGAGCATTCTGCTTCGTAAATAATTTTGCATGACCAATTTTTTTTTTTTTTTTTTTTTTTTTTTTTTTTGTCAACAAAAGAAATTTAATTTTGACACATTTTATCATACATTTTGTTTTGGAAATATTAAAAAATTTTAAGACGAATCATTTAAAAAGAGTTAAATTAATAAATTAAAGGCAAACATTTATATATTTTAACACATCTGTACTGAAAATTTTACAGTTTTTTGAGAAAATTTTTACATACTTACAACAACTGTATTCGAAAGGTAATCCACCAACTAATTTTTTTTATTTCTTTAACTAATTTATAATTAAATTTTCATTTAGAATTTTATTCTTCACGGAAGAAAATCTTCGTCGGCTAATACACATTTTTAAAATATCCTTTTGACTTGTTTTTTCTCAATTTTCTAGTATTAACCCTAGAATGACAAACTGGGGTAGAAATTTACCCCAGGTAAACTTTAAACTACGTTTTTAAATTAGTCAGTGACACTATCGACTGGACACCTATCCCATAATTTAGTTTAAGGTTCTAACAGTAGAGTGAGGTCAGAAAACCCTGCAGTATCTTGTCTGCTGTGACGAAGTGAAAACGTGAAGCTAGTGTGGAGTTGATATGTACCCCAGTTTGTAGCTTACGTCAGTGTTTTGTTTAGGTAAGTTATTTTTATTTTTTTTATTTGATTTTCATATTTTAACCCTTTTAAACAAACCATATGGAAAAATTTTTTGTTTCAAAATGCCAAACTTTTTACTGCCAGTTATAAGTACAATAGATAAGGTTACAAAAAAAGAAAAAGTGAACCCTAGGAATTTACAAAATATAAATTATACTAAACTATGTTGATAAAATTGAACATTATTTAGAATTATACCGTATTTCGGAAAATCTGTCACAAATGGCGGCACCTGTACCAGTGAATATATACATATCACAGCATTTTGAGCCGCCATATTGCAGGACGAGTTAACTCGTCTTAATCATTTAAAAAGTTAAGTACCCATACACTGGGAATAGCAATAAAATTGATATGCGTTGCTTTTCTTTGGTAGATGATGACTACTTGCCAAAATCATAAAATACCATATTGCAGCGATTGTAGCGCCTTTGAATAAGCTAAATTCTTTTTTTTATATTTTGCGTGACAGAAACTGAAATATATTCTTAAAAACTAATATTTCATGCATATTTATTTGATTTTTCCACATGTCAAATTCCCAATTTTTTTTAAATTTTCAAAATCCAAAATAAATTGACTTTTTTGGCGAAACATCATGATGTCACTTTTATGCTTGAAGTCTCTTGTGTCCTGTTTAAAATACCGTCTGAAATTTGAAAATCGGTTCATTAGAAAAATAGTTATCAATTTTTGTTTATTAAATCACAATTTGAGCGTTTTTTAACACTTTTAGCTAATTGAATCGATTTTTCACCGACTAAACTTTGATTAAATTGAATTTGCTCTTCACCATTCTCTCCAGCATGAAAAACCGAACAAATTCATGTCCTTATAAGTGAAACTACTGCTATCAGATCGATTTTACGACCAAAAATCCCGTGGGGTAAATATATACCCCAGTTTGTAGTTTAAGAGTTGAAAAAATAAGTTTGTCGTTCTAGGGTTAAGTACAGAGGTAGTTAACTAGGGAGTGATTGTATCGACATTTTAGTGTAAAATATAGTAATTTTAATCGTTTTTAAAAGAACGTTTCGATTTTAACAATAAAAAAATTTAAAAAAGTGTTTTAGTTTTGCCAGGATTGCCAAAAATGGGCTGAAATGTTTTTAGATGTTGCTATATACAAAAAATTTTAATGTGTGCTTGCTAAACTTATAGTTTTTATGGGTGGTTTTTATTTTCTTTTTAATAGGATAACTTTTTATAGGCATATCTGTGACTAGGGTTGCCACCGTTTTTTAAGAAAACAAAGTATCTTTAAAATTTTGTGCAAAAAACAAAGTGCATACAATTAACTAAAAAAAGTATGGGTTCCCATTTTTTGGATTTTGTAGTACAAGAAGATTATTATAATTCGTCATATCTATCATCACACTTACTAGTTTACGCAATTTAATAAACAGTGTCGTTTTGATTTTTTTAAACCCATTTGTGACAGTGATATTTGAATTATTTTCCTAATTAATAAATTGAATTCTGTAGACTAAGGATTTTGTAGATAAAAAAACTAATTTTAGGTGGTGTCTGTACTAGACAAAAGTTTGAAAAACGGACGCAGAATCTCACTGTTATTAATTATTATGTGTTATAGCTTTTTGAAAAATTATCTTTGAACTAAAATAAGTTGACAGGAGGAAGACGCTGACACAGGAGAATTTTTTCAATAGTTTCGCTTTTATGTAATGCCTACAAGCCTCCCAAATAAACGTAGACAACTGAAATTTTGTATTCGAATTGAGTTCGAGCCCTGGGTGTGCTTTTTGGGAGTTTCAATTCTTAACCCTTACCACCACGATTTTACGGCAAAGTTTCATATTTTTGGGTTTTTTTGGTGGGTCTAACACAACTACAAATCTCCCAAATGAGTCTGAAATTTTGTATATATGTAAATTGAGTTAGTATCCAGGGTGTCCAGAGGATTTTAGCCGGAAGTAAATAACAGATTTATAAACAGTAATAGACTTTGAACAATAATTTGAAATTATTAAAAGCTTAAGTTTTTGTTATACACATATATGTATGTTAAATGTGTTATAAATACCAAGATTCGTTAAAAACGATAAAACATTTTTGGAGTAGCTGCTTTAATTATAACAAATTATTAAAAATATAAAAATACGTTTTTATAATGCGTAGCTTATTTTTAAAAATCATCCATACTAATACTGCTGATTTAGTCTCAACTGTAACGCCATCAATTTTGAAAAGGTCAATTACTCAATTGTATCTAAAGCAAAGAAAGATTTATGGTACATTACATTGAAATGAAAAATATAAACATGGTATTATAAGTAGGTACTTACTATGTATAATCATATTCATTATAATTAATTTGCATAAAATAAAACAGAAATTTGTTTAAGAATTTTCAATTTTTAACATTGTAAAATTAACATAAAAAAAGGAAAAAGGATATAGTGGGGAAACAAGACACAAAATCTTGTAACCCACATCCACATTTAAAGTAAAATTTGTATAAAATTTGAATAAGGCAACATTTTATTATAGAAATTTAAATAAAGTTTGTAATATTTGAAGCTACATTGACAAAAATAAATTTTTTTTCTTTTTAAATAATTAATATCTACTACTTTATATGAAAAAAATTTTAGGAGCTATAAACTATTTATATTATAAAGTTATACTTTGTCCAGTGAGTATACAAATACATAACATGAGGAGCGTCTGTTCAAAAAAACCGTATTTCACTTTTCAACTTTTTATTTTAAAATTTTTATTTGGAATACATGACATAAAAGTCCATCGAATGAGCTAAAAAACTTGTTCTTAAACGTGCGGTCTAAAAAAAATTCAGAAGTGTAAAATAAAATTTGATTTACATTGGTTCTAATTGGACATTCAGACATAAAAAAGTTACGAGGACAAGGCATGAAAAGTAACATAACGAGGACAGTGAAAATATTTGCATGGAAAAAAACACTGGGGACATTAGAGTCTAATGGATTAATTACATTTTATATTTTTCATAGTTAGAACCTTAACACTACAGAAAATCTAATTTTAGCTCAAAGTTATACTAGGGATGGATAGATAAAAACCTTGCTTATAGAATTTTTTCCAGAATCTCAAAAAAATTCACTATAAGTATTTCCAAAAAGTCCACTCAAAAACTGTACTTCTAAGCAAATAATGAAAAAATAACGTTTTTAAGTGTATTTTTTCAAAATTAAAAACATTTTAGTCTTAACTTTCACATCATGAACATATAATAATTTTATCGAAAAAGTTGCCACAATACTTTTTTAAAGAAATTTAAATATAGCATTTTAGTATTTTCTTAATAAAACAGGTAGTTTTTTCGATTTTTGTAAAATTTGCTTCTGATGGAAATACGACCTTTTGAATAGATGCTCTCCACATATGCTCAGATCAAAGACGTAAGAAAACACATTCATACATACATGCATACATATATATATATATATATATATATATATATATATATATATATATATATATATATATATATATATATATATATATATATGTATGTATATAACAGGTTAGTCAAAAGTAGGGAAACGATGAAAAATCTCAACGGGAAAGCATTTTTGGGATATATGATGGTGACAGAACTTTCAGCATTTTTTACGGCGCATCCGATGGTGACCTTGACTTTGACCTCAAGGTCAAGGATCAAGGTCATATCAAGGTCAACTCCGTTTTTGTAAATGACAACCCCCCTTTTCGACCCCGGAAATGGGAAGAGCACAAAATTCTGCATCCGAATATGATCTTGAAGTCAATAATCAATGTCAAGGATCAATGCTGATTTTTACTGTAATATTTAATTGAAAATTCTACTGTAACTTTTTTAATTTTAACGTTCGGCAGTAGGTGCAGACAGGATGTAGACCTGCGCAGTAAGTGTAGCCAGAATGAAGGCTTGTGCAATAGGTATAGCCAGCATGTAGACGTGCGCACTAAGTGCAGGTAGTATGTAGACATGCGCATTAAGTAAAGTAAATAGGAATGAAGTTGTAGGAAGAATAAAAAAATTAAATATTTCAAAATTACCACATAAAACTGTAACCCTACAACATATTAGAGATTAGACGAACAAGTTAGCCTATAGAGTTAATATTTTAAAGTTACAATTTTATGGGATAATTTTGAAATATTGCATTTTTTTATTTTTCCTTCAACATCATTTCTACCTACTTCACTTACTGCGCATGTCTACATCCTACCTGCACCTAGTGCGCAGGTCTACATTCCAGCTACACCTACTGCGCAGGTCTACATCCTGTCTAAACTTACTATGGAACGTCAAAATTAAAAAAAATTACAGTAGAAATTTCAATTAAAAATTACAGTAAAAATCAGCATTTGACCTTAATTTGACCTTGATCACTGACTTCAAGATCATATTTGGATGCAGAATTTTTCGCTTTTTCCATTTCCGAAATCAAAAAGGGGGTTGCCATGTAAAAAAACGGAGGTGACCTTGATATGACCTTGATCCTTGACCTTGAGGTTAAAGTCAAGGTCACCATCGGATGCGCCGTAAAAAATGCTGGAACTTTTGTCACCATCATTTATCCCAAAAATGCTTTGCCGCTGAGATTTTTCACTGTTTTCATACTTTTGACTAATACTGTATATATGATCCGTTGACCCGGGTAATATAGATTTTACCCAGATTTCATCAGAATCCGTTGAATAGTTTTTGGGTAATGTATGTACATGTTCAAAAGGGTTTCTCTGTTTTCCTGTGGGAAGAGACATTTTCCCGGAGAAAAATGTATCCTAAATGTTGACCCAGGTAATAAGTTATCATTACACTAAATTTCATTAAAATCCGTCCAGTAATTTGTGTGTGATGCGTGAACAGACAAGAATTTTAAAAATCGCTGTGTTGATATCTATATTAATAACTATTTACAGTACCAGTACACTTTTCAAAAAATACTCGATGTACAGAAACGGTCTCGTTACAGTTTTATTACATGTATACATAACTGGTAGTAACAGAAATAAAGTCATTTAAAATCGAAGTGACCAAATTAACTGCAACAACACTGAAAAAAGGGCATAGCCGGGTAATATACGGAAAACGGCCCTTGACGCAAAATTGATTGTTTTTATAGGAAATAATACTTCTTAGCCCGATACATTCCTGCCAAATTTCAACCCTCCGAGGCTAATAGCTTATGAATACACAAACAGACAAAAATTTTCAAAAAATATTGTTTTTGACGAAATTACTGAGCCGATTTATTTGAGTTTAATATATATTGTGTACCCACCTTAGGCAAAATAATAAAAAAAATTTAACGTTATATCGTTAAATATGACATAAAAATATGTCTCTTAGTACTCTATAACATATATTATTTTCACGGAAAAATTTTAGTTGGTAGAACATAGTAATATTTCAATACAAATGCATCCCATGTTCGGTACTACATATATTACTTATGTATAAAAAGGACCATAAAGTAAAGCATCTGCCTTATTTCTAAAACACAGTAGAACTCTGAGGAGTGCAATAAAATGTTCTCTTTCCCTTTGAGATGCAGTTCTTGGAGTTCCTGTGACGGTCTAAAGTATATATATATATATATATATATATATATATATATATATATATATATATATATATATATATATATATATATATATATTAACAATTTTAAACCTAAGTTCCCAAATAATTTGAATTATTTGGGAACTTAGGTTTAAAATTGTTAAAATAATTACATATATCCCAAAAAAACCATATTATATATATATATATATATATATATATATATTGATTTGTTATAAGAAAATGTTTTAACATGTTAAAAAATAATTTTCAAGGTTAATTTTACCATGAATCTGAATATTTGAATGAAATCAGTAAAATCATGTCAGCATAGTTACTAATTAAAATTACACTCAACTAAAATTATAAGCTTTAGAAACTTTATTTAAATATAATAATAATGATAATAATACGTCTTAAATGTTATATTGTTTTAATAATAATATACATTAACTTAATAAATTGGAACAAAAAACTTCAATAATGTGTAGCAATAACCACAGTCCGGCTAAAACCTGTTGTAGTTAAATATGTAGGTAAACTACATGTAGGTACATATAACTAACTTGAAGAAACTTGACCCTCTCACTTGATGTTTTGTTACACTTCTTAAGGGGGTGAAGAAAGTGGATTTTTCTGTAATAAAATAACATACGTTCATAACTACGACAAACAAGCTTAGACAAACGTCTAGCTTTATCTGCTGTTTGTCTTCTTTTGAAAACATGATGACGGGTCATGGGGAATTATAACGAACTGACCAACTGGTATACTCTTTTGACGGCTAATAAACTTGTATGAAATTCTTGATGTCGTAAGACGTGGTGTATGAGCTAACAAAGTTTCACTTGACCTCTTACAAAGGAAAAAACTCTAACAGAAGAGAAATCAGTATCTATTTTGCTTTATTAATAAAAAAAGACAAACGGCGCATAATGTGGGACTTTTGTAAATTTAAACTAGTTTATCGGAGCTATGAACGTATGTAATTATATTATTTTAGAAATAAGGTAGATATTTTACTTTTCAGTCCTTTTTATACATAAGTAATATATATAGTACCGAACATGTCATGCATTTGTATTGAAATATTACTATGTTTTACCAACTAAAAATTTTCCATAAAAATATATGTTATAGAGTAGTAGTAGTAGTATTTTATTGTTTTACCAAAGGTATACAATTTTTTACAGTGCTTGACAGAGTTTAATTTTTTTTTTTTTAATTTTAAGAGATAAAACTTTAAGAATAAATTGGTATTAACAAATTATAACCTATTTGTATGTTTTAGTGTTTTACATTTTATAATATATAATAGATAGTTTTTCTTTTTTTTTTTTTAAGACCATTATTTAATTATATGGACCAAAATATAATTATTATAACAACAAGATAATAACAAGATAATTTAGTAATAGCAACAAGACAAATTTAGTAATAACAAGATAAATTAGTAATAACAAGAATGTTATAATAACAAGATAAATTAGTAATAGCAAGAATGCCAATAAATTAGTAAATAGAATCTACAATATATAACAATAGTAACAAGAACATTAAAATAAGTAAAAGAGGGGGATTTTACAATATTGACTGCCTAATTTAAAAACATGAGTTGATGAATTTGTACGCTTTGTCAAACTCAATTTCATTGTTTATATTTAATATCATGCAATCAAAATGCACATCGTTGTCGCCTAATTCTTCTCTTATCGGAGTATATAGTGGCATTCTCTTATGATATGTTGGAGTGTTTCTTCCCCGTTTGAGCATAGCGGACAAATTTCAGCTGTGTTTATTTTGAAATTTAAATATTTAGTGTAAATGGATATTTCTTTATCTTCTTGTACTCTTGGTTGACTTATTATATTAGTCTTATTTTGTCTAAGGATCGATTTAATTTAATGTATTCTTCCACATTTGGATCAAATTTTAGATATTTGTAAACGGTGCTGTATGTCGATGCCTGCATTCGTTCCCAATCTATGGTTATCATTCTCTGTTTATGATAATTTATCACTTTGTTGAAGGAACTTTGAGCTTGTTGTACGTCTTGACTTTGCCACAGATTTGAGAATTCTAAATCCAGATATTTTCTAAGTTGTGTCACCCAGTTTATTTTCATTCTGGTAGCCAGTGTATTATTATCTAGGTCTAATTGTCTTATGTTATAGAGTACTAATAGACATATTATTGAACAAAAAATGGTGAGTGTCGCTAACGCGTAAGTGCCAAAAAAAATAAAAAAAATTACTTAAATTTAAAAATTTAAAAAAAAAAATTAGTATAATAAAGGGATATGACGTTAAATTTTTTTTATTACTTTGCCTAAGGTGGGTACATAATATATATTAAACTCAAATAAATCGGCTGAGTAGTTTCGTTAAAAAAAATATTTTTTGAAAATTTTTGTCTGTTTGTGTATTCCTAAACTATTAGCCTCGGAGGGTTGAAATTTGGCAGGAATGTATCTGGAGCTAAGAACTATTATTTTCTATAAAAACAATCAATTTTGCGTCAAGGGCCGTTTTCCCTATGTTACTCGGCTATGCCCTTTAAATGTTAACATATGGTTCATTTCAGTTAAATTTAACCATGCTTCGTCATTTTGAATTTAAATAATTTCCGTTTTCTTGGCTTTATTTCTTTCATTATTGAATTTACGTAAATTTTAAATTTGCAGTTTTTTTTTTTTTTTATAAAAGAATAGAAGATTGATTTGTTTCGAATAAAAGAATTATTTAATTTTTTAACGAAAACTCATGATCAATTGTATCTGAAATGAGTACATCCGTATTTAATATTATAAAAAGAAACCGTTACTGCAGATATTTATCAAATACCTGTTTTTTAGTTTTGTATTGTAAAAGATGTATTTTGAAATTAAGCCATTGATAATTACATTACGCCTGGGGATTTTGAAACATAGTTTCTTTAGTACTTCTTTTACATTATAAAGCTTGATCCAATCAACATAACTAATTTACAAATCATAACCTAACAAAAATGTCATACCGTCAACGCGGCTATTTGAAATAGGTGGGGCTATTTGTAACAAAACAAAAAAAAAGATTTAAGCTCTTATATCTACTTGATTTCTGAACGTATTCATAACGTTAAAATCTTTTTTAAAACTCTTTTTTAAAACGTATTCATAACGTTAAAATCTTTTTTAAAACTCTTCTTTAAAAGTTTAAATCCTTTTTTTTTTGTTTTTGTTTCAAATATCCCCACCGATTTCAAATAGCCCCGTCTGACGGTACCTAATACAAGAGGAAAACATAAATTAACTAAACCACCTATCATTATTATTATTATTTGGTATTATTAATATTATTATTATTCGGCTACCTGGGTTTTTATTTAGATCAAGTATTTCATTGTTACTTATTTATGATTGAGTAACAGAAAGACGCGTGGTCAAAAACTGGATAAGGGCTTATTATTCCCAGTACTTTATAAAGGCCACATCTTATGAAAGGATTGGTCTACACCAAATCATAATATTTTTTTTATAAGGTAGTACTTGCTTTAAAGATAACGAATACAAATTGTTATCTTTTTATTACCATTATTTTTATACTTAGGGTAAAAGCCCCGTTTGTGGAACGCGATCCAATAGAAAAACAGTTTTGACATTTATATCTTAATGAAGTTATTTCTGAAAGAAACGTCTGATAACAAAAATTATTATTAATAGAATGATTGTTTTTCAATTTAAATTCACCTCACATTTAATGTTTCTTTACTTAATTAAAGAAATACATATATATATATTAAACAGTTTTTGCTGAATGTGTCTCTTTTGCGTTTGATCAATGCTTATTTATAGAAACACATGCCTTATAAATTTCAACATTTTCCAGTTAATTTTCGAAGTTAGCGCAATAAAACTATACAAATAATTTTTATTAGTCCAGTTAAGAGATTATAAGAGCTAAATCACCTTTTTATTCGGTTTAAATGTAATTTATATATATATGTGTATTTCTTTCAGTACACATATAACCTCTGTATTTAACTAAAATCATGTACGTAAAATAATTAAAAATTTATATTATAAATAGTTTTAATTTCTTTTTGAGTCTAAAATATTTACTTGCTGCTTTAAAATCGTAAAATTTTTAATATTTTTTTATTTCGGAGCGTATCGTCAATTGATAAATAAAAAAATATTGATTTAAAATTGCAAAATTTTATTAAAAATGAAAAATTGTCGCCATTTTGATAAGTTAGTTTAGAATTGATTAGAACTTTACCAAAATACATAGATGGCGAAACAAAATATAGTATTTTGGTATATTTTGTGATTTTGGTCGTTTATTTTATCGAATATTTAAACCATTCTATATTTTTTAATTTGACATTCTATTTACTACTAGATGTCACTCTATGTCATAGAGTGCAAAGATGGCAGAAGATGTATCTCATGTTCGTACATACGTGTTCTTTTTTAGGTGTCAATGTGCTGATTTTTTAAAGGGTGTTAATATATTCTATCCGTTTTTTTATAGATGTCAACAAATTATAAAACAAAACATTAATAAATCAAAATTTTTGGGTTATATTTTCTTAAAAACATATTCATTGGATTAAAAAAAACTTGGTTTCATGCTTATTAAAAAAAAAAAATGGGTGTTTAATTCATTTATTAATTTTTATAAGCAAGTTTGATGAAATACCTAAAAATAGTGTTCCACAATCGGGGCTTTTACCCTATAACAATTTTTAAAATTCAGAAACCGCAATTTTTAAGAGCGCTTTGAAATATTTAAACACATATAACTCAAAACAATTTGCACTAGATAGCTGAAAGTGGTACCATTAATTTCAGAATTAAAAGGGCTTTAATTTGACATGTAACATGATAATGAAATTCAAATTTAACCCTTTCCCCACAACCCAAAAAACGATTTTTTATAAAAAAATCCAAAATCGGAATTTTTAATTTAAAAAAAAAAAAAAATATACCAAACCTCTTAAGTAAGTTGAAACAAAGTTTCATAATGGTATTCTAACGGTAACACACTGAAATAATTTTTATTCTGAATTATGACGTGTGGAAATCTGGTATATTTAGTAATTTAGTACAGTACATATTACTAAGTAAAGATCCGAGGGACGGACCTACCGATTTTGATGAAATTTGAATAAGTTGTAGAACACTAAAAAATAAGCGATACGTTTTTATTTATCTGCGGAAAAATAGTTTGAAGGGGTGAAATCGCTCCTCAAAAATATCTCGAAAACGATGAGAGATAGAAGAGATAGAGTAAAAGTTTAAATTGACGATATTGCGCTTTTTTAAAGAGCTGTCTATTGATATGCAATTTATTCAACAGGGGTAGTTGGGGGTTAAGATTAGGCGATTAATTTTGCGAAAGGGGGGTAAAAAAATATATTAAAATTTTGTTTGCAGATTTCAAATATATGTAAAAAATTCTAATCGATCTGTTTTTGCTTAATTTTCTAATACTAAGGCTAGGAGGCTTGGATTTTTTATACAAATCAATTTTTTGGATTGTGGAGAAAGGGTTAAATTTGAATTGCATTATCATGTTATATATCAAATTAAACTTCACATTTGATTAGTCATTCAAGATAAGGCTAAATAGTGAAATTTGACAAAAATTCTAGAATATTCTACCCGTCAACTAGCAAAGGTTTTGAAAAACCGATTGTTTCTTTGGAAGAAACAAAAAACCACATTTTAACAAAAGTTACAGAATATTCACCCGCGTGAAGCTGGCCCCACCAAGAGCAGCACTAATTTTAGTGACAGTTCAAGAAATTAGTGCTCAGTTAGTGCTGATCAACTGTCATGATTAAAAAATTAGTGCTCAATAGGAACATTGATTAAACGGTATAACTTTTGGGTGGGGCCAGCTTCACGGTTTTCCCCACCCACAAAATATTTAAGGCTTCTATTATGTGAAAAATTAGTGCTATCGAATGACATAAATATTAAAATTAGTGCGAATTTGTATGACCTTGAAAAACCTTCTTTTTAGAGTGATGACGTCATCTGGCCCCACCCACAAAGTATTTTTTATTAACAGTTATGTCGAAAATTAGTGCTAAATTAGTGCTATCGAATGACATAAATATTAAAATTAGTGCTCATATGACCCTGAAAAAGAGCCTTCTTTTTAGAGTGATGACGTCATTCCTCCACAAACACAAAATATTTGAGGAATAAATCAGTTTTTCCTATATGAAAAATTAGTGCTAAATTAGTGCTATCATAGACATAGAAATTAAAGTAAGTGCTCATTTGTATGACCTAGTAAAAAGGGCATATTTTTGGGGGTTATAACGTCATCTTGCATTACCTACTTATAAATTATTCCTTAAAAGTTGTTTTAGAAATTAGTTCTAAATTAGTGTTATTAAATGGCATAAATTTTAAAATTAGTGCTCATTTAAAATTGCTCATTAACGTTCGGTACCTGATGAACAAATAATTGTACTAACAATAATATATGGACAGCACAAAAAAAAAAAAATTATGGTAAACATTTGCTCTGCATTCCAAATCAGTTTGGAAGACGAAAGGTGTTATTCGAACACTAATTGTAACACAAAATACATTTATTTTTCTGACCTTCAATTTCCAATTGTGGTTTCCTTTAAATTAACTAACTTTTAGAAGCCCTAAGACGATGTTACCAAACTGCCAAAAATTACAACTTTATCACCAGCATACAAATAATCACTAATTATTACACAACTTTTTATTATAAATGCATGTGCCAATCGTTCGCCCATATGTATAAAAATTTGGTACTGGTAGTAATCTTTTGAAGTCCTCAGAAAGAAAAAATAACTTATGTGTAAAATTGTTTGTTCTTTTCACTAAAGGGATACCCTCAATCACATTCATACTAAATGAGCTCTAATATTCAATGAGGTTCTAATCGGCAGCAATAATTTAGCACTAATTTATGGCAACACATTTGAAGAAAAATATTGTATGTAAGAGAACTGACTCGAAAAAGTAAGTCCTTTTTTAGCACTAATTTTAATATTTATGCCATTTGATAGCATCAATTTAGCACTAATTTTTCACATCAATTAAATAACATCATTTTTAGAGGTACGTGTTCTAGACAACGTATCTCTTATAGTTTCTGTGATTCTGCCCGCCACAGCCAAAACCTTTATAGCGCAACGTATTTAAGTTAAAAAAGGTAGGCAGTAAGATATTTTTCATTCAAACAAACATATTCAGTGTATCCCTAAAACGTTCTTCTGTATTCGCTCTTGTGATATTTTTAGTTCGTTTGAGCTTCGTTCGTTTTTTTAGATAGGTGACAGCACCTCCTTGTATAATATGGACCTACATATATAGCTATGTAGATAATAGAGAAAACACTTTAAGTTGAAAATAATTTTTTTAGATGGCGCTTAGTGATTAAATGTTGTTTTTGAATTATTATTTTTTGTCAATAATTTCTTAACAATTCTCATTTAAAACTTCATTGTAAATTCTTGGACAATCAACAAATAAAAATGACAGTCATCCTTTGTTAAAATTAATAAAAGATAAGCATTAGAAGTGAGATATATACATATGAGATCCCAACAAGGGTGACGGTCGTGACATGTGTGCTGTAGAGTCCCTAAGAGTCGTGACATGTCATCCATTTTCTATCCAAAACAGAGCGGGAACGTTCAAAATTAATTATCACATGTTTGAGTAAATATTTTTGATTACATAATTATTGTTAATATGTTATAAATTTATGAACAATTAAAAAATTTTAATTTTTCTTTCTAGGTTAACCTAAATGATTTTTGTTAAATATTTAATTTATTTTCAATTTGTTTTACTCAACTTTGGACAGAAAATGCCGTAACCAATCAGCATTCAGTACACATGTCACGACTCTATTTATTATAGGGACTCTAGTGTGCTGTAGAGTCCCTATAATAAATAGGGTCGTGACTTGTGTGCTGAACACTGATTGGTTCCGGCATTTTCTGTCCAAAATTTGCGTAAAATACATTGACAAAAATTGAATTTATCAAATTTTAAAACAGTTTCCCAGCTTTTCCATTATTGGTATCGATTTGTAGTGTTTTTTTTTAAAACTAATCCGCCGTAGCGAGGAACATTTTAAAAAAAATCATTAAAATTCGATCATTCGTTTTTCTTTTAGAGCCAAAAATAGATGGAGCCGTGCTTCTGCGTAATTACCGAAAGTGAAAAACTTTAAATTGACACAACACTTTATTCTTAGAGAACTTTCTACTGATGTATAGAAAGCCAGGGTCGGATCTACTGGAGAAGCCATTTAGGTAAAATTGGGGGTAAATTTTGAAATAGGGTGGATATGCTTTGGTATATTAAAATTTGGATAACATATGTGAAATCTACATGAAAAATACTAGTTTACCTGTTCTTGCTCAAAGTTGTAAAATAAGCCTAAAGTCTTAAAACTGGACAGCTAATTTGAGGTGCGAATCCTAAATTTTACTACTCATAATCAACAGAATAATAATTTTTAATAAGGTTCTCAATAAGTCAGTTGTCTTGTAATTAATATTAATAACTGGTCAAAATACATTAATAATAACCTTTATATCTAGTACCTAGGTACTAATTTTATAAATTAACAGATGATACTGTGAATGTCAGTTTAATCATATCCTAAGAATTTTGAACACTAGAGAAATATCATTTTTTTTCGGCGATTGCTAGTTATCATTGTTATTTCTATTACAGGCTGATTCAGAATTTTGTACTGTAATTGCAAAAGGTTGCGATTGTGTGTGAAGAGTCACAGCTTTCATTCATTTTTTTGTTAATCTTTATACTGTAGATTTAGGTACATTGTATTAAAATCTGTCGAAAATTGTCTCCTAACAACTGATTCATTGATATACTTGACATACAAGTTTGACATAATTCTGATGTACCATTTTCGTACCAAATTTTTTATTGTGAATTTTATGTTAGTTGTAGATAAAGTATAGTACGTAACTAGGTTGTAAGGCATATTATAGACTCGCGTAATTATCCACTCGTCGCTGCGCGGCTCTTGCGTAATTTTTTCGTTTATATGTTATATGCGACTTATAACGTCAATTCCGTAATATATATATATATATATATATATATATATATATATATATATATATATATATATATATATATATATATATATATATATATATATATATATGTATACTATTAAATTTCCTACATTTTATTTTGAAAATTATGAAAAATTAGCTATTGAACACCGACCTCTGAAAATGCGTGTCTAGCACGCACTTGACGAATTTTTTAAATTTTTAAGTACACAGTTGAAGGGTGGTTTCAACCAAGTGGTCAGCGTAAGTGTAGAAAATTGTAACTTGTGATGAATCCAGATTGAGCCCGACACGGCTTAGGTGGTTCAGTCGTCCACAACGCTTGTAGCGGTTCGGATGTTGATTGTTGCAACAATGTAATACAATGAATACGTAAGGCTAGAGTACATACGTATTACATCAGCATTATGTATACGTACTATTGCCGAGTGCGTAGGGATGGTATATGTATCATCTCCCTCCAGTGACCGAGCTATACATATGTACGGAATATTACACATACAAATATCCACTACAGCACATATACAGACACAAACTCTAAATATGTATATCACCATAGAAAGTGGGGAAGCTCCTCCCATTTTTGTGACGTAACTTTTTGGCGACAAGCGGGATACTAACTATTTAACAGTAGTTTGGCCGCTTGGTTTCAACCCCTAAAAATGTGTAAATGCAAATAATAATGTTATATTTGTTACTAGAACTTCTTAAGGTACCTATAAACAAAATTTCATCGATTTTTAAATTTTTGAGTTCCAACTTTGAGGGGGTGTTTCACCCCTTTAAAACGTTTTTTAGCAGCAACTGATATTTTTTATGTTATTAGGTAGCCACTCTCTACACACTGACAAAGTATCAGATTTTTTTGAATTTTCGACTCCTTGCCCTTTCCTTATGAGTATTAAAAGACATCTGTCAGATAAAAATTGGTTTCAATTCAAGAATCACGAAAAATTCGAATACAGGACAAAACGTATTATGCGACAAAACGTACCACAGAACAAATCGACTATTTGCGAAGGGTCTGCTAATTACTTCAATATATTACGTTGGCTGCAATAAAAGATACACCACTTGAAATTGTGGGAAGGTTTTCTCAGTACCTATTTTAATTACTGGACTCGACCGGAAATGAATTGATAGATTTTATTTTACCTCTATGAATTATTGTTTTTAAAATATTTCAACAGTTTCCAATATTAACTAGAGCTACCGGAATTTATATAGAGCCCTTAACTTTGTATAAATAACATTATAATAAAATTTTATCCCATATTTTTGTTTAAATATTAATTGTAGAGTATAAAGTAAAAGCCCCCTTTGTGGAACGGTATGTAATACTGGAACAGTTTTGACATTTACATATTTATTTCTTTAATTAAGTAAGGAAACTTTAAATGCGAGGTGAATTTAAATTGAAAAACAATCATTCTACATATTAATAATATTTTTTGTTATCAGACGTTTCTTTCAGAAATAACTTCATTAATATGTTAATGTTCATAATTAGATACCGTTCCACAAAGGGGGCTTTTACCCTAAACACAATAAATAAAAATGATTTAAAAAGTTATTTTTAAAAATATTATTGAGTAAAATATTGAGTGCACATGTAAAGCAGAGTAAAATAGTAGTAAATTATTGAGTGCACATGTAAAATTTTAGATTAAGATTTGAGCTTTTAACTTTAACGTAACGGCTTTTAGCAAAAAAAGGTAAACTAGTATTTTTGATGTAGTTTTCACATTTGAAATTAGTATTTTGATTGGTTCAACCATATTCACCCTATTTCAAATTTTACCCCCAATTTTATAGTCAAGGCCCCTCCAGTAGGTCCGATCCTGGATTTGAGTACATCAATAGGAAGACCTTTAAAAATGAAGGGTTGTGTCAATTTAAACTTCTTTTCTATCTGTTACAGTTTTCGAGTAATTTGACAAAATTAAATTTTTACCCCAAATTTGGGGGGTGGATTTCACCCCTTAAATGGCGTTTTTGGCTGATATATAAAAAATACGTGTCTGTTATTTTTCTGTGTTCTATACACCTACCAAGTTTCATCGAAATCGGGAATTATCACTTTAAGGATCGATATCTGTCAAATACGTGTGTCTTATGAATATTATGTTAAGGTATTTCGATACCTCTTATCTCTTCAGTAAATCTGTGACGTAAATCTATTGTTTTCCGGGAAAGTGACAACTTCTAGGCAATAAATTTTGATGGATATAATTTAAAAAATTCTATGAATATCAATATTCATGTATGTACATTACAACAATATGGAAGAGTTATAGAAATCATTTATAATTTTTTTCATGCATATTTCGCAACGTACACTCTCGGAACATTTTCGTTTTGTTATGTTGACACCACTTACTTTATACTATAATTTTTAATAGTGATGGGAATAATCCAAAGATTTCAGTAATCGATTATTATTATTGGATTCTTTCGATTACTAAAAATTATTACTTTTTATACGACTTTTTTTCATTCGCATATTTCTGCAAATGCACAGTAACTGAAGCTTATTTTACAAATTTATACATGTATAGGTGAACCTAATTGGAAGTTCTCTGATGTTATCAATAAAATATGTAGTACTTAGTTTTCTGTCTTTTTTGACTTTTGTCATGTTTATATTAGAGTAACTATAGTAACTTAAGTTTGTACACCTAAACTCGCTTCATTTGTTGATGATGTATACCTGTGTAATTGTAAAATTTTACATAGTTTAATGGACTTTCTAATTTTCAACCTTTTATGAATTTCTTAAAAAGGTTTTCTAACGAACTACCAAATTAATTTAAAATTAATCAGGTATAGAAATATGGGAATGAAAAAAATCCTATAAAAATTAATAATAATACAATACATACATAGGTATTATAATTAGCTTGAATAAATGAGGTTAGATCTCATTAATATATCTATGATACTAATTAATCATTTGCGTTAAAAATACATATATTTTCATTATTGTTTTGTCTTCCTAAAAAATGGAAACGAAAATGAATAACGGAAAAATCATATAATTTATACATGAAAAAATCGGAAACTGTTGAGTTACCGTAAAGTTACCGTAATCAATAAGTAAAGACAGTAGTGTAGCTAAAAATGTATAGTTATAGATACTGTTTATAAATTAATAATAATAATACGCAAACACAACTAAAAAATGTAAATAAAACTTGGGAAAACAAGTGAAACATACATTTAAAAAAATCATAAAACGAGGTTATAATTTTCTGTGATACCTACTCGTATAACCACAGACTATACTATAATAATTTTAAAAATATTGAAATTCTAATGATATTAAAATTGTGTTTTGTTTTTTCTCATAGTTTTAATAGTGTAATCGAGCCCGGACACTATAGTGTACTATAAATCATCCTGTCAAAAAATTGAATGTTTTTCAGTAGCGCAAAAACAAGTCTGAGGGGTTAAAAAATGAAAATAAACTGTAATTTCAAAATCTATAGTCATTTACAAATTTTAATTGTTATCATGTAAATGCAAAGAAAAATGATACTTTCAGTGAAGTGTAGCACACCTTATTAACATATTAATTTTCAACAAAAGAGTAGTCCAATACTGGCTAGATGCCTTGATGTTAGTTGCAACCATGGAAGAAGGAGAGATATATAATATTGTAAAGGAAGGAGCATTTCCCAAAATACTGATCAACATATTATGAATATTAAACGTACGTATTATGAATGACGTCATTTTGTAAATATACAGTAACGGTTTTAATTTAATTAAAACATTGCCATTGCTTTTAAAACAATATATTTAGTATATTTTTCTTATAATTGTGATTTCTATATAAAAACATAAACAATTAATTAATTATTTTTAATATCTGTTCTAGTTAATTCAATAATCAACTCCTTAAGAATGCTGTTCGACTATTTTATCAGTTAATTTTTCGAATTCTTAATTGTCTACTAAATTATTGTATTTTTTAACGGTGCTTAAAGAATATTATAAATTACCATAAACTGAAAACAAAAATTGCTCAAATTAATCGATTATTTACAATTTATAACAATTTTTGTAAAAAGATTACGTTTTGGTTTATAATTTTCCATCACTAATAAGACATATCTTTTTGATAAAAGTAGACACAAACATAAATAAAACTATACAGTTATTAAATTATCATTTTATTAATAAATAAATAAATACAAATAAAATACATGATCTTGAAGTTAAATTTTTATATGCTCATTAATTTTACATATAAGACGCTACTGAAATGAAGGGTCAATCTAACCTATATTTTAATTTTTACATAATTTTATTTTTTACAATATTTTTAAAATTTTTGTCGTTATTATCACATATTTTAACTAAAAAACGAATTCCTTATTTACGTAGAATGATTCCTTTTTCGATATTTCCTTTACTTTATGTAATGTCAAAATTGGTATTTTTCCGCTTATTATAAACCTGTTTTTTTAGATGAAAAATGTAGAAAAATTAACAAATTTTCCCTAGAAATGGTTGGATTTATTGATCAATACAATATTTACTTACCCAAATATTATATTTACGGTGTATTACGTTTACTAATTTTATTTTAAATTTAATTTTTTGTAGGACTGGATGTTTAGTGCTTATTTGCACGTGTTATAGTGTATATTTACTCTTTTGTTTTTTATTTTTTGTGGTACATTCAAAAGAATCTACGTATTCATTCTAACATATCATATTAAACTATATCTTGTCCCTCTCTTAAGAAATAGTCTCCATCCATATTCTTCTATATCAATGGTTGCAACTAATAATTAATAACCAATGACAAAAATATTTTTTTTTTTGCAACTAATGACTGAAAAATTCAACTATTAGTATTAACTATTAAGTAATTTAGCTTTTAGTTGTAGTTGTTAGTTATATTAAGTAGGTATGAAGTTTATTGAAATTATCGTAGAAGCAAAAAAGTAGGAAAATATTTTATCTTCTGATTATTTATTGAACATAAAAACGTAATAAACCAACATGAGTAACAATATAAAAAAATCACAACTGTAAGTTTAAAAAAATTGGATACTATTTGCAATCTGTTTTCGATCGAAAGATTTTGATAACGAAAAATAAGTATAATTTATAGTACATATTATATATATGAAAGAATACTTCCTTTCCTTATATCATCCATTTTGGAAATATCGTTATTTTCGATATCGATAATTTTCGATAACGAAAAGTAGGTTCTGACAGTGGCAATACGTTCGGAATACCCACAACTTGCTTCGCTTAAGCCTTCAAAAATTTCGTTATTTTTGGGCTACGACGCACCGTTTAGGAGATATTTACGATTAAAGTTTTCGATAGCGAAAGTTAACGAACGGTAGTTTTTTTAAAAATTGTTCTGTTACTGACCAGATCAATGGGACTAACAGAGCCTAAATTAACTAGTTATAACCAATTTATGACAAGTTACGCGGTATCGATAATTTTCGATAACGAAAAGTAGGTTCTGACAGTCGCAATACGTTCGGAATACCCACAACTTGCTTCGCTTAAGCCTTCAAAAATTTCGTTATTTTTGAGCTACGACGCACCGTTTAGGAGATATTTACGATTAAAGTTTTCGATAGCGAAAGTTAACGAACGGTAGTTTTTTTAAAAATTGTTCTGTTACTGACCAGATCAATGGGACTAACAGAGCCTAAATTAACTAGTTATAACCAATTTATGACAAGTTACGCGGTATCGATAATTTTCGATAACGAAAAGTAGGTTCTGACAGTCGCAATATGTTCGGAATACCCACAACTTGCTTCGCTTAAGCCTTCAAAAATTTCGTTATTTTTGAGCTACGATGCACCGTTTAGGAGATATTTACGATTAAAAAGTTTACGATTGCAAAAAGTAACGATTTGTCATTTTTTTTAAAATACACTATCGTTGACCAAATCAATGGGACTAATGGAGCTTAAATTCATCAATTATAACCAGTTTATGATAAATAATTCGTTATCTTTGCTAGTTCTCGAACAGAACATTCTAAAACTTTTGTTAAATATCTTTATTTAGCTTTTATTTCGATAATTCTTCTAATAGGGATATTGGTTTTTCGACATCTTTATTAATTTTCGAATAGAAACTTTTGTCAAATCTTTTCACCTGTTTTCAATCTGTTTTTCGATGACTAAAAAAATGGTGAAGTAAATTTTTCGTAATCTTTGCTGATTTCCAGATAGAACATTCTCGAACTTTCCATGTAGATTTCGCTACATGGATCCTTTTTAACTAACTAATTCGATGGTGAAATCAAGTTTTGGTTATCTTATCTGATTTTCACATAGAATATTCTAGAACTTTTACCGAATTTCATTTTTTGGTCACTTTTTTGATCAACAATCTGATGGTGATGCCAATTTTTCAATAATTTTTCTGATTTCCAAAAAGAATATTCTAGACCTATTGACGAATTCTGGTATTTGGACACTTTTTTGATTGCCAAACCGATGGTGAAGTTGGTTTTTGGATATATTTTCTATTTTCAGAATAGAATATTCTCGAACTTTTGCCGAATTACCGAATATAAGACTTCTAGTTTCAAACTAAAAATAAAGTTATATCATAATTTAAAAATAACGTATATAAGGAACAAAAATACCTAAATAAAAGATTGAAAAGTTTATTTTATCACAGATCGACTTAAATTTTTTTTTTTCAAATAATTTAAACTATGAAGTTTAATAGTCTAAATTTTATGTGAGTAGCTTTCACGAAACTGTATAAAAGTTTTATGTTCATACACATCTTTCTTAAAATTGTATAAAACATTTTACAATGACTGACACGGCAACATATAAATTTATTTATATTATGTACATCCTAACAGAAGGGAAAAATGGAAAATATTTATGTTTTCTATTTCGTATATTGATCGCAAAGAAAACACAAAAATGAAATTCAAGATACAACTAAACCGTTTTTAAAGTTAAAAAAAGGATCTAGCCGAACTTCCATGGCGAAACTGCCCCCGATAGGAACCTATATCGTAACCTATGTTATATTGTTGAGGGTGTTAATAGTAGTTGATCGTGTAGATATTAGCTCTCTATCTTAGCTAATTAAGGAGCTGTTTGAAAAAATGTGTCCGAAGACGACTTTTTTTCAGAGTGATATATCTTAGTTAATTTGAAAGCTTGGAAAATAAAACCATATGGGAGTGTTACGGTATACTTACAGTTTATTTTATAGCAGTATCCTATGGGCCAAGCTTAAATAAAAGTATTAAAAAAATGCAAATAAAAATTTTGTCAATCGATTTCTATCAGATCTAATTGAGTTACCACTTTGAAAAAAATACATAATAATTGCCTATACCCTGCCTAAGTGCATACCAAATTTCATTAAAATCCAAGAGGTGCAACATGTCGAAAAAAATTTTTAAGTAAGTGAATCACCTTATGACCGCTATGTTGATTCTCTGTACATTACATTTTTAGTTTTTCAATATTTGGCCATAAAAGGTTTAAAAGGAAATTGAATAATCTTTTGTACATACATACACACTCGATAACGGTACGTACACATAATGTCTGGTGTAATATGTTTGTATTCTAGGCTACGTATTCATGTATTACAAATGGTGCGGACGACTGAATCACCTAAGCGATATCTGACACACTCTGGACACACTGCTAGCTACAGTTTTTTACACATACGCTTAGGACTTGATTACAATCATCGTGCACTCGGTGACCGATACCGACTGACTATGTAAATGCCTTAAGCTGTGACAGACCAACAAATTACTCCAAGCGAGTTATATTTTTTTGATATTGATATTAGTTTGCTTCTAGTGTGCATGTTCCTACTTGATATGATTAGCCCATAGTCGTGGTACGCTCTCACGGTTCCTATTTGCTTAGTTTCACAAATTCCTTATTCAGAGATACAGTGTTTACGTTTAAAAATATATATTCTTAATCTGTGAATAAAGCAGTGACGTAAAAATATATCAACTATGTCTGGAAAATGTAATAATTGTGGCTTTATATTGCGGAAGACTGGAAAACGAAAGAAAATATTGCTAACCGAAGATGACGTGCGTAAATACAACGTTCCTCAAATGAAACTACTTAAAGTTGGAGATGTTCTTTGTCATAAATGTCGATTGATTCCATACAATAAATCATCGACTACTGACGATATACGCGAAGGACCTTCTCATATTGATATAGAAATAGAACAACCCGACATTTTCGAAATTGAATCAGTGGATGAGGAAGAGTATAATAATGATGATGATGATAAGGACTTTCATGTACGTTTAGATTCATTAAATTCTGATGAAGATTTTATGATACTGCCGTTAAAGAGGGTAATTTCAACTCATAGATACTGTGTTTTGTGTAACTCAAAATCTAATATCAAAACTATACCAATAGAGGCTCGATATCAAGCCTTTATTAAAAGAAAGATTTTTATACCGAATGGAGACCGTTGTTGCTCACAGCATTTAATAAAAAACAAGTTTTTTGAGGATGAACTATCATGCTTGCGAGTTCACTCCAATTATAGTGTGTTATCTGCAAAAGAAGTTTCAATATTTTTAGATTTTCTTTCAGCAAAAGTTGACACTACTCTGTTTAATCAAATAGGTAATTTCACTATGCCTGAAGAAAAACTAAAAGTGTATACAGGACTAAGCTGGGAAAACATAATAGAATTATCGAATCTTTTAACGTCACTAAAGTCTTCTCCTTCGCGCAATGTTATTCAGGCATTAGTGACTTTTTTGATGAAATTACGATTAGGTATTTCAAATAAAGTTATATCTACAATATTACAATTGGAACGAGAGCAACAAGTTTCAGGCTATTGCAAACAAATAATACGAAGTTTCGAAGAAGATATTTTACCGTTCTATTTTGGTATCAATTCAGTCTCAAGACAACAACTAATTGAAAATCATACGACCGTTATTTCGAAGACATTATTCAACACTGCTGATGATCAGTTATTAATTATTTGTGATGGCACATATATTTTTCATGAGAAAAGCAAAAACAACGAATACCAACGCAAATCTTACTCAGGACAAAAGAAATCACATTTATGTAAGCCATTTACTATTTGTGCTACTGATGGGTATATAATAGATTTCACAGGCCCCTATTATGGAACACAAAACGATGCAGCAATAATGAAAATCGTACTGGACGATCCTCTTGGTTTACAAACTCTTTTACATCAAAACGATCTTATAATTGCAGACCGTGGATTTAAAGACGTTGAGTTGTACATGGCCGAGAAAGGCTACAAACTACTTATGCCAGCACTAAAAGGAAGACGAGATCAACTTACAACTATTGAAGCTAATGAGTCTAGGAAACTGACCAAAGTAAGATGGGTTGTCGAAGCGGTACACGGCGCAATTTCACAAAAGTTTCGACTTTTAGATAATGTTTTGGACAACAAAATGTTACCCAATATAAGGTCTCTTTGTCGCATTGCTGGATATCTACAAAATACATATGGTAAGAGACATATTTCAGATATAGAATTACACGATAAAATCTTAAAAAATATGAATGATAGAGAAAATATTAAAAATACACTTGCGGATGAGGTGCTGACTCACAACTGGAATCGACGAAAACAACCTTTCCATCAACTGCTTGCTTCAGAAGTTTCTGATTTTCCTGAGCTTTCAGAAGAGGAGCTGAAAATACTTTTCACTGGCACATACCAGCTTTCACAAGCCATTTCTTATTTAGCTGAACTCATGGGGAATGACAGTAATTTTTATGTGCTTTACGTGAAAGAGGCACCTAACATTTTAAAACTGCAAGTACAATCGCGACACATTAATAGGAAAACTTACAGATGTTACATCGACTACAATCCGAATGGACAAAGCCACGAAGATATTCGGCGTTACTGCTGTGACTGTGCAAATGGAAACAGAACAGTTGGGTGTTGCTCCCACGTGGCTGCAATTATATATTATTTGTCAAATGGAAGATATAAATCTCGTATAGTTCGCCCAGCAGAAATGTTATCTAGCATTTTTTCTATAAATAACGAACACGTTGTAATTAATGAAGATAGTGATGATGACTAATAAAAATTATTTTTTATGAATATCGGTTTAATTATTACTGACGAAAGATTATTCAATTTCCTTTTAAACCTTTTATGGCCAAATATTGAAAAACTAAAAATGTAATGTACAGAGAATCAACATAGCGGTCATAAGGTGATTCACTTACTTAAAAATTTTTTTCGACATGTTGCACCTCTTGGATTTTAATGAAATTTGGTATGCACTTAGGCAGGGTATAGGCAATTATTATGTATTTTTTTCAAAGTGGTAACTCAATTAGATCTGATAGAAATCGATTGACAAAATTTTTATTTGCATTTTTTTAATACTTTTATTTAAGCTTGGCCCATAGGATACTGCTATAAAATAAACTGTAAGTATACCGTAACACTCCCATATGGTTTTATTTTCCAAGCTTTCAAATTAACTAAGATATATCATTCTGAAAAAAAGTCGTCTTCGGACACATTTTTTCAAACAGCTCCTTAATTAGCTAAGATAGAGAGCTAATATCTACACGATCAACTACTATTAACACCCTCAACAATATAACATAGGTTACGATATAGGTTCCTATCGGGGGCAGTTTCGCCATGGAAGTTCGGCTAGATCCTTTTCATTTAATAAAAATTTTTAAGGGGGCTTTCACAGATCACGTAACGCTGTTACGGCAATCACATATATATTTTATTACTAAACATAGCAATTTACTAAGTTTTCCGTCCTCTCTAAACTGAGTCGCGTAATTTATGAAAGTTCCGCAGTATCTGATTTTTATTTACTTACGCAAAATTAAGCAAAATCCAATACACAACATACCTGAAACAAAAATAAAATAAATTTATTAAAATCAAAATGATCCAAAAAATTAAAAACAAAAAGTTGCTCAGAAATAATAAAGTATCCCATCGTAGCATTTGCATAACATAGCGAATTTACAAAGACTGGATATGGGCGGATCTCATATAACAACCTGTATCTATCCGAAATAGTTCAACTCTAACAGTAAAAAAATTTTCAAAATCGGTTGAGTAGTTAACTTTAAGCGCTTTTGGGATCCCAGGATCCTGATGGACCTCATGTAACCTATATCCATCTAACATTTAAAAAATGAAATAGGTTTAAATATTGTTATTGTAAGACTATACTTGTTTTCTCTTAAAAATACACAATTCTTATAATCGGGTTTTATAAATAAGTTTTGTTTGTACATACTTACAAGGAAAAGTTCCCAGGTGTCTGCCTCCGATTTCAATGCCGCTGAAATATGTTATTCTACGCCGAAATCTAAGAGACACCAATTTTTTTATCGGCGAAAAAACAGTATGAAGGGGTGAAATCGGCCTTCAAAAATTGGGGTAAAAATTTAATTCTTCAAATATCTCGAAAGCAGTACGAGAAAGAGCAAAAGTTTAAATTGGCAATATCACTCTTTTTTAAAAAGCTATCTATTGATATGCAATTTGTTCAATTTACATCAACAGGGGTGGTTGGGGGTTAGAATTTTGCGGTTAATTTTGCAAAAAGGGGGTGAAAAATAAACAATATAAAAATTTTGTTTACAGATTTGAAATCACGTCAAAAAATAAATTGACCTGTTTTTGCTCAATGTCCAAACATTAAGTCTAAGGGCAGTTAACAAGGGGGTAACTGTGTCGAATAGTCGTACTACTTGGGTAGTTCAAGAAGTTCTTCTTCATGGAAAATAGTGCAAGACAATTAGAATAACGTAGAAATGAAATTTTTGATTTGAAAATTCATTTTGGGCAACATTGGAGGGGGTGAGTCACCTGCTTAAATTACATACTAGTTTACCAACACTCATTTGTACTATTAACACACTGACAGTGGGCAGTAATGTCACAATAAGTAGTTTTTGAAGTTGGACTAACGTATGTAAGGTTTTTATAAGGCTTGTATTTAATCGATGTTATAGTTTTCGTTATCGAAAATTACCGATACCGAAAATAACGATATTTTTAAAATGAATGGAAACCTAATAAAAACCTCACATACGATAGTCCAACTTCAGAACTACTTATTGTGACATTATTACCCACTGTCAGTGTGTTAATAGTACAAATGAGTGTTAGTAAACTAGTATGTAATTTAAGAGGGTGACTCACCCCCTCGTCAATGTTGCTCAAAATGAATCTTAAAGTCAAAAATTTCATTTCTACGTTATTCTAATTGTCTTGCATTATTTTCCATGAAGAATAACTTCTTGAACTATCCAAGTGGTACGACTATTCGACACAGTCACCCCCTAGTTAACTACCCTTAGACTTAATGTTAGGACATTGAGCAAAAACAGGTCAATTAGATTTTTTGACGTAGATTTCAAATCTGTAAACAAAATTTTTAAATTTTTTATTTTTCACCCCCTTCTTACAAAATTAATCCTCAAATTTTATATATATATATATATATATATATATATATATATATATATATATATATATATATATATATGCATAAAAAATAAATTTTTTGTACGATTCTTGTATACTTACACAGTAGATTGTAAGAATTGTAAATTTATATATATATATATATTTATTTATTTATTTATTTATATATATATACAATTTATATATATATATATATATATATATATATATATATATATATATATATATATATATATACACACACAAATATATATATATATATATATATATATATATATATATATATATATATATATATATATATATATATATATATATATATATATATATATTATATATACAGCACGGAGCCTCTTTAGGGAAAGCCTAATATAAGGAAAGGTATTCACACAGATTAATACATACGCAACTTTTTATTCTTTATGTAAACAAAACATAACAAAAATAAACATTTTTTGATCAACATATTTAACATTTTTGTAATATAAAGGGTGTGACAGATTAAAGAAATTTAATAATATTTTAATATATTTATTTTAAATGAGAATTCTTTCTAAAAAATTTTAATATTCAGGCGAAAAATCAATTAATTAATATGTATTTAATTTTAATTAGATATAATGTGTATTATATAAAGTAATTTGAAATATCTTTTGTCAACTTTTGTGTAAATTTTAATCGCTTATATTTGCAGATATACGTATGTATTACGTAGCTATTATCTGTGGCACGTTCGGCGTGGCTTGTATGGTCTTGTCCACAGAACCACCACAGAACACTGTCTTGTCTCATGTATTCTTCATACGTAAACCAATTTCTCACACGTACATAGGTAGTAAGTACATACATACATAATATGTATGGCTATATAGTCAATCTATCACAGGACAACATCAGTCTATGTGCATTGTAGGTATCTCTTGCGTATGCAACAACTGTCCGTAATAGTAAGACAAAACACTTTTTTTTAATAGAAATAGGACAATTTGGGTTACAAATACACAAAATATGTACATATTACAGATGTTTATTATATTTAATATTACTAAAGAAGTAATTTAATACTTTCAAATTCATTAGATTTTGTACTTTATTCATTACGCATTAAAAATATACTTTTTGTCGACTACAATCCTATTCAGAAAAATACACATAAAATTACAGTAATTAATATTTTTACACACCCTGTATATAAGACATTATTTAAGGAAAGCTGTTGTTTACCTTTCCCTGTTTAGGCTTCGTGCTGTATTTACAATTTTTAAAATCTCTAATTTGACCTATAATTCAGATAATATTATGAGAATATTAGGCCGCAGCTAGTACTTAATAAATAAAAAGAACTGTGTAAGTATACAAGAATTATACTAAAAATGTATTTTTTATACATTTATTTGAAACTTTTAAGGAAAAACGTCAAAATAACATATAATATTATCCAAAGTAGGGGAGTAGGGGGGAATTGGACCCTAATAAGGAAAAACAAAAATATCTCGAATCGTTCTAACAATTTATAATATTTGTTTTTCAAATTGGTTTATTTGATCAACAAGTAAGCTAAATTATAGTCAACTAAACAACATTTTTCTGGTCGAAAAATTATTTTTCCTGAAGAGTACCTTCTGCTCCCATTCCCCGATCTGTCAGAAATTTACATTAAATTCAATAAAAATTGCAAAGGCAAAATAAGTCTTTAAAAACAAAATAAATGCAAAAGTACAGCAAATAAAGCTATTTTAACAATAAAATTCAACTTTATAATTAAAATAAAAGAATTACTCTAAAGATTCTAAGGGTTTAGATTCTACAGATCTGGACAAAGAACATAAATATGATCAGCTATGCTATCGCACTCAGAACATTCTGTGTGTCTAGTTTCCACCGTTTTGGTAACGATACCATTAATTGTCTTTGCAAAAAGGTCTTGTCATCAATCGTTACCAGAAATCTGCTAACTGTAATAAATAAATTATGCATATCTCTTGTGAGACTATAATACCCCTGTCGCAGCATCTGCATAACATAGCGAATTTCCAAATATAAGGCACTGGCGGATCTCATCTAAGAACTGTACCTATTTAAAATAGTTAAGCTTTCTAAGAGTAAAAGATTTTTTAAAATCGGCTGGGTAATTAATTTCGATATTTTTGGGACCCAAGAACCCAAACGGACTTTGTGCAGCATAGTTGTATCCATCTAAAATAATTTAGTTCTGTAACAGTGAAAAAATTTTCAAAATCGGTCGGTTAGTTTATTTTTTACAATAATGGGATCAGTAAACCCTGGCGAAACTCATACAACATAACCTTTATTCATCTAAAATAATTTTAGTAAAAAGTTTATCCTAACAGTAAAAAAAGGGTCCTAGGGATCTCATATAACTTATGGTAGTCCGAAAGGTTCTTGTGGACATCATTTAATTACTTAATGAATTCAAATACTTTAACTTACTAACGGTGAAAAAATTTTCAAAATTTTCGAAATTCGCTAAAAAAATCATTGAAAAATATTTGATATGTTTCGATCAATTAATGGTCAACATCAGCAAATAAAAGTTACTCAAATCGAAGAAAAAAATGAGTTATTTGTCCGTAGAAATTAAAATATAAATTCTGAAAACGAGCAAAGAAATATTGAAAAAACTAGATCGGCAAAACATTCTGACAAATAACACACTTTTGAAAAATATTAAATGATTTTCAAATGACTTTGGAAATTGACCCCAAGGTCGACTTCAATGTCATCATGAAGTGCATCACTTTGAACTCTATAACTTTGGTCCTAAGCACTTTTTTCAGAAAATATATCGTACCATAATCCACTTCTATGTTGATTCCTGGTCTCTTTTCCTGCGTTTCTAATATTTATGTCATTAAAAAAATGTGCTACCGTAGACAAGGATGAATACGGACGCATTCAGAATTCACACCGTATTTTTTTGTATTTATTTTATGAGTACCTAATATTTAATATATTAAAAATTTACGCGAAGATGGTCACTTTATCACAATATCCAAAAAAATTTAAAAATATCGGTGGTTTTTGAAAAATTAACAAAAATCGTATAATTTCTTCTCTATGAAAAATTGGGGTCAAAAGAGACGAGAAAAGAGAAAATGGGGACAACCCGTAGGGTCGACCAAAATTGAAATTCTAATATAAAATAATTTTGAACTTTTTGTATTTATACAGTAAAAAAAGAAATAATAGGTACTTGGTGATTTTCTATAAAAATAAACGTAGAATCTAAAATAAAATTTATAAAGTATAGAAATGTTATGCTGAATGTATTTATAAAAATTTCGAATGACTTGATAACCTTGAAAGTGCTCTCTTCTATGTCTCAATACATACTTCATACGTCCCTAATCACCCCACATTCGTCCCTTTATACTTGAACGTCCCTATTAACCTATATACTGTCCCCATTCACACTTTTTCCGTCCCTATTAACTTCCAACTTAGCCCAAATCTCAAGTCCTCTTTATTTCCTCTTAAAAAATAAAAACAACTAAAAGCCTGCAGTCTTTTTTTCAGATATGTTCTAAAATAATTAACGATTAAACAACAATTTATTCATTAGAGCACCGAAAAATATAATTTTTAGATAAAGTTTAAGGAACAAAAAATAGCACTGTTTGAAGACGTCAATCGAAACCCAATTTTTAATATTTTTTATTCAACTTCAAGCTTAGTCACTATTGTTACCCGAAAAAATAATAATTATACTATAATTTAAGTAAGATATATGTTCGCATTTACGTTTAGTATTTGTAAATTAAGTTCATGAATAACATTTTTCGTTTCGTCCCTATTCACCCGCCTGTCCCAATTTATCCCGTTCTACGGTATTTGTTTCAAAAACTCATCACAATCATTGCTTTTTTTACTATACAATAGGTAATGTAATGAGAACATATTAATTTTTTTGCAAATAAAATCATTTTCATGTATTAAAGTACTGACATGTAGTAATTTTTCTTTTTTTGATTCTGTCAAAAAATCTTCCACCACACTTGTCACTGTATCAATACTTTTGGTTGTTATTTTCATTGAAGATCCAACCTTTGCTTGAAGATCCAACCATCCACGTACGATTCTCTTGTAGATCTGTGAACAAAAACAATATAGTCTTAATTTGACAGTAACATCGGGAATAAAACATAACTTAACACTTTCCAATATTATTGTTTTACTAATTAGGTATACCTGACGCTTACACACAAAAACAGTATAACAAGTAATACTTACATTGATATTTTAACATTCTGGAATCCGGCAGAACAGAAATCTGAGTTACATGCAAAGAACTTTGCAAACATCATTGAATCAATTTTTAGCAGATTCGTACTATCTGCCTATCTGCAGTTTCGGTACAGAAAAGCATACTTATGTTATATCTGAAAATATCAATTCTGTTAAAAAAAAAATATTGAAAAGATATTACTTAATACAGTTTCTTTAAGTTATTTCCTTACCTAGTAAAGTACAGCAACAGCTTTACAGAAGCATGTTATTGGCAAAATTTTACCATTTTGTTCAATTACAATATGCTTTGCTGCTACTATTTTCAATCTCATATTTTCTTACTTGAATAAAAATTTATTTCATTTAATTATTATGTCATTCACCATAAACAAAATTCAAATAACCTAAACCCCTCTGTCAAATTCGAATAAACAGTATAAACAAACAAAACAATTCAAATTTTCAAATTTCTACCACATTCAAATTTTAAATTTAATTGTTATAAATTAATGATTTATTTACATATTAAATTTATCAACATAATTACCTATTTAATATTTGAATGCAATCTAAATGTAATGTAATTAATACTTATAAATTTTTATTGAAAAATTTAATGTTATAAAATTTTCTTAGAATACTTATTTAAAATCATAGTTATCTAAACTCATGTGTCAAAATACATAATGGGTCCTTTACACAATTAAATAAAAAATCTGTCAATATTTTTTCAACTTAATAATAAAATAAAAAAGAAATTTAAACGGAAGTTATATTTTCAGCAAATTTTAGTGAAATTTAAAAATATCTACAAAAAATGAATTAAATTACATAAGGAATATTACATAAAATATTCCTTACACTTTACGCTTTATATATTGTGGAAATGGCCACATATCAATTTCAAATTGTCATCACATAAGAACACAAAACTGAGCTTTTTTTAAAAAAATAACGAGATAAAAACACGTATGGATCCTGGGTGAGGGAGTGAAACAATTGTATATCGTCGATTGCCTTGCTTAAAAAAATTTTTTCATTACATATCACTGAAAAAGCTTCCTTTTTGAAAATGTACCATTTTAAAAATTGAAATGGAGATAGTTTGTCCATATAATAAAAAAAGACAACAAATATCCTTTTGGAAATTTTTTAATCCATTTCTAACAAATTTCTTAATTTTTCTCTGGAATTAGTTTACGTAAAATAATAATTTAAACACTTATCATACCTAGAATTTGCTCATTTTTCCGATTTTATAAAAAAAAATTTAAAAAGTTGTTTAATTCTGACAGAAAACTTAGTTTTTTGACAAAAAACGCCCGAAAAACCTACTTCTGGGCATCCGATGTGTCTGGCTAAAGAACTTAGCCGAGCCAGATCAAAATTGAGTCTCCATACGAAATTTCATAAGCACTAAACGTTTCGTTCGAAAGTTATCGTGGCGACACACACACACATATATATATATATATATATATATATATATATATATATATATATATATATATATATATATATATATATATATATATATATATATATATATATAATTTTAGTGAATATCATTTTCGTATTCTGGGGACCTCAAAACATATTTCTGTTATGATCCCGGGCGTAGGTTGTGTCATCACACCTACTGTAAAAGCTGAATTTCCAGTTTTGGAAATTCGCTAAAAACATACTAAAAATTTTGCGAAGATGATTAGCCAGAATTGTTTCTTGTTCATCAGTCATGATATCTTCCTAGCTGTAGAGAACATAAGAATTTTACTTGACTATAGCTAAATGATAATTCTTTCTTAATGCGCTATTTCCATCGATTACGCGCCTTTTTACACAGATTTGCCTTCGCTTTGAGTAGTGCTAACAGAGTAACAATGTATTGATGGCCCAAGTATCCTTTCCAGTTTTTAGTCGAATTTTCTCCGAAAAATTAGACTTATACAGTCTATACGATAAGAGCTGCGAGAGGCGAGAGTAGGGGCGCTATCCGTTTTCGGACCCGTAGAACACGAATATGTAGGAAAAAAATGTCTGATATATATATATATATATATATATATATATATATATATATATATATATATATATATATATATATATATATTCCCGTCACCTTTTAATTTGTGTAGGGCCCCCTATGGAAGTTAAGAGATGAAATTTGGTAAATGGGGCTCATTTTCGAGGCACCTCATACTATCAAAGTGGGGTCAAATTTTGGGCAAATTTTTTTTCTGACCCAACTTTTAAGGGGGTGGTGGGGGGCGAAAAAGCAATAAAACTTTTCCAAACCGGTTTTAAATAATGTTTCGGTCAATTATCTACAACATATCCAAAATTCAGCTTCCTAGGATGATTTGGAGGGAGTAGAGGGGGGAAAAACGATTTTCGATGGATCTAACAGGCCCCCAGCCCCCCAGAATTAACGTAGAGGGTTGAAATTTAGTGTGTTGATAAAGTTCGTTGGAGGTTTTAATATTTTACCCCCACCCCCCTCATTTTTAAGCTACAATTTCATGCATTTTCGACGTTTTCGAAGTTTGTACCACTCGCACAGGTCACCCGAATAAACCTAGAGGGCTGAAATTTTGTATTCGGATTGAGTTAGTATCAAGGGGGTGCCTTTTGGGGGTCTCGACTTTCAAACCCTACCGCCACCATTTTTATACCCAAAAGAACATGAATTTTCTTGTTTTTTAACAGTTTCGTTCGGGTCAAAATCTCCCCAAATAAACCTAGAGGGCTAAAATTTTGTGTACAGGTTAAGCTAATAGCCAGACACTGTTTTTTGGGGGTTTCAACTTTTAACCCTTACCCCCACGATTTTTACGCCAATATTTGCTTAATTTTTTTGCTTGTTTTCTAACACGTCTAGAGACTCTCTAAGGAAACCTAGAGGGCTGAAATTTTGTACGTGTATTCAGTTAGTATCCAGCTAGTACTTTTTAGGGAGTCCACATTACTTTTCCCCCCACTTCTTTCATTTTTACATCGGAATTGAATGCTATTGTTAAATGTGTTTTAAATGCATTACTTTTATTCTAAATACAAGTAGGCGAATAGTAATTTTAAAAAATTTAAAAAAAAGTGAATACAATTTTTTAACAAATGAAATACATACATATTAAGTAATTTGAAAATGTTATTAAAGTCACTGTTTATTTATAAATTAGGAATTTTGGATTTTTATTATTTATAAATTAGAAATTTTGGATTTTTTTGGAAAGAAAAAAATATCTTCATAAAAGCCTTCCAGTTTACTATTTAAGTTCCTTTTTAATATTTAAAAATAAAACACAAAGGCAATTGGCGGATAAGCATAGATAGAAATGCCCTCGTACGAATTGTGTTGGCTTTTTCCGTGTTAACTGCTATCGGCACAAAATTGAAATTTACTGAGATTCAGCCCTTAAAAACTTAAAACCTTTTTTTAAAGCCCCGATCAACCGGACACTCATCATCAGTTTTGAAACCACCAAAATTACAAATCGCTTGTGGACTTTCAATTATATTTCGCTTGTAGACACTCAATACCGAAGATGAAAGGAAAAATTCGACTTCCGTGATGGGACTCCGCTGCTCACGGCGTTTTCTTTTTCCATTGTATGATATTTGAGTGAATAAGTGTGTTACAGTTGGAATCAAGTCATGCAGGGTAATAAGAGCCACATAGGCTCTCATTTCCCGAAATCCACCATCTTGTGAAACATGGTTACAGATTTCAATATTCATTTGTCAACACAATTCTGGCAATCACATTATTAAAAAATAGGCAAACTTGGCTTTATAATTAACTAGCCATATACCCACCCGATGGTATTTACCGTCGGCAACATCTCAGAATGTCTGTCAGGGTCAAAGATTTATTAAATATTGTTTATTTTAATAGCCATAGTAACATATCTCCATAAAAATTTCCATTCCCTATTTAACCCACTTAAGGGGAGAATTTTCAAAAATCCTTTCTTAGTTCTCACCTACATTATATAACGAACTCTTGTGCAACATTTTATTCTTCTAAGGTCAACGGTTTAGGCTGTGCGTTGTCAGTCAGTCAGTCAGTCAGTCAGTCAGTGTTAGAGATTTATTAAGTAGATGACAATTAATTATAATAAATAGATAAGTTAGTTCTTAATCTGACATCCTTAAAATTATTTAATTATAAGCACCGAGCACAGAAAACAAAACTTTACTTAACAACCGAATACGTGCAGCTACCGGAAAATGCATGAAACAAGCTTAGCCGACAAGTACTGAAGACGTTTGAGTTGTGTACTAGCGAATACAAACATTAGAAGCGTATATTTTTGCACCGCTCCCATTACCCGCTACCTCTCATTACTCTTTGTTCCCCTGTTATCTAAATTTTGACGGTCGTTTTCATTTTTTTAATTGTTATACTTTATGACAAAATTGACTTTGAAGAAGTACAGCAGTCACACATATTTTTACAAATAACTCAAGAACAAGGTTAAAGATCAATAAATATATATTTGGCAATCACTATCAATTTCACTGCATATATTATTAGACGTCGGCTATAACCTCAGTCGAATTTAATGTTATTAATATTAATAGATTTGAGCGTTACTTTATGGTATTCCATATTTGTAAATAATAAACAAATATTTTTCTTCGCCAAATACCACCTTTATTTTGAAACTGTGACAATATTGTTTCGAACCGTTCATTTTCAAACAGAATAATAATTACATTCGATACATGCCTTATATACTAATTTTCAGTATATAAGGCAAGTGTCTATTAAGTATAAAAGGATGTATCGAATGTAATTTTTATTCTCTTTGAAAATGAACTGACGGTTCGAAGCAATATTCTCACAGTTTAAAAAAAAAAAAAGTGGTATTTTTGGGAAATAAAATATTTATTAGTTGAATGTTAGTTTGCTGCTGAAAGCAGAAAATGGAATGTTCGCAAAAAATAACTTTTGAATGCATTTTTTATTTTACCTTTGCTTTCTCCTAACCAATATGATTTGACGTTAGACTAAAATAAGTTTCAGTAGAACCAATTTTAATACTGTTCATTTTGGAACGAAAGAATTTTGTTAATAAAGAGCGCTGAAAATGTCATTAAATTTATTATACCGAGTCAAAGGTGCGACTGTGTCCTTGTTACCGCTGTAATGAACCATTAAAATCACTAGGCAGTTTGTTGTAGCCTTCATGCTCGAACGGTGTGTCCAAACTTATATTATTTTAAAGGATGAAAATCAAATATTGTAGCAACATACATAAAGCATACGAAACCATCAATCACAACTCTACATCAACATAACAAACCTTACATATATAGGTATATCTATACCTACATTATAATGAAACTGTAACGAGGCTGTTTCTGTACATGGAATATTTTTTGAAAAGTGTACTGGTAGGTGCTGTAAATAGTTATCGATGTAGATATCAAAACAGCGATTTTTAAAATTTTTGTCTGTCTGTCTATCTGTCTGTTCGCACATCACGCAAAAACTACTGGACGGATTTTAATGAAATTTGATGTGATGATAACTTGTTAGCTGGGTCAACATCTAAAATCTTTTTTAATCCTTGACAGGAAATGAGACATTTTCCTGTCCTGAGACAGGAGAAGAAAACTATTTTGAGCATATGCATACATTATGCAGAAACTATTAAAGGGATTTTGATGTGGTGATAACTTATTACTTGGGTTAACATTCAAGATATTTTTTACTCCAGGAAAATAAAAAAACCATTTTGAGAATGTGCATGTATTACGCAAAAATTATTGTTCTATGCAAGTTCTGTATAATTATTACATTTTTATACTAGCTGTACCCGCGACGTATTTTTATAAACTCATTGAGTTTATAAAAATACGTCGCGAGTACAGCTAGTATATATATATATATATATATATATATATATATATATATATATATATATATATATATATATATATATATATACGGGGTGGTCCAGAATTATGTACCGTAATTGCTGGAGCTGGTAGTATGTTCAAAAATAATGGTACCTTTTCATCTACACTTTTTTCCAAAACTCAATAATAAGGGAGATAAAGCAGAGGGGTAAAATGTAGAGGGGAGGAACAAAAACTGACTTCTTTTTTTTTAAATTTTTTAGGCGGTTTTGATTACTGTATTCATATTCTAGGGGCGCGTATTAACATTAAGATAATTAATTTTATGGTATCAATTATTCGATCACTTATGATTAGGGGATAATTTGGAAATAGATACTTCTACTTTAAATTACTCGAAAACGGTAATATTTATCGAAATGTAACAAGTATACCTTTTTTGCGTGAAACTGTCTGAGGAATCATATTATCAGGGATTTTGTTTAAATAATTGCAGATTAAAAAAGAAAAGACGTGATAACTCACACCTACCACCCAAAACCATCCCTTAGTCATGAGTGGTGGAATAAGTGTTGACATAAATTTAATCCTTCTAACGCAAAAGAAGTAGCCCTAAAATATCAATCCGTTATTCAAAAGCGTTTGGAAAATATTTAAGAAATAATGGTTTTCGTTTCACCCCTTTACAGAGTTGTATCTCCCTTATTATTGAGTTTTGAAAAAAAGTGTACATGAAAAGGTACCATTATTTAATGGTACCTTGCCGAGCTCTACCAATTACGGTACATAATTCTGGACCACCTTATATATATATATATATATATATATATATATATATATATATATATATATATATATAGCGGTACCGAGCGAAATGAAATCAAATACTAGTGATTATTGCAAAACGATTTACTGTATGCTTCATTTATTTCAAACATACGAGGAAATGTTATAATTAATTATAGATATGGCGGCACTGTTTTCTTGTAATGAAAACAACAATGTCTCCAACATAATAGTCATCGGTATTCGTACATTGTATTGATCTCTTTTATCTCGTTCAATACTGGTTTTGTATTAACTACCATTTTTGATTGCGTAATGCAGTCTACTAGTGCCTATTGAAACAATAAAATAGGCTTCACGTATGTGCAAAATGATACCGTAAATTAAATGGGAAACTTTGAAAAAAGTATTTTCACGTGTATTATTAATCATAAAAATTGAATAGTAAGTAAACAGGGGGCTAACTAATAGCTTGGCTGGAAAAGATTTATGAACTGTGCTTGTCACTGAAGAAAATGCTAGTCATTCGATAGCTATTAACAGTATTAAGGCGTACATTGGAAAGTTGTTAATTGAATGTGAAAAATAAAGTCTCGTTGGTAATTTTTATCTACAATAACTGCTACTAATCGAACTGATATGACTGGTAATTCTTTCGTTATCGTTAAACCCTAGGGGATATTCTATAATATTTTAAGTAGTGTATAATATACGATAATATAGTCGAGTGGGATAACTTTCTGTAAGAGAGTGGAATAGCTGCGTCTTTTATTTTGTTTAAATTTATTTTCCTTTCTTTTCTGACAAGTCGTTTCTTTAAGTACCCACAGAAATATTATAATTTGCGTAATTTCAAATCTAAATGTTACAACTGATTTGGAATGTAATGTACCTAAGGTAACTTCCATACCAATCAAAAGTATTTAGGTAAAATGTACTATAAACTTTCTGAAATTTTTGCAGATTTCACAAAGTATCTGATCATCCCTGGTAAGTTACGGAAATTAATTTATTCACTACCAACCGCAAATCTGTTGAAGAACGCACTCATTACATATTCGTTAATCGTTGAGAAAGTTAGGCATTATTTAATGGTGTGCAGGAATGATCATTACTCAATACCTTTTGACCAATGAAATCACCGTTTTAGCCATTATTCAATAGGTTTGCGATTGTTTTGTGAATAATATATCTGTAAGTAATAATAAATAGTATATAAAAATATCACCAGTAACTAATGGGCTTTTTCATTTAAAAGTAGCCAACATGGAAAAGGCAGTTTCACATTTGTTTCATATTCACGTTGTTTTACCTATCAAGAACCCTGAGTCAGAATATGACACCAGTTATCCCAAATTAACACTCGATCCCGAGATATTAAGGCCACAAAATTGAAGCAAATAGCATAGTTTTTTGTAACTTTTTTGAAAAAATTGTTATAACTTTAAAACGGCTACCTAAAATTTTATGAAAATTGGTACGCAAAATGGAGAAATGTCGCAGTATAGGTTGAAACTAAAAAAACTTTTTTTTATTGTATAGTTTCACCCTCCCACCCCCTCAAAATAATCCAAATTTGGATAGTCCTGGATCAAAAGTGCCTTAACGTATTTAAGTGATTTTAGTCTCATTTTATGCAAAAATCTATGCTCTTTCCATATATGAAAAAAAGAAACGGGCCGTGGCTTTTTGAAGGCATCTTTGTGAACATCAAGCAAAATTGACAGTCTGTGTTAACAGAGTACTATATAATATAATAAATAATACGCTTACTAGAAGAATGTACCAAAAAAACTTAATTAGTTTCATTAATGTTTGGATTTGTTAATCTTGGTGACAATTTAAATAACAGTTTGTCGGGAAATTATTCAAAGGGATTTAATAACCCCCTAAAAAATTAAAATAATTACAAAATTTCTCAAATTTCTCTTTAAATTAGAAAAAACGCCGTGAGCAGCGGGGCCCCATCACGGTAGTCGAATTTTCCCCTTCATCTTCGGTATTGAATGTCTACAAGCGAAATGTGATTGAAAGTCTACAACAGAATTGTCATTTTGTTGGTTTCAAAACTGGTGATGAGTGTTCGGCTGATCGAGGCTTTAAAAAAAGGTTTTAAGTATTTAAGGGCTGTATCTCAGTAAATTTCAATTTTGTGCCGAAAACAGGTAGCAGAAAAAAAACTAACACAATTCGTACGAGGGCATTCCTGCCCATGTTTATCCGCTAATTGCCTTTATGTTTTAGTTTTAAATATTAAAAAAGGACCTTAAATAGTAAACTGGAAGGCCTTTTTAAAGATATTTTTTCTTTGGAAAAAAAAATAAAAAATAAAAAATTATTTCTTCGGTATTGAGTTTCTACAAGCGAAATATAATTGAAAATCCACAAGCGATTTGTAATTTTGTCGGTTTCAAAACTGATAATGAGTGTCCAGTTGATCGGGGCTTTAAAAAAAGATTTTAAGTTTTTAAGGGCTGAATCTCAGTAAATTTCAATTTTGTGCCGAAAACAGGTAGCAGTTAACAGGGAAAAAGCCAACACAATTCGTACGAGGGCATTTCTATCCACGCTTATCCGCCAATTGCCTTTGTGTTTTATTTTTAAATATTAAAAAAGGAACTTAAATAGTAAACTGGAAGGCTTTTATGAAGATATTTTTTCTTTCCAAAAAAATCCAAAATTTCTATTTTATAAATAATAAAAATCCAAAATTCCTAAATAATAATTAAATAAATAAATAAACAGTGACTTTAATAACATTTTCAAATTACTTAATATATATGTATTTCATTTGTTAAAAAATTGTATTCACTTTTTTTTTTTTAAATTTTTTAAAATTACTATTCGCCTACTTGTATTTAGAATAAACATAATGCTTTTAAAACACATTTAACAATAGAATTCAATTCCGATGTAAAAATGGGAGAAGTGGGGGGAAAAGTGATGCGGACTCCCTACAAGGTACTAGCTGGATACTAACTGAATACACGTACAAAATTTCAGCCCTCTAGGTTTCCTTATGGAGTCTCTAGACGTGTTAGAAAACAAGCAAAAAAATTAAGGAAATATTGGCGTCAAAATCGTGGGGGTAAGGGTTAAAAGTTGAAACCTCCAAAAAACAGTGTCTGGCTATTAGCTTTACCTGTACACCAAATTTCAGCCCTCTAGGTTTATTTGGGGAGATTTTGACCCGAACGAAACTGTTAAAAAACAAGAAAAATCATGTTCTTTTGGGTATAAAAATGGCGGGGGTAGGGGTTAAAAGTCGAGACCCCCAAAAGGCACCCCCTTGATAATAACTCAATCCGAATACAAAATTTCAGCCCTCTAGGTTTATTCGGGTGACCTATGCGAGTGGTACAAACTTCGAAAACGTCGAAAATGCATGAAATTGTAGCTTAAAAATGAGGGGGGTGGGGGTAAAATATTAAAACCTCCAAAAAGCACAACCTAGGTACGAACTTTATCAGCACACCAAATTTCAACCCTCTACGTTAATTCTGGGGGGCTGGGGGCCTGTTAGATCCAGCGAAAATCGTTTTTCCCCCCTCTACTCCCACCATATCATCCTAGGAAGCTGAATTTTGGATATGTTGTAGATAATTGACCGAAACATTATTTAAAACCGGTTTGGAAAAGTTTTATTGCTTTTCCACCCCCCACCACCCCCTTAAAGGTCGGGTCCGAAAAAAAATTTGCCCAAAATTTGACCCCACTTTGATAGTATTGTTGTGCATCGGAATAAGCCCCACTTACCAAATTTCATCTCTTAACTTCCATAGGGGGGCCCTACACATATTAAAAGGTTGCGGGAAAATATACAGTGGCAGTCATAAAATAAGGGACAGTATCAAAAAGTTACTAATTTGATAATTTTAACCAATAAAACAACTTTTCTTAATCCAATTTTAAATTATTTTAATATTTTATTTCAATTCAAATTAAACAACATAAAAACATTCAAAATAATTTTTCATTTACACTCTTTTTTTTCTAAATTTCGAAAACTAGTTGGTTCAAAAAATAAGGGACACTTACACACATTCTTAAGTAAATTGAATAAATTTGTATCGTCTTGCACTGAACTCCACTTAATTTAATAAAAATAGATCAGTACTTTGTTGCTTGACCTTTGGCACTGATTACAGCCTGACATCGCCTTGGTATTGAATCAATTAAATGACGACATCGATCAACTGGTATAGACTCCCAAGCCTCCTTTACAGCATCCCACAATTTTTCTTTATTTGACGTTTTTTTGTGAGCCACGGCATTTTTTAGATCTTTCCATAGATTTTCTATTGGGTTAAGATCCGGTGATTGAGACGGCCATTCTAAAAGGTCAATGTTATTTTCACAAAAAAAGCGTTTTGCCTTTCTAGACGTATGCTTAGGATCATTATCCTGCATAAAAACCCATTTTAACGGCATATTTTCTTCCGCGTACGGTAGCATAACATCGCGTAGAATGTCGTCGACGTAAATATGCTGATCCATATTTTTACGGATCCAATATATTGGACCAACCCCATGGTACGAAAAACAACCCCAAACTTTAATGTTTCCTCCGCCGTGCTTAACAGTTTTTGTCGTATACTGTGGACGAAATTCTTGTTTTGGAGGCCTTCTTACGTATTGCTTGCCATCAGATTTAAACAGATTAATCTTAGTTTCGTCGCTGAATAAAATATTTCGCCACTTTTTTAGTCCCTCCGCGCCAGACCACTCGGAATGCTTTTTTGCAAATGCGAGCCGCTGTTTTATGTTTTTTATACTAAGAAAAGGAACACGTCTCGCAGATCTTCCATGTAGGTTGCTCTCAACTAGCCTTCTCCGAACTGTACTTAAGCTAATATCTAAGTTTAGTTCGGTTTTTACTTGTACAGAGGTCTTAAATGGATCACATTTAACTAAATGAGTAATTCGACGATCAGTCTGAAGAGTGGTTTGCCTTTTCCGTCCTCGCTTTTTTGTTGACTTCTTGTCTAAAATTGCGTTCGCAACCATATTTTTTGAGCAGCCAACAAGTTCAGCAATCTGTCGGTACGACTTTCCTTGATCTCGGAGTTTTTTTATAAGTTCTTTTTTTTCGGGAGTACAATCTGGACCATGACCCATTTTCCTAAAATATTTTAAACATTCAGTTTATTTATTATTGAAAATTATCAGCTAATTACATTAAAAACATACTTATCTTTTTAAATATTACCAATACTGATTTATAACAAAACTTCAACACAGGTTAATCAGATTTAATTTCACTGTCCCTTATTATTTGAAACTATTTACCTGATAATGAAAATAAATTCTGGGGAATCCCATAGACACAACATCAATGAAGTTGGATACGGTTACATATTTCAATACTAGAATCAGTGATAAAGGCAGCAGTAGTCGAACTGTTAATGTGTGTATCGAGTCTATAGAAAATACACCGATTTTTATTTTATAAACATGCTGTCCCTTATTTTTTGACTGCCACTGTATATATATATATATATATATCAGACATCTTTTTTTTTTACATAATCGTGTTCTACGGGTCCGAAAACGGATAGCGCCCCTGGTCTCGCCTCTCGCAGCTCTTATCGTATAGACTGTATAAGTCTAATTTTTCGGAGAAAATTCGACTAAAAAATAATATTAGCTAATTTTAGGAAATAGTCAATCTTGGTATTGCGTCAACAGTGGCAGGAGGGGGTTAAATTGTTAGGGTAAAAATTATAACAGCTTTATTTCTTGTATTATTGTATTGTATTCTGTATTATATGCACAATTAATATATTGACCCAAAAAGGATAATGTGGTATAAAGTATTTTTCACATCTAAATATAATTTAAAAAATTTTAATGTACAAAATTGTACATGCTGTTCATTATTGGCTAGTACCTATAAGCATATTTTTATAAATGTACATATTAGGGATCTTATGGATATCCGTAACCGTAACCGAAACTACCGGATATCCGAAATAATTACATATCCGGAACCGAAACCGTATCCGAAAATAAAAGTTTCGGATACGGTTTCGGAAACTGCCCTTAGAAAACTGAGGTTAAATCGAAGCAAAGTTTTTCTACATGTATTTCCCTTGATAGATTTCCGTTGATTTGTGTTTGGCGTTCACTTTTTGGGGTAAAATTATCCCCTTTTTTCTAAAAAAAAATGTTCACTGAAAGCAATTATCCGTAACCGTAACCGTATCCGAAACATTATCCGATATTATTACATATCCGTAACCGAAACCGAAACCGAAAAAAATGTTTTTAAATATCCGTATCCGTATCCGAAATTTCATATCCGTAACATCCCTAGTACATATGATATAATGTACGCAGGCTATTTAAACTTGTTTAATTCTAATTTTTAATGTGGTTTCTCTTAATTCGAGTATTTTTGGATAATTCGAATCAGCTTCTACAAATATAAACAGTTGCTTCAAAATAAGTGTTAACCAAAACTCATGCAAGGAAACAAAGATTAAGTTGATATAATTAACAATTTAAATAATCACAAAAATATATTTTTTCTTTTAAATATTTTTGTCTGTTTAAATTTTTTTTGGGGCGGTTGGGGGAGGGGGGTATGAATATTAATTTTGAGTTGATATTCTGGGCAACCGATATTCTATGTCTTATCAGTATCTTATTCTGTTGTTGCCCACATCAAAGACGGAAAAATCGAATTTCCGTCAACATAAAAATTTTAAGTTTTGTATATTTGGGCATAATTTCCATTGGAGATTTTAAAAATAAGAAAGCAATACCCAATCCAGTGTCGAACTTCTGTTTTATTTTTGTATTTGGATGTTAATTTTAACTTTTGAACCTTACGCCACCAGCTCTGGGAATATTAAATGTTCCCAGTTTTTTAATTTGTTTTATTAATATTGTACAGTGCGTTAGCAACAGGCTAATTTTTTAGACAATACCTAAGTATTTTTTTTTTTTTTTAATAGAGAATAAACGACATTGTACTAATTACAAATATACTATAACAATATACATTAATTAGTATCATATTTATTTCAAATATCTTATATTTAGATACACATAAAATATACGTAAGTCTGTTACATATTATTTATTTCCTATATTAAAATAATTTGAATAAGGGTGGATATTACCGGTAATAAAATCGGACGAAAATGTAACCATAAAATTAAGTCCCCGAACGAAAAAAGGTTTATTACCTGATTGCGGTAATTAAAATGGAGGAAACTAACATCGCTCCTTTTTACACACTTCAAGCAACAACAACATCAAGTGAGAGGGGCGAACCCGAATCGAATACCCACGTACACTACGTTCTTAAGTATATCTGTGTGTGTTCAAATCACTTGCTTGTCATTGACGGTCCGTGTACCTTTAAGTTAGTTATACGTACATGTAATTTGCCTACGTATATTAATAGATTTGAGAGTTACTTTATGGTAGGTATTCCATATTTGTAAATAATAAACAAATATTTTACCTACATATTGTTATAATTACAACAGGTTTTAGCTGGATTGTGGCCATTGCTATACGTTGTTAAAGTATTTTTTTTTTTTTTAATATTAAATTTTAATTAAAGAGGCTCGATTTAAATAGTTTAATGCAATTTATTAAGTTAATGTTCAATATTATTAAAACAACATGTAATTATTTTTATTATTCCTTTTATTTAAAAGTTTATAAAACTTGTTTTATAATTTTTGTTAAGTTAGATGTAATTTGATTTAGAAAGTGATGAAAATTAATTAAATAAATTATATTCTAATATAATATATATAAAATAAAATTATATTTTAATATAATATAATTTTATTGTATTTAATAAAATATTAATTTTCATCAGTTAGAGTTCTATTGAACCCAAGCATCTAAATACAAATTTTAAAAATTTTTATGTCTGGAAAAAATTCCCTGCTGGGCGGCTCAGTTCTATGACGCTCGAGTAACAGAAAAAGTCCCTTACAAATACACTTACATAAATTTCAATACATACATATGTGGTACCACGAGACGGCCGTTACCCGTTAAATCAGGGCATCCTAAATGGGGCTGCGAAAATTAAATTCAAACAAATTGTCCAACAAAAAGTCACTGATTTATGTGTTTAAATGTACGCTTTATTTCATATTTAATACTTGGTGGCCCGAAAAATTTTGAAATGAAATATGAAGTCATGATTGAAAAAAGTTTAAGAAGTGTTGAGTTAACTAATTAAGGCACCACTCTTTAGACATATTCATGAGTACTGTACATTTTCAAACTATCTGAAGTTTGTTTTAGCGAATTTCCATTTTGGAAATTCAGCTATTACAGCAGCTCTTATGGTAAGACCAAAGTTCGGGACTATGGTAGAAAATTGCTTTGATATATATATATATATATATATATATATATATATATATATATATATGTAAATGTATTTGTGTGTAAATTTGGTATGCGTGCTGGAATCCAGACTGGCTCGGCTAAGTTCGTTAGCCAGACACATCGGATGCACAGGTTATTTGGCCATTTTTCGCCATTTTTAGTGGTTTTTTTGCAAAATTAGGCTAGAATTCAAATATTTTTTAAATTTTTTTTGACACCATCGAAAAGGGCGTAAAAAATTGCATAAGATAAGCTTTTAAAACATTGTACTATGTGAATTAGCTCTTAAGAAAAATTAAAAAATTTGCTGAATTTTTTACAATAAATGTTTTATCATTTTAGCAATTATTCTCTAGATAAAGCAAGTGCTAGTTAGTTATTCAATATGTATGTATGTGTTATAATAACAATAGCTCTGTCTCATCTTTTTAAATTAAAATTAGTCAGATTTTTTAAGAGTACGTTATGGAAAGAAAATTTTTGTATGATGTCCTCCTTTAGAGAGAAAATATAATTTATTTATATATATATATATATATATATATATATATATATATATATATATATATATATATATATATATATATATATATATATATATATATATATATATATTTGCATACCTAGAAAAAAAATCGAAAACTATAGTTATGTAATGTAATAATATGTTGTTAAATGGATATATGCTACACTATATGAAATTCGTTAGGGTCCTGACCCAAAAGCGCCAAAAATTAGCTACTGAACTTTTGAAAATTGTTCCACTGTTAGAAAGCTAAACAGGTCTGAGATTAGATCCGCCAGTGCCCAATATTTGGAAATTCGCTATGTTATGCAGATGCTGCGACAGGGGTATTTATTCTTTGTATGTGTTAGGTACTTTATATAAATATAGGGGGTGTCAATTTAAAAAGAACCAGGCTTAATATATTTGGAACTATAAAAGATAATTATAATTTCTCAAAACCGTTTCTATAACATGGAGGGGGAATCATTATGGCCCACATGGGAATCTTGTATAACCAACCCCTAAGGCTCCAGCCACCCCAACCTTATTTTTTTAAATTGTAAGACCCCACTTAATTATTATTTAAAGAATACGGAAAATAACACTGCGTTACAAAAAAATAAATAAATAAATAAATAAAAATAAAAATTAAGTACCCACTTTAATTTTTCCATTTTATTCATTCATACACATTACTCAATAAGAATATATGCGTACTTTTTTCTATCACGTACCGTTTTTTAGGTACGATAATTAACATATATAACTATTAGTAAAAAAATTAAAAAGTCAAGTTTCAGTATACACATTATTTTAATGAAAAATTATTACAATTTAATTAAACTATAATTTGAGTAAAACCGACAACAAAACTTATCATTAAAATATTTACACCCATTAAAATATAAAACATCTAGTGAAAAGTACATATTGTGCACAAAAAAATGAAAAATCTTTTGGAAGTATCTTCGCGCTTTAAACGCCAACAGTAGTAATCTCTTAACATAGCTGTATCTCAACGACCTTGAAACCGTTCTTCAAGCCTTTTTATATCCTGGTGAAACCGGGTGGCGAACAAAAGCGCACACGCAGGGCCAGCTTAGCCAATAGGCTACGCTAGGGGCGCCTAGGGGTGGGAGATTTTTAGGGGCGGTAAATTTTTAAAATAGGGAGGAAAAATGAGTAATTAACGTTTTTTTTTTTTTGCTCGTCACTTATTTTTTTTAAGAGAAAGTTTATAAAAAAGGTAGGAAAAGGGGCGGCAAATTTTTAAAACAGGGCAGAAAAATTTGTGATTGACGTTTTTTTTTAAGATTTCCTTTTTTTCAAATAAAAGGTAGGGGCTGTTGACACCTGTTGACACAATTTGAACGAATTGCATACCAATAGATAGCTCTTTAAAAAAGAGTAATACTGCCAATTTAAACTTTTGCTCTATCACTCTTTGCTCTGTCGTTTTCGAGATATTTAAAAAATTAAATTTTTACCCCAATTTTTGGACGGCGATTTTACCCCTCCAAACCGTTTTTCCGCCGATAAAAAAAAAATACGTGTCGCTTATTTTTTAGTGTTATACAACATATCTAAGTTTCATCAAAATCGATAGGTCCGGGCTTCGGGCCCTTTTATTGTTAGTTATAAATATTATTTTATTACTTCCTTTTTAAATTATTTCGTACAATAGAATGGGCGTTAAAATATCCAGATTTGCTGACATTTTTTTGTAAATTAATTAGTACTAATATATACGATACCTAGCTTAGTTTTCCCAATAAAAATATTTTTTCTCTACCTAATTTGGTTGATGTTTATAAATTTGAAACAGAATTACAATAGAGCAATATTGTTAGTTTTAAATATTATTTTATTTTTTTTATTGCTTCCTTTTCAAATTATTCCATACAATAAGTTTATGTATTAAAATTATTTTAATTAGGTATAGCAACGTGTGACAGAATGTCGCCTTCGGATTCCGCCAAACCTTCGGCTTCTTTTTGGCCGAAGCCAAATGTATGGCTGAAGGTGCATTCTTCGGCCGAAGCCGAAGTTTCGGTCGGACACTAATAATATGTACTGTTTACTATTATACTTTGTAACAATGTAATAATATTGTAAGTATACCTATCATTATTTAACGCACTACTTCCTCCTGAGTTCTTTGTTCGCTGCATAGAGCCTGAATCCGAAATGTTTTGATGAACTTTATGGTATGTAAATTTGTACATACTTCGTCAGATATATACCTACCTATCTATAAATGGTATACCCTGTTTTAAATACAATTGATCATGAGTCAAAGCTAAAAAATTAAATAATTCTTTTATTCGAAACAAATCAATCTTCTATTCTTTTCTAAAAACAAACTGCAATCTTAATAATTACGTAAGTGCAATAATGAAAGAGATAAAGCCAAGAAAACGGAAATTATTTAAATTCATATTATGTGATCAAGCATGGTTAAATTTAAGTGAAATGAACCATATAAATACGGATTGTTGATGTACCTACCTTAATGCATCATCAGCTAGTTAAATAGACGAATGCATCATGCATGCAGATACATATTTTGAAAAATTCAATATCTCCTCTATCCGATTTAGGTATAGAAGTGTTTTTTTGCTGTTGTAGTTTGATTTTGCTTGTCTTCTTATGTCATCATATCAATTATTGCAAACGATCAACTTTTTATAGAAAATATAGAAACAACAACAACAAAAATAAGTATTCAACCAACTAAACAACATCTGTTCACAACAATCAAGTATCAATAATCTGAACTTATTATAAGGTTATCAAATATTGGAGATTTATATTATATGAAACTGAGTTAATCTCAAACTATGTTATGACAAAAAAAAAAAAAACATAATAGCACTTATGTTTTATAATATTTTTTAATTATCAGAATAAAGAAAGCTACTTAATTTTTAAAATTTCAACTTTTATTCCTTATGTAATGTAGGATCATTTTAACGAACAGTCAAAAAAATAGATGATTTCTAAGAATCTACAGTTAATTTGCTGAGGTGGAAAAAGGCATAAATTTTCAATTTCAAATATTATCGAGTGCATGTGAAACATTACTCCGTACGACGCAATTTCGTTCGCATTTAAACATAACTACGCAGTATTCATATGTTCACTTATCGTTCAGATAAACTGAAACTTTTAGAAACTCGAGTTTTTTGGTTAGTATGACCAAAATCCAAATGTAAATTAAAAATCACAAAGTGATTGAAAAAATTATCAAACTGGATCGGCTGGGAATCGAACCCAGGATCTCTCGGGTTAAGGTCATTCATTATGGATGAATAATAATGGAATTACGTAACAAATAATTATCATGCATAAATATATTATATTTAGATGTACATAAAATATTCTTGTTTTTTCGATTTTTTTGTATAAACAGAAAAAAAATATGTATCCAATTTTCCTTAAACGGCAAACTAACTTGCTACACAGAAAAAAACAGTGATTTTATTTACAAAACCGCTTTTAGTATTTAGCTTTCGTTGTTAGAACTAAAATTTTAGTAATTGTAACGAAACTCGCTTTCAGTGATGGATGAAGTTTTATTAATACTACAAATTGCGTTTTTATTAATTTGTACTCTTAGTTTTAATACAAAATGTTGCAAATATTATAAAAACTTTTGCAATAACATAAATACCCCAGTCGCAGCACCTGCATAACATAGCGAATTTCCAGAAATTGGACGCTGACAGATTTCATATAACAACCTGTATCTATCTACAATAGTTTAGCTATCTAACGGTGAAAATATTTTCAAAATCGGTTGAGTAGTTAATTTTTTAAAAATTTAAATTTTGCAAAAAGCCACTTAAAATGGCAAAAAATGACAAAAAATTTCGCTTCTAAAAATCGAACGTATCTGGCTGACGAACTCATCCTTTGATGAACGCTTTTTTGATTTTTGGGACTATTGGGAAATTTTCTATCTCTTAAGGTGCGAATCCACCGAAAAAACATTTGCTTCAAATGTTTGTAGTTGTTTGCAAATGTTTGCAACTGTTTGCGAACACACTGTCTCCACTGAACAAACAGTTACAAACGATAATCCGTTTGCGAATGTTTGTAGTTGTTCCACGTATTCGTATTCGTATATAAATACATGTATATTATATCGCAAAATGTATAATGTACATACATATTATGATACTCGTTCGTTGTTCGTACTTTGGGTATGTACTTCGTATTAACATACCGTCTCCACCAGAAAAACACAAAACGTACCAAACAACAAATTCCCTTTGATGTACCGACTTTGGACGAAACACTACAAACATTAGCAAACATTCGTGACGATCGTATCCACCAAACAAATTTTGTGTTCGCAAACATTTGCAAACAGGTTGCGCGCTTGGTGGATTCGTACCTTCACTGGTTACGTATATCAGTGCTGGTTACACTGGTTCCAGTAGTATAGAGACAGGTATGTTATCTCTAGTGCTCTATGGTCATCAATATAATTATTACATTTCGAATTTATTCTCTGATTATAGCGGTTAGTTTTCTTCTAAATTCAAATTTCATTGTTTGTTACATGCGCTTACATGCAAGCTGTCAATATTTTTAATTTTATTTTTATTAAATTTATTTTATAATTTAACCTAAATATAATCTAATATAACAAGTAAGTAAATATTAATTATCTATATGTATTTATAATCTATAATTATGTATTTTATATACTTTTCTCTTTAAATTTGATGTTTTTTTTTTTTTTTTTTTTAGATACGACAAGGTTTAAGAAAAGTGAACGAAAATTACTGTGGTTTTTATAAAGGATCGGACAAAGATGAATAAAAAATTAATTTGATTTACGTTTGACGACTAAAATTAAATGAATTTTTACTTAATGTAATTTTGATTTTGGTTTAATAGAAGTAAAAATTGCTGTTATATTTGCAACAGATTTTAAACTGGAAGTTTTATTTATAAACTGAAAGAAAAGTTACGAAGCAAAAACAAAAAAATGAAGGAGATATTTGCCTTATGAAGAGAAAAAACCAGAAATCATAAAATAATTAATTAATGTATTTAAAAAAATAATCTTAATCTTAATCTTAATAATATTATAAATGTGAAAGTTTGGATGTTTGGATGTTTGTTGCTCAATCACGCCAAAACGGCTGAACGAATTTTGATAAAATTTTACGTAAAAACTTCTTATACACTGACTTAACACATAGGCTAAATTTTATTCCGATTTCATGTTCCTGGGGGATACAAAACCAATTAATCAATCCCGCTCAAATAACTGAACCGAATCCGACGGAATTTGATTTACAGGCAATATTTTTCCTGAATTAACACATAGAATAATCTTATCCCGATTCAGGATTCCTGTGAGATACAAAACCAGTTACTTAACCACAGCAAAATGACTGAACTGAATTCGGTGAAATTGGTATATAAAAACTATTTACTATGAATACATACTGGAATTATTTTAATAACACATAGGATAGTTTTATCCCAATTGAATGTTCCTGGGGGATACAATCCCAATTACTCAGTCACGTATTGCTAAAACCGAATTTGATAAAATTTTGTACACAAACACTATTTATGCTGAGTTAACACAGAGAATAACGTTCCCGATTGAAAGTTCCCGTGGGACACTAAATTAGTTATTCCATTACACTAAAATGACTGAACTAAATGTGATGAAACTTTATATACAAACGCTATTTACCTTGAATACGCACCTAGGATGATTTTGTTTCGATAGGAAGTTTCTATGGGATACAAAACCAATCATTCAATCACGACAAAACCACTGAAACGATTTCGATGGAATTTGATACAGAGATATTAACTCTCAATTAATACAAAATCATTTATTACCGATTAGAGATAGAAATCGGACCGAGAGTTTTAAAGGTCCTCTCGAGTCTTACCGGCGGGAACGGGAACGTGCAGATGTGGAAATTTTTTGACGGAAATTGAAACGGGCGGGAGTGGATAAATATGCTGGGAATGTTACATTTTTATTTTCGTTATTTAAAATTAAAAATTTTTTTGATAAAGCGGGACCGGAAATAAAGATAACGGGTTCGGGACTAATTTGAAGGAAACGTGCAGAAGTGACAATTTTTCTATGGAAATGGGAGTGAACGGGAGCGATGGGTATAAAACAGGTTCACCGGGAACGGGACTAATTTGAAGGAAACGGGCAGAAGTGACAATTTTCTATGGAAATGGGATTGAACGGGAGCGATGGGTATAAAATGGGTTCTACTGGGAACGGGACTAATTTGAAGGAAACGCGCAGAAGTGACAATTTTTCGACGGGAATGGGAGTGAACGGGAGCGATGGGTATAATCGTGAGTGGGCGGGAACGAGTTAAGAAAATCACTCCCGTGAGTATCTCTATTACTGACTGAAGATTCATGTGGAATAAATTACTTAGTTACACTCAATTTATTAAATATAAGGTTTTATTATAATTGAATTTATGGAGGTGTAAATATAAATTAGGTCGTTATTTAAATCAGATGCATAGCAATAAACATTTTATTATCTACTCATTTTAAAATTTTGGAGAATAATGTAAGTGATTTTTTTTTTTTTTTATACTTGGTACTTGAACTTATGTTTAAAATTATTTCTTTTCGTAATAATCCCTTATTTGGGTATAGAAAATACTATCTATTGTAGGACGTGTGATTAACAGTTTTAAAATAAGATGGATTTTCAAAATACGAATGTCATACATAAGCCAATAAAAATAAAACATAAGAGACATTTGCATAAAGGTGATAAAAGTAAGCAATGGATTTTTGAAGTTATAAAATTTAAGTATACGCCCATTTAATGATTTATTTATGTATTACCTTACATCCAGAGTATTGCAATAAAATGTTAGGTATAAAATTTTTTTCATAGCCTTATTATAGGAATCCATAATTAAATCAAAATCAAATCGCTGAAACGGCTGGACCGATTTTGATAAAATTTTATATACACACTCTTTATGCACTGAATTAACATATGGGCTAAATTTTATCCCAGTTGTAAGTTCCTCAGGGATAGAAAATTTTTCAAACACGCCCCACAAAATTAAACTTAATTCGATGAAATCTGATACACAGGCACTATTTATCCTGAGTTAACACATAAGATAATCTTATCCCGATTAAAGGTTCCAGTGGGATGACTGAACCGAATTTGATAAAATTTAATATACAGATACTATTTACTATGAACACATATAGTAATAATTTTTAAATAGTTTTAGTCGGGATAGTTTTATCCCGATTGAAGGTTCTCGGGAGAAGAAGGGGGATACAAAACGGGGGAGGGGATCGAATTCAATGCGGGCGAAGCCGCGGGTCAAAGCTAGTAAATAATAAAAACGTGTTTTCTTGTTTAATTTAACTAAATAATAGAATGTGTCAGTTTAACCAGCACTATTTTAAGCTAAATCTACTTTCCAATTTTAAATTATACTGTTCACGAGTTGAAATGACTGACAAAATATGTGGAAATTATAGTATTTTCGGTAATTGCTATGAACTTGAGTATAAAATGGAGAATTTATTTTGTTCAAAAACTGCCGCAATACTTTGAGAAATAAAATATATTTTCTGTTAATAACACCAAAATAAATAAATAATAAAAACGTGTTTTCTTGTTTAATTTTACAAAATAATAGAATGTGTCAGTATGCCAGCACTATTTTAAGCTAAATATACTTTCCATTTTTAAATTATACTGTTCACGAGTTGCAATGACTGACAAAATATGTGGAAATTAAAGGATTTCCGTGTATTTTCGGTAACTGCTATGAACTTGAGTATAAAATGGAGAACTATTTTGTACAAAACTGCCGCAATACTTTGAGAAATAAAATATATTTTCTGTTAATAACACCAAATTTTCCACCGCAGGTGCTGAAGTATACGAAATTTTACTAATTAACTTACGAAATTAGCTTTTTGTGTTTCATTATTCTTATTTATTTGTACAAGTTTTTATTATTTTCAAAAGAAATATATTATGAAAAAGAATATGTTAAAATTTTTATGCATTTCGTATGCTTGAATGCATCCACCTGAATTGTCAAATACATAAATTATGTATAATTCAAGAATTTTATGTTAGAAATTATAACAATTTGATATTTATTTTGAATCTATTATTGGTAGAAAAAATCATTGGTAATCCTACTATCAAACGTCATTTTATTTTGAAACTTTTAAAAAAAAATTATAAAAATTAGCTCTTATATACTTTTTCTGGGTTAATTATTGAAGAATATTCTATTTTCAGACATTTTTGATATAAAATGAGCAGATGTATGGATTTTATTAAACAAATTTCAGCTCTTTAAAATTTTCGATTTAAAATATGTCAAAATTTAAAATTATTTTTTTTTGTTAAAAAAAAAAAAAAACTGAATGTGTAAAATTATTTACAAGTATAATACTCTGTTTATGCGTATCTAATCATAACTGTATTGTGAATCGGATAGAAAATTACGTTAAAATATTATTGTACTATATGATTTAACGTAATTTTTATGCGATTGAAGCAAACTCTTATTAATTTTACTAAGGTGTAAACATAATCTAAATTCTGATCATATCACATATAAAATATTGCCGTGTTTTTTGTTCTCAACAAAAATGGAATAGAGAACATTATAAAAACATTTAACTGACAGAGAAATAGAATATAGCCGAATCGTTAAATTGGATTAAAAAAATCATAACACGCTACTTATAAAGCGGTTTTTTTCGAATTTAGCTCGCAAAAAATGAGACAGAAAAAAAAGAGTGTGAGTGTGATGCAAAATGATTTCTTCCAACATATTTTCTAACTTTTCTCAAAAAGTAATTAACTTAGAGCAACGGTGTAAAAACATTTTTTACGCATATTCCCTTTTACTTTCAATTGGTGTAAAGAAAATTTTGAAAAATTGTTCAATTCTGGCAAAAAACTCATTTTGTTGACAAAAAAGTCTGAAAAACCTACTTCTGGGCATCCGACGCGTCTGGCTAACGAACTTAGGCGAGCCAAACCAGATTCCAATACACACCAAATTTCATGTGCACTAAACGTTTCGTTTGAGAGTTATCGTGGGAACACATATATATATATATATATATATATATATATATATATATATATATATATATATATATATATATATATATATAAATTTTAGTGAATATCATTTTCGTATTCTAGGGACCTCAAAACATATTTCTGTTATGGTCCCGGACTTAGGTCGCGTCATCACACCTGCTGTAATAGCTGAATTTCCAGTTTTGGAAATTCGCTAAAAAGTAGTATATTTTTGCAGCATTAATTATAGTTCTATTAAATATTTTAAATAAATATAAGAAAAATATTTGTAATTATAACATTGTTTTAAAAATCAAAATCCGCATGCTTAAAGTAAAAATCGCTTTTTTAATTAAAACGAAAATTTTTGTAATAATTAAATGACGCTTGCGCAGAGTTAACAATCATGCCTATATGCATTTAAAGAAATCCTGATAATATTTACAAATCAATTTCTGTTATTAGTCGAATTTTTCAACTGATAAAATTAAACTTATACAGCCTATACGATAAAAACGGGAAGAGGCGAGAGTAGGGGCGCTATCCGTTTTCGAACCCGTAGAACACGATTCTAAAGAAGAAAAAAATATCTGATATATAAGGTAAGAGCACCAGTAGCCGTCATTGACCCAACAGCCGTCAAGTTTCAGTAAAATGATAAATATTAAGATATTAAGCAAGCATATATTTTTTGTGTTTCCTGCTACACGTTCTGGAAAGTATGCCCTACCGTTATTCCATTTATGACAGCATTCAGTTAACATTAGATATAAAAAGGACTCATTTGAAAGTTAGTGTTTCTAAAATTTGCATATATCTATTAAAACTCTTAAGTTTTACCTAAGGTAAGCACTAATTTAATTTTACTATAATTTTGGTTTAACGAAAAACTAGTTATATTTTTTTGTTTCTTAATATGTTTTGTGAAATATGTTTTGAGGTCCCTAGAATACGAAAATGATATTCACTAAAATTTATATATATATATATATATATATATATATATATATATATATATATATATATATATATATATATATATATATATATATATATACCGCGCGATAACTCTCGAACGAAACGTCTAATGCTTATGAAATTTTGTGTGCGAACTGGATTCTGAATTGGCTAGGCTAAGTTCGTTAGCCAGACACGTCGGACGCCCAGAAGTAGGTTTTCTGGCCATTTTTTATCATTCGATCCTATCATAAGACAGTTCGATTTTTACATCGTTGAAAAGAAAAAAAAATTATGAAGAAAATGTTCTTATAATTTTCTTTCTATGTTAAGTAGTTTTCGAGAAAATCGTAATTTTTCACTTTTGCCTTATTTTGCTCTCTTTGTCATTGTAATCAGTAATTTATATTTCTGTCTCAGTTCCTTATCAAATAGAGAAAAATTTCATTTTTTTTACGTGAAACAAACGGTAGTTATTCAAAATCTATGTATTATAAATCCGAATTCGATGAAATATTATATAAAGACATTATTTACTATTGGCGCATATAGCAAGAATTTTAATAAGACATAGGATAATTTTATCCCGATCAAACATTCCCAAGGGATACAGAAACAAATTATTTAATCCCGTCCAAATTAAAACGAACTCGATTAAATTTGATACACAGACACAATTTACCCTGAGTTAACGCATAGGCTAATTTTATCCTGATTAAAGGTTCCTGTGGGATGACTGAACCTAATTTTTCGGTTTCAAGTTCCTAAGTGATACAAAACCAATCAATCAATCTCGCTCAAATAATTGAACCGAATCCGATGGAATTTGATGTACAGGCACTATTTACAGTGAATTGACAGATAGGATAATCTTATCCCGATTTAAGGTTCCTGTAGGATACAAAACCAGATACTTAATCATAGCAAAATGACTGAACTGAATTCGATGAAATTGGTATACAGACACTATTTACTATGAATGGATTTCAAATAATTTTAATAACACATAGGATAGTTTCATCCGTATTATAGGTTCCTGGGGGATTAAAAACCAATTACTCAATCACGTCCAAATAACCGAATTTTATGAAATTTTGTACACAGACCCTATTTATCCTTACAATGGGTTAACACAGAGGATAATGTTATCCCAATTGAAAGTTCCTGTGGGATACAAAATCAGTTACTTAATCACGGCGAAATAACAGTCGAATACGATTTTTGGTACAGAAGTACAATTTACCATGAACCAACACATAGGATAGATTTATCCCGACTGAAGACTACTGTGGAAAAAAAACACCAAATTAACGTATTATCCCGTTACTGAAATGACTGATCCAAATTGGAAAAAAAAATTTTTATCGACAAAATTTATCGTAGATTGATATAGGTATAAAATAATTTTATCCCGATTGAAAGTTCCTGTGGGATACTAAATTAGTTTTTCCATTACACTGAAATGACTGAACTAAATGTGATGAAATTTGGTATACAAACGCTATTTACTTTAAATTCGCACATAGGATGATTTTGTTTCTATAGAAGGTTTTCATGGAAAACAAAATCAATCATTCAATCACGCAAAATGGCTGAAACGAACTCAGTGAGATTTGGTACAGAGACTTTAACCATAAATTAATATAGAATTATTTACTACCTGTTGGAGATGTAAATCGGGCCGGGAGTTTTAAGAGTCCCCTCGAGTCTTAGCGGCGCGGCGGGAACGGGAACGGGCGAATGTGAAAATTTTTTGACGGAAAAGGGAACGGGCGAGAGTGGATAGATATGCCGGGAGTATTAAATTTTTATTTTCGTTATTTAAAATTAAAAATTTTCCTGATGAAGTGGTATTTTTTCGACGGGAATTGGAGTGAACGGAAGCGTTGGGTAAAATTGTGAGTGGACGGGAACGGATTAAGAAAACCACTCCCATGCTCATATCTGTTACTAATTGAAATTTCATGTGGAATAAATTACTCAGTTACACTGAAATAGTTTATTAAATATAAGGTTTTATTATAACTGAATTTATGGAGGTGTAAATATGAATTAGGTCAGTTATTTAAATCGGATGCCTAACAATAAATATTTTATTATCTATTCATCTTAAAACTTCGGAGAATAATGTAAATGTCTTTTTAATAGCTGATACTTGAACTTATGGTTAAAATTATTTCCTTTGGTAATAATCCGTTATTTGGATATAGAAAATACAAATGTCATACATAAGCTAATAAAAGTAAAAATAAAAGTAAACAATGGATTTTTGAAATTATAAAAATTTGAGTATACGCACATTTATTATTTATTTATTCATTACCTAACACCAACAGTATTGCAATAAAATGTTAGGTATAAAAATTATTTTATGGCCTTATAGGAATTCACTAATTAAATCAAAATCAACCCAAAATTATATATTTAAAATATATATATATATATATATATATATATATATATATATATATATATATATATATATATATATATATATATATATATATAGAATTTATATTCATATTAAAGATTAAAGACTAGAGTCGAATAAAGAGCGGGCGAAGCCGCGGGTTACAGCTAGTATTAAATATGATAGAAAAATAACATAATAATAATGTTTATATGGCAGGAAAAAATTTTTAAAGAACTGGACCGCTAGTAAGTTAAAATATTTGAATTAGTTAAATTATTAAATGATGTCCGCAAGACCCTCACGGACTGCCATAAGTTATATGACCCGCCAGGGTCCATTGATCCCATAATTGTAAAAAATAAACTAGCCTACCAGTTCTGAAAATTTTTTCACTGTCAAAGATCTAAGCTATTTTAGATAGATATACATTACGTAATTGAAGGTCCGCCAGGGTCTATGGGACCCAAAAGTGTCAAAAATAAACTAACCGAACGATTTTAAAAATTTTTTCACTGTTAGAGAGCTAAACTATTTTAAAAAGATACAAATTACCTTATGCAAGGTCCGCTAAAGTCCACTGGATCTAGAAGTGTCAAAAATAAAATAAGCGACCGATTTTGAAAATTTTTTCACTATTACAGAGGTAAACTATTTTAGATGGATTTAGCTTATATGTTGTATGGATCTTTTAAGCGCCAAAAATAAACTAACTGACCGATTTTGAAAATTTTTTCGCTGTTAGAGAGCTAAACTACTTTACATAGATATAGATTACCTTATGTAAGGTCCGACAGAGCCCATGGGACCCAGAAGTGTCAAAAATAAAATAACTGACCGATTTTGAAAATTTTTTTCAGTACATAGGAACTCCAATATAACGTACTCCAATATAACGTAGCGAGTGATGGGGTACCCCTCTCACAGATTTGAAGACGTGAGATTGTATTTGTGTCAAGGTATACACAATCATCAATTCAGGGGCGTAGCAAATTTATCTGAGGGTCTGAGAAGTTCCCATATATTTTCTCACATACACACGTATAGCATTCACACATAGTCATAGGTACTTATACACAAATAAATATAATCAGTGTAAATATATACACATTTACAACTATGTATGAACTTGTTCAAAAATATTCAGATTCCTGTGAACTTTTACAGTAAATTTATCAACACCAACAAACAATTACACCAATATACAGACATACAGGTACATATTATTTCACGTATATCCATACGTAGACAAATATGTGTGCATTTATTGGAATATGTTATGGAAAAAAAGCCAGATAATAAACTTTAATAAAAGTTCCATAATATTCTATTCGAAAAATAGCAAAGATGTCGAAAAACCGACTTCATCATTTGATGGTCTACCAAAGAAGGGACTAAACAGCAGTCTCAGTAAAAGTTCTAGAAAGTTCTATTCGGGATCTATCAAAGATATCGGGAAACTAACTTCACTATCTAACTGGTCTTCGAATGAAAGCCTAAATAACAAAAATTGAACAATATTCTAGAATGTTCTATTCGAGAATTAGCAGAAATATCAAAAAACCGATTTTATCATTCATCTAATTATTGAATAAAACATCTAATAGCGGAATTTAACAAGAGTTAAGATACTTTATTTAAGGAAAATGTAAACATTATACTTTTTTGGAATTGTATACATTGGCGTAAATTTATAACTAAAACTTTTGTATAGCACCGCCATTTAACCTTTTTCGCCAAGGAGCAACCTACTGACGAAGTCGTTTTCTCAATATTTTTGTTAGTTTCCGAAACTTATATAAAGCCCTTAATTTTGCACGAATAACATTATAATAAAATTTTATCCAATATTTTTGTTTAAATATTAATTGTAGGTATAAATACAATAAATAAAAACGATTTAAAAAGTTATTTTTAAAGATATTATAAGTAAAATATTGAGTGCACATGTAAGATTTTAGATTAATATTTGAGCTTTTAACTTTAACGTAAAGGCTTTTAGCAGAAACAGGTAAACTAGTATCTTTGATGTAGTTTTCATATTTGATATCAATATTTTGATTGGTCCAACCATATTCACCCTATTTCAAATTTTACCCCCAATTTTATAGTTAAGGCCCCTCCAGTAGGTCCGACCCTGGATTTGAGTACATCAATAGGAAGACCTTTAAAAATGAAGGGTCAATTTAAACTTTTTTTCTATCTGTTATAGTTTTCGAGTAATTTGACAAAATTAAATTTTTACCCCAACTTTAGGGGTGGATTTCAACCCTTAAATGGCGTTTTTGGCAGATAACGAAAAATACGTGTCTGTTATTTTTTTGTGTTCTACATACCTACCAAGTTTCATCAAAATCGGGAATTATCACTTCAAGACCTTTAGATGAGATCCACCAGTGCCCAATATTTGGAAATTCGCTATGTTATGCAGATGCTGCGACAGGGGTATTTAATTTTCAAATTCTACATAATTTTAATGTATTGTATTTGCATTAAATTTTTATTGTTTATTGTGAATTTCATGTTAGTCGTAGATAAAATATAGTACGTAACTCGGTTGTAAGATATATTACACACTCGCGCAATTATGCACTTGCTTCTGCATCGCGACCCATAGTTTAAGAAGCCTTGTCTATACTTTCAGAAAATGAAACAAACAAAAATTCGAATTTTAAAAAATTCTAGACTAGAATACCCCCTTAATAAACATTTAAAATATAAGTAAAACTAAATCAATATTGGTTACTTACATTTTAATGAATATTAAAGAGGATATTTTTGAAAAATTAGTTAAATTAACGAAATTTGTTTTTCTTCAACTCTACCCGAAAATAAATTAAAATGGTAACGTTATATATATATATATATATATATATATATATATATATATATATATATATATATATATATATATATATATATATATATATATGTATATATACATAGATTGGTATGAAGAAATTATCAAAGATTAAATTACCTCCTAAGTTTAAATTTTCTGTTTATTAAGTATTTATTTTAGTTGTAATTAAATATCTATTGTTTACACATCAAAATTGTAAGATAAATATTAACTCCTTTCATTATTATTGATTACAGCAATTGTTATGATTTTATAATTTATAGCCACATTTAATTTATAGAAATATTTTCTGCAAATACAAATTTGGATTTTGCATTATACTTCTCTAATTTTTTCTTTATTCGGAAAACAAACGGTATTAGGGGACACTTATTAAATTGAAATAAAATAACTGATCTGTTACAATATGTCCTGGACTAAAGTGAGAAAAGGAATTTTGATAATGCATATATTTTTTTGGGTTAGACTATTGACACACATGGAAACTGCGTCCACGAGTAACCCTAGATCCAACAGTAAAGCTTATTTAGTTTTTTTTAAAAAAAAGTTTTCTAATTTTATCTCACCCTAAAGTCACCTTTCACTTGAATAATGGCATTCGAAATTTGGCAGTGGGACGGGGGGTGAGCGATCATTAGGATATTCGTAGTTGGGTAAACTTAATTGAAAATTTATTAACTTTGTTAATTGTTAAAACGTTAGTTTACTGAAAATGTAACGAAAGGTAAAGTTAATCATTAACGTTGAATATTTTTAATCTTAAATTAGTCAGTTGCGATAACACAGGTAGAAGAAAGTATAGGTATAAGGTGGGGAAGTGATAGAGATGGGAATAGGGCCGGGAGTTGCAAGTACCTCCTTGGTTCCCACCGGGTCCCGCCGGCAGTGGGTTTGATTTTTTTAAAATAGACGGGAGTGAAAATTCATTTATAGGCATGGGAGCGCACAGTAGTGGACAAATATTCCGAGAATGTTCAGCTTTTTAATTGCCCAAGTAAATAATATATCGTTTCGCGTATACTATTCACATTATTTTTATTGTTTACTTCAACTAATTAAGTAAAACTTATTAATTAGGATTATCACTAAATTTCTATTGGTAACTACAGTTTACAATTTTTCTTTTTAGTAGCTATTGCAAAATTGTGTGTTCGGATTAAGATCGGAAATCAATGTAGGTACAGCCGAAAATTTTGAACTGTTTCCAAAAACCAAATTGAGGATGAAAGTTTATGTAAAGAAAACTCTATAATACGAATGTATTATCTGAATCTTGAAGCCGTTTCTAATTTAAGCTTAAAAATATCGCAGTCGTAAAAATAACTAAATTTTTTCGACATATTTCTAGCTTGTGAATAATTTGTTAAATTATATTACAAAGAAATTTAAAGTTCATTTTCGAGTTTTATTTAAATATAAGTGTAAATAATGTCACCTATTTTGTAATGATAATTTTCTTTCAGAAATTCAATTATTTAAATGAGTTTTATGCACAATTTTTCCTCCACTTTTCACCATCTTCATAAAATTTCCATTCCTTTGAAATATGTATTTTTTCTGTTACTAAAAAAATAAAAAAATATGAATATACTTTATACATGTTTGTTTGTACTTTGTAAGTATACATATAAACTCTTTATTTTGTAAAATCATTTTAAAAATTCAATATAAAATTTCCACTATATTTTGACATTACAGCTGATCATTTTTTTGTACGGTGGATAGGGACCGCATAAAAAAATCGCACAAAAAAATATATTTAAAAATATCATAAATATCCACTCAACTGATTTTGAAAATCTTTTCACTCTTAGAAAGCTGAATTATTTTAAATGGGTACAGGTCTTAGATGAGATCCACCAGTGCCCAATATTTGGAAATTCGCTATGTTATGCAGATGCTGCGACAGGGGTATTTTAACAATTAAATTAATTGTTAAATCTTTTTAAATTTTTTTTTTAAATATACGCCAACGGTTCTTAAGGGGTTACATCTATTTGAATGCTCCAAAAATAGGCGTCCTTTTGGATTTTTTTTTTTTTTTTAATAATGTAATAAAACAAGCAAAATACAATTTTGAGGATTTGTTATACATATAATGAGGTGTAGAAAAGAATCATTTTTTTGGCAGCGGAATTTCAAAATAGCGGCAATACATACGTTTAAACCAGCATATGTTTTTTTGAGGTCTGCGGCATGACCAATAACATTTTTTCATTTGCATCTACAATTTTTTTTTTTTTTAATTAATATTACGTTTATTAGAAAAGTACACACGATTATTCAAAAAATAAATAAACAAATAAATAATTTTCTACAAACTGACATGAATTTGAACTTTTTTTTCTACTTTTTAACAAAAAATTGACATTTGAAACATTTATAGAAAATATTGATATAGAAAAATATGGATGGACCCTATGTATTAAGAGAGAGAGAGAGAGAGAGAGAGAAGATATAATATAATATGATAAGTTAGAATGAATACGTAGATTCTTTTGAATATGCCACAAAAAATAAGAAACAAATGAATAGGATTAGGATATACACGTTTTCACGTGATTTTTCAAAAGTGTGCTATTTGATCTTGGTGGAAAGAATTAAATTATTATTTTACAATAATGTATACAAATATAATATTTGGGTAAGTAAATATTGTTTTTATCAATAAATGCAAACACTTCTAGCGAAAATTTGTTAATTGTTCTAAATTTTTCATTTAAAAAACAGGTTTAGAATAAGCGAAAAAATACCAATACTGACATTACACAAAGTTAAGGAAATACCGAACAGGGAATTACTCTACGTAAATAAGGAATTCGCCTTTTATTTAAAACATGTAATAATAACAACAAAAAATTTAAAATTATTGTAAAAAATAAAATTATGTAAAAATTAAATTATAGGTTAAATTGACACTTCATTTCAGTGCCGTCTTTTATGTAGAAATAATGAGCATATAAAAATTTAACTTCAAGATTATGTATTTTGTTTGTATTTATTTCTGTATTAATAAAATGACAATTTAATAAAAATGTGTAGTTTTATTTATGTTTGTGTCTACCCTTATCAATAAGGTAAGTCTTATTAATGGTGCAAAACTATAAACCGAAACGTAATCCTTTTACAAAAATAATTATAAATTGTAAATAATCGATTAATTTGAACAATTTTTGTTTCCAGTTTATAGTTATTTACAATATTTTAAGCACCGTTAAAAAATACAATGATTTAGTAGACAATTAAAATTCGAAAAATTAACTGATAAAATAATCGAACAGCATTCTTAAAGAGTGGATTATTGAATCAAATAAAACAGATATTGAAAATAATTAATTAGTTTTTTATGTTTTTATATAGAAATCACAATTATAAGAAAAATATACTAAATGTATTGTTTTAAAAGCAATGGCAATATTTTAATTACATTGAAACTGTTACTGTTTATGTACAAAATGACGTCATTTATTAAAAGCACGTTAACATTCATAATATGCTGATCAGTATTTTGGGAAATGCTCCTTCCTTTACAATATTATATACCTTTCCTTCTTCAATGATAAATAAAAAACGTAATTATTAATCAGTCATTAAAATAGTGTGTACCTACCTCTCTTTAAAATATATCTAAGAAACTAAAATTAAAATTTCAAGTTGATTGGATGAAAATTGCAGTAGTATATTGTACAATGAGTAGGAAAAATGGCTTATTTCTCATGAATATGAGTTTGTTCAACAATTTATATGAGTGAGAAATAAGCTTTTCCCACGTATTTTACACTATACTTTTTCTACGAGAACATTGTTTTGTAAAATTTACATTAATATTTATTTAAATAAATAGTAAAATTTTTTATTATGTCAGTTGTAATTTTTGCCGATGCATGTTTGAAACTATGGAAACAAAAATCAATAACCAACATATGTATGTACACTTTCAGAATTATTTATATAGGTTTTAAGTACAAAATGGTATATTGTAATAAAATTAAGGAAACAGCCTACTTTTTTATTATATTAAGCCGTGGTAAATTATTTCGCACGCTATTTCCGCACGATGTGGGAAATTGCTAATTTTTACATATGGTTACCTGTGCGCAAAATGTTACTTTTAATAGTATACAGTGAAAAAATTTGTGTTTGCGTAAAAAAAAAACTAGTGGTTAAAATTTTTGTGTTAAATAAGTAACCCAACCCTGTGTTAATGTAACATTTAGTGTTTGTGTTAAATGAAAATATTAACAAAAATTTTGATTTAAGAGAATAAAAATGTTAGTCTGTATTGAACAACAAAAAAATAACACAATATTTGTGTAAAATGGAAAGCATGTCTATATAAGTACACTTATTAGTGTATTAACAACACGAAAACACTGGCGCGCACTTATTGCTTTAGTTGAGAGTGGAGGTAGTGGTAACTTGTAGCATCGATATAGCATCACTGCCAATCAATCATTGCACTGTGCGCATTGTGCGTTCAACCGAAACATACATATGAGTTGCCTAGTTTCAAAATTTTTCTTATAATATTAATTGGGCTAAATCGAATCTTGTTGGGTGTATAATAAAGTTTTATAATTGAACCCAAATCACAGCAGGAGAGATCGTTTACTTTTTGCAAAACGAAAAAAGTCCCTTTGAAAATCAATACATGTGTAGGTATACTAATGTATTATTTTTATGTGCGTACCAGGTGTTACAAATTATTCATCTAGTAAAAATTGACCTACTAAAATAAATATATTTGTAATAAATTTCATATACGTAATTAACTTACTTTAATTAATTATAATTGTATAAATAGTATTAAGAAAAACTGCTAAAATCACATTAATGATTTGTTGCTAATAATATAATTTAGCAAGATAATTATGTATCTATTTGATTTGTTAAAAGAGGTAATATTATTTTTAAATTGAATTAGTGCCTATTTTTGAATTCTTAGTTGAAGTTTTCCGAAATATACCTAATAAATAATTTGCTGTAAATTATCAAACAATTACATATATCATAAATTAAATAAGTAATATGGTAATTTACAATATTTCAGATAAGGATCGTATTTTAAATTTTTTATTCTTAACTCAGAATGTGGAAACTTGTAATGTAGAATATACTCTATACCACCAACCACATAAATATGATACATATGTAAATATAATTCCATGCATCAAATTAATGTAGTTAGCGTTGTATACTTTTGGTCGGATACTTCAATTGATGAGAGCGCGTTCGGGAAGAGAAAATTTAATAGAGGGCGTATAATTAAAACAAAATGGGTAGTGGGTGGGATAGAAAGGGAAACAAAAAAGTGTTTTGTAAAAGGTGGTACAAAAACGGGACAGTACTACCCTTACCAATATTATTCTGGATTTTGTAGAACCCGGGACCACCATTATTACGGATTGCTGGAGGGGTTACAAAACAAATATCCTAGAAAATTTAGGATTTACGCACTTTACGGTGAACCACAACGAAAATTTTGTGAACCCTCTTAATCCTAGCATTCATACTCAAAATATAGAATCTAACTGGTCGAAAATTAAGAGGGACATGAGACGAAGGATTGGAAGGATGTCCAGTTCAAAAACTGAAACTTATTTAGTAGAATATATGTGGAGAAGTCTTCACGTTACAAATGAGGAGCTATTTTCTGACTTTATTAATGCCGTAAATTATTTTTATCCTGTTTAATTACCATACTTCCTTATTACCTATCCATTTATTTCCTACATCTACCTATCCTGTTATTCATTCACTATTTTTTCCAAATATTTTTGACAATTGACAAGGCTCTACGAGCCGCTAACTACATTAATTTGATGCATGGAATTATATTTACATATGTATCATATTTATGTGGTTGGTGGTATAGAGTATATTCTACATTACAAGTTTCCACATTCTGAGTTAAGAATAAAAAATTTAAAATACGATCCTTATCTGAAATATTGTAAATTACCATATTACTTATTTAATTTATGATATATGTAATTGTTTGATAATTTACAGCAAATTATTTATTAGGTATATTTCGGAAAACTTCAACTAAGAATTCAAAAATAGGCACTAATTCAATTTAAAAATAATATTACCTCTTTTAACAAATCAAATAGATACATAATTATCTTGCTAAATTATATTATTAGCAACAAATCATTAATGTGATTTTAGCAGTTTTTCTTAATACTATTTATACAATTATAATTAATTAAAGTAAGTTAATTACGTATATGAAATTTATTACAAATATATTTATTTTAGTAGGTCAATTTTTACTAGATGAATAATTTGTAACACCTGGTACGCACATAAAAATAATACATTAGTATACCTACACATGTATTGATTTTCAAAGGGACTTTTTTCGTTTTGCAAAAAGTAAACCATCTCTCCTGCTGTGATTTGGGTTCAATCATAAAACTTTATTATACACCCAACAAGATTCGATTTAGCCATTAATTGTTTGCTAAAGAAATTTGCAAATAAAGTATAACATAATTTTCAAATCCTGCTAATTACATTTTGAAAACTTTTCAAATCCTGCTAAATACCTATACATAACCTATATTTTAGATTTTAACCGTTTCAACTTTTAATTTTTTTGATAATGTGCGGGACGCAAGAAGTATAAAATTATGTTTTCACGTAAAATTCGTATGTTAGTATTTATTTAAAATTTTAAATAATTAAATCGTAGATGTAAATGAATTACTAAGTAAGCACTTTGGTTTTAGGTGACAAAATGTAAATATTTTAGAACATTACAAAACAAATTGTATCGTCCAACCCTGATGCATCCAATATTGCTGAATCAAGTTCTTTTTAATAAATTTCCCTTATAATTTCTGTTTTAAAATGCCCTTTATATAAATTTTACTATCAAAACCTACTAAATCCAAATAATTTTGATTAAAAAAGGGAAAAAAACGATAATTTTGTTTTTTGATAATAGTACTAATCATCTTTTTTAAAATGTTAGTTAATATAATTATGGCTTTTAGCGAATTTCCAAAACTGGAAATTCAGCTTTTACGCCAGGTGTCATGGTGCGACCTAAGCCCGAGACCATATCAGAAATATGTTTTGAGGTCCCTAGAATACGAAAATGATATTCACTAAAATTTATATATATATATATATATATATATATATATATATATATATATATATATATATATATATATATATATATATATATATATATATATATGTATCCGCGCGATAACTCTCGAACGAAACGTTTAATGCTTATGAAATTTTGTGTGCGAATTCGATTTTCCAAATCGTTGGATGAGTTCGTTAGCCAGACACGTCGGATGCCCAGAAGTAGGTTTCCCGGGCGTTTTTTGTCAACAAAATGAGTTTTTTGCCAGAATTAAGCAATTTTTCAAATTTTTTTTTACACTAAGCCATTGTAAAAGGTAAAACGCATAAAAAATGTTTTTATACCGTTGCTCTAAATTACTTACTTTTCGAGAAAAACTAGGAAATATGTCGTTCTCCATTTCACTCGCACTCACATTTTTTTTTTTTTCTGTCTCATTTTTTGCGAGCTAAATTCGAAAAAAGCCGCTTTATAAGTAGCGTGTCATGATTTTTTTAATCCAATTTAACGATTCGGCTATATTCTATTTCTCTGTCAGTTAAATGTTTTTATAATGTATCTCTGTTCCATTTTTTTTTACAAAAAAAATCCCGACGATATCTGTTATGTGATATGATCAGAATTTAGATTATATTTACACCTTCCTAAAATTAATAAGAGTTTGCTTCAATCGTATAAAAATTACGTTAAATCATATTCAAACAATAATATTTTTACGTAATTTTTTATCCAATTGACAATACAGTTATGATTAGAATTGTATAATCAGAGCATTCTAATATTAAATAATTTTGCACATTCAATTTTTTTTTTTAACAAAGAAAAATTTTTTTAAATTTTGACACATTCTTTTATGAAATTTCGATTAAGAAATATTAAAAAATTTTAAAGTGAATCATTTAAAAAGAGTTAAAAATAAATTAAAAAGGAAACATTTCTCTATTTTAACATATTTGTAAAGAAAATTTTACAGTTTACTTACAGTTTTTTGAAAAAATGTAATAACATTTTTACATACAATAAAGATTATATTTGAACGGTAGGAAATCCACAAATTTTTTTTTATTTCTTTAATTAATTATTAAATTTGGTTTTAGAAGAAAATCTTCGTCTAATTCGCTCCAAGCCGAAAGTATAGCCACTAATAAGGACATTCCACTGTTAAAATAAATGGAAAATATATTGAAATTTATTTAATGAAAGCCATTCATACACATTTTTAAAATATCCTTTTGAATTATATAACAAATAAAATCTGTGTAAAAAAATCTAATTGACGTGTTTTTTCTCAATTTGCTAATATTAAGTAAGGCTCGTTAATTAGGGAGTGATTGTGTTAAAATTTTAATATAAAATATGGTAATTTTAACCCTCTTTAAAAGAACATTTCGATTTTAACAATAAAAAAATTTTAAAAAGTGTTTTCGTTTTTCCCGGATTACCAAAAACTGTTCATAGGCATATCTGTGACTAAAGTTGCCTCCCTTTCTTAAGAAAATAAAGTATTTTTAAAATTTTGTGCAAAAGAATAAAACACAATTAACGAAAAAAAAGTACGCGTTTCCATATTTTTAAGATTTTGTAGTACAAGAAAATCCTTATAAATTCATCATATCTGTTATTGCATTTACTAGCTTTTACGCAATTTAATAAACAAAAGTCTGAAAATGGACGTAGAATCTCACTGTTATTAATTATTATGTCTTAGTCTTTTGAAAAATTATTTTTTGAACTAAAATAAGAATAGGAGGAATATAAACTTAGGGGTAAACGACAGGAGTATATAAACTTTATTTTAGATTCTACGTTTATTTTTACAGAAAATCATCAAGTACCTATTATTTCTTTTTTGAATGTATAAATACAAAAAGTTCGAAATTATTTTATATTAGAATTTCAATTTTGGTCGACCCTACGGGTTGTTCCCATTTACTCTTTTCTCGTCTCTTTTGACCCCAATTTTTCATAGAGAAGAAATTATACGATTTTTGTTAATTTTTCAAAAACCACCGATATTTTTAAATTTTTTTGGATACTGCTGATAAAGTGACCATCTTCGCGTAAATTTTTAATATATTAAAGATTAGGTACTCATAAAATAAATACAAAAAAATACGGTGTGAAGTCGGAATGCGTACCTATTCATCCTTGTCTACGGTAGCACATTTTTTATTGACATAAATATTAGAAACGCAGGAAAAGAGACCAGGAATCAACATAGAAGTGGATTATGGTACGATATATTTTCTGAAAAAAGTGCTTAGGACCAAAGTTATAGAGTTCAAAGTGATGCACTTGATGATCTTGAAGCACTTGACTCTCGTGATGCACTTGACTTTGAAGTTGACCTTGAGGTCAATTTCCAAAGTCATTTGAAAATCATTTAATATTTTTCAAAAGGAGTAGTTTACTTTTCATCCCTAAATGGTTCAAAGTATATTCGAACGAATTTCACATGCAAGATAGAAAATAAGTGATCAAGAAGTAATTTTGAAAAATACTTGCTCAATCGCAATCGGAAAAATAATAGTTAATCATATGTTGAATTGAATTCCTAATATGATAACTATAGAGTAGCAATAAAAATTTTAAAAAATTTTGAAAATTTCTAATATAAGATAATGTTTAACTTACAATTGGAGTGATATTAAATCTTTTCTTAACTTCTAAAATTACTTACAAAAATGTTTTCTTCTAATTTTTTTCTATAAATTTGCGCCTATTTTTTCATTTCGTCAGGTTTTTATTTTTTTTATTTTAGAAAAATAACGCAACAAATCAATTTTGAAGATAGATTGAGTCAATACATGAAATTACTGCTTATAGGTACAGGATATGGTCAAAGTTCGGCAATGGCTAATCATTTTCAACTGACCTTGAAAATCGATTTCAGGGTCACTATCAAGTGCATCGCTTTAAATTCTACAAATTTGGTACTCAGCCCTTTTTTCAAAAAATATGCCGTTTCAAAAATATTTAGCTATAACTGTTTTCATCTACAGAGGTTGAATGGTGTTTTCTACCCCTAAAAAGCGTATTTAGCCGAAATAAAAAAACACGTATTTAATATTTTTCGCTGTTTAATAAGTATGTTAAGTTTCATTCAAATTGGCAAGTATTAGTTGGGTAGTGTTATTTGTCAGAATGTTTTGCCGATCTAGTTTTTTCAATATTTCTTTGCTCGTTTTCAGAATTTGTATTTTAATTTCTACGGACAAATAACTCATTCTTTTCTTCGATTTTAGTAACTTTTATTTGCTGATGTTGACCATTAATTGATCGAAACATATCAAATATTTTTCAATGATTTTTTTAGCGAATGTCGAAAATTTTGAAAATTTTTTCACCGTTAGTAAGTTAAAGTATTTGAATTCATTAAGTAATTAAATGATGTCCACAAGAATCTTACGAACTACCATAAGTTATATGAGATCCCTAGGACCCGTTTTTTACTGTTAGGATAAACTTTTTACTAAAATTATTTTAGATGAATAAAGGTTATGTTGTATGATTTCCGCCAGGGTTTACTGTTCCCATTATTGTAAAAAATAAACTAACCGACCGATTTTGAAAATTTTTTCACTGTTAGAGAACTAAATTATTTTAGATGGATACAACTATGCTGCACAAAGTCCGTTCGGGTTCTTGGGTTCCAAAAATATCAAAACTAATTACCCAGCCGATTTTAAAAAATCTTTTACTCTTAGAAAGCTAAACTATTTTAAATAGGTACAGTTCTTAGATGAGATCCGCCAGTCCCCAAAATTTGGAAATTCGCTATGTTATGCAGATGCTGCGACAGGGGTATTATGCTCTCTGCTCAGTGCAAATCACAGTGTTCTAACAATAAGTAACAGTGTTCACCTGAACAGTCACATCTATACGCTGTGGTACACTTGAGATAAAGCTTATCATAATAGGGATGTTTCTCGGAAGTTAAGGGATTTTCTAAAAAAATATATAGTTTTCCATTTTTATTTAGTAACAAAGATGACTTTTTTTTCTATCTAGGTAGGGTAAAAGCCCCGATTGTGGAACACCCATTTTTTTTCTTAATAAGCATGAAACAAAGTTTTTTTAATCCAATGAATATGTTTTTAAGAAAATATAACCCAAGAATTTTGATTTATTAATGTTTTGTTTTATAATTTGTTGACACGTATAAAAAAACGGGCAGAATATATTAACACCCTTTAAAAAATCAGCATAGGCACATAAAAAAAAACACGTATTTAACATACATGGCATACAGTGATCTTTTGACATATACTGATATGACTAGTTGCGACATCTTTTGATGTATTTATGTAAGTATTTATTGATGGTTTTCTAGAAAACTGACACAAGTCAAAAAACGTGATTTTGCAGGAAATCATTTTTAAAATTACTAGAACAGATTATTAAGGTTTTTTCATCATCAAACTTTTATGCAAAATGGCGCCCATGTGTGTCATAACATAAATAGTGTCCAACATAAATTGCTAGCAGTGCCACAAAGCGTTCGGTCTGTGAAGTACGTTTAAAAAATTAATATAGCTTTCGTAGTACTTACAGTATACGATTTTCGCCACCTAGTGTCATCTAGGATGTTTTAAAAAACATCGTGTACTTTCTAACTTATCTATCTATCATTGTTAATTTTTAATTAGTTATGTTATACTGTCGTTTCAAATCTAATATGTCTGACGTTTTTATTTAATAATAAAAATTTCGAAGTTTTAATTCAATATTAATTATTTTTCAATTGATGTTACGTTCTAAAATAAAGAAAATATTAAAGTGAAATTATAAAAACAGTTAGTTAAGTGTTTTAGGCCCAAAAATAAATTAAAAATGTTTATAAAATAGGTAAATAATAGGTCATTCTCAAAATGGAATACATACCCTAAAACTTCGAACTCATTTAAAAACACTTCTACAAATAATATTTAACCCGTATAAAAAGATAATTTAGCTATCCTAATCTCTTAAACGGACTAATAAAAATTATTTGTATACTTTTATTATGCTAATAACTTTAAAAATTCGGTGAAAAATGTTACAATTTATAACTCATATGTTTTGAATAATGATCATCCACCATTATAAAAATTCACGAATTCAACAAAAATTGTTCGATATATATATATATATATATATATATATATATATATATATATATATATATATATATATATATATATATATATATATATATATATATGTATTTCTTAAATTAAGTGAGGAAACATTAAATGCGAGGTGAATTTAAATTGAAAAATAATCATTCTATTAATAATAATTTTTGTTATCAGAGGTTTCTTTCAGAAATAACTTCATTAAGATATAAATGTCAAAACTGTTTTTCTATTGGATCGGGTTCCACAAACGGGGCTTTTACCCTATATTAAAATTTGAAGTTTAGTTTTGCCGTTAAACTGACGAGTACTGATGGAGTGTAACCATATTAACTCGGTCGTGCACGGCGTATACGGCCGAGTTAATACACTGCCGAAATCGGATGCACTGTGACCATAGCCTGAAAGATTTATTAAATAACTAGATAGTTGTTAATCAACTGACAGTCGGTTGATTAAGAGTGCAAAATAGCAAAATTTTAATATATGGAGTTACTATGGAAATTACCATACCTGTCTAATATATATATATATATATATATATATATATATATATATATATATATATATATATAAAGAATAAAACGGGGCATATATATATATATATATATATATATATATATATATATATATATATATATATGCCCCGTTTCAAATACAATTGATCATGAGTCACCATTAAAAAATTAAATAATTCTTATATTCGAAACAAATCAATCTTTTATTCTTTTCTAAAAACAAAATGCAAATTAGAAATTCAATAATGAAAGAGATAAAGCCAAGAAAACGGAAATTATTTAATTTCAAAGTCATGAGGCATGGTTACATTTAAGTGAAATGGATCATAGTAACCTTGGTTTTATTTGATAATATAGTTCGAAGTTGGAATGATAGAATGTAATTTATAAGAGGTAGTTGCGATCACCCATAACATATGCAAGAAATTACTTTCAAATAATAAAAAAAAAATTCAATTAAAAATGAAATTTAGCAACCACAACCAACGTTCTATGATTATAAGGAAGAAAACACATCGTGTATTTGATAACAGAAACTACTAATGACAGAGTGATTTTACAACTGTTTCTAACAATAAGTGATAGATTTCAAACACTGATTTCGTATAGGTACACCACATTTATCTTGTAAATGCACATACATATATTCTAGAAATTTAATGTATTTACTGATACATGTTCAATAATACTATGTATGGATCATTGATGCAGAATCAACTGTTTTATCAATTTCATGTTTCATTATTGTTTTATCATTCGGAAATATAATTAGGTGCAAACTGCAACTACATGTTTCTATATTAAATAAAATAATAGTCAATTTAAACTAGACAGGGGAAATGGAGATGGTTAAATAAAATATTAAGTAATATAATATTAATCAAAATGTTTCGCTACGTCATCAAAGTGCTCCCTCGGAACATACATATTTATAGTATACTAGCTGACCCGACCACGCGTTGCTGTGGCTGAGTAGTTATAATTGGTTGAATTAATTTTTTCGTATCATTTCAAACGATACACTGCACAATTATAACACAATACACAGTATAATTATAAAAATCATTGACATTGTGAACATAAACAAATATGACGTGGAACAGAATGTATAATCTAGAAATCGGATGTATAATCCAACATTAATCGATGTTAGATTAAATTATAGGTAAAATTCATAGGTCAATTCAATCATATATTCCAAAATTTTGTGCAAAATCAATTATTTACAGCACTTGACCCTGCTCGCCCAATGACTCTAAAATAACTATCTTCATATTTTATTAGCATGGCTAATTTCCGCACCGTAAGAATTTAGTATAAGTACCTATACCAGAAGTTTTAGAATTACTATACTTACTATATTTACTATACTTAGAATTACTATACTTACTTACTATAATACTATACTAGAAAATATATATATATTTTCCCGCTACTTTTTAATATGTGTAGGGCCCCCCTATGGAAGTTAATCCGATGCACCTCATACTATCAAAGGGGTCAAATTTTGGGCAAATTTTGGATCCGACCCAATATGTTTACATCCGACCGGGTGGTGGGGGGCAACCAAACAATAAAACTTTTCCAAACCGTTTGGAAATAATGTTTTGGTCGATTATCTACAACATATCCAAAATTCATCTTCTTAGGATGATTTGGAGGGAGTAGAGGGTAAAAAAAGATTTTGGCTGGGTTTAACACGCCTACAGCCCCCCCCCTCAAAAAAAAAATTAACGTAGAGGGTTGAAATTTGGTGTGTTGATAAAGTTCGTACCTAGGTTGTGCTTTCTGGAGATTTTAATATCTTACCCCCACTCCCACCATTTTTAAGCTACAATTTCATGCTTTTTCGACGTTTTCGAAGTTTATACCACTTGCACAGGTCACCCAAATAAACCTAGACGACTGAAATTTTGTATTCAGATTGAGTTAGTATCAAGGGGGTGCATTTTGGGAGTCTCAACTTTTAACCCTTACCCCCACCATTTTTATACCAAAAAGAACATGATTTTTCTTGTTTTTTTAACAGTTTCGTTCGGGTTAAAATCTCTACAAATAAACTTAGAGGGCTGAAATTTTGTGTACAGGTTAATAGCCAGCCACTGCTTTTTGGAGGTTTTAACTTTTGACCCTTACCCCCACGATTTTTATGTCAATATTTCCTTGATATTTTTGCCTCTTTTCTAACACGCCTAGAGACTTTCAGAGTAAACGTAGAGGGCTGAAATTTTGTACATGTATTGAGTTAATATCCAGTTAGTACCTTTTAGGGATTCCACATGACTTTTCCCCCCAACTCTCCCATTTTTACATAGGAATTCAATGGTATTGTTAAATGTATTTTAAATGCTTTATCTTTAGTCCAATACAAGCAGGCGTATAGTAATTTTAAAAATTAAAAAAAAAAATAAACATACTTTTTTTAACAAATGCAATACATAAATATTAAGTAATTTAAAATTGTTATTAATGTCACTGTTTATTTATAAAGTACGAATTTTGGATTTTTAGTCGAATTTTCTCCGAAAAATTAGACTTATACAGTCTATACGATAAGAGCTGCGAGAGGCGAGAGTAGGGGCGCTATCCGTTTTCGGACCCGTAGAACACGAATATGTAGAAAAAAAAAATGTCTGATATATATATGTTGTAGCTACATTGTCAAAACCGTTTTATTATAATAACTCTAGTTAAATAATAAAAAAACCAAATATTGTCAACTAATGTTGTCTCTTACAATACACCTAGTAAATTTTAGTGTTATTATAATTTCGCTACTCATTTAGACAAATTGTGAAGTGTAAAGAAACTAAGTAGTATCAAAACTACAAAACCGATTTCAATCAAGTTTGGTATGAATACCTTTATGCTTTGGAATAACAAACAGAAAATGTTTATCCCGATTATAGGTTCCCATGGGAAACCAAATAAACTATTCAGTCAGCCCAAAATTATTGAAACGATTTCATTCAGTTTTAGCATGGATGCTTATACCTTATGGAACAACACATACGATAATTTTCATCCTGATTAAGGATTCCCTCAGGAAACAAAATCACGTCAGAACTATTGAACAGATTTCAATTAAATTTAATTTAGATTTAGAGTAACTGCTGGGATAGTTTGTATCCCGATTGAAAGTTCCTAAGGGATATGAATATGAAACTAATTAATGTTAAAACTACTGATTCCATTTCAATCAAATTTGATATGAATACTTTTATATTTTGGAATAACAAACAGGAAATGTTTATCCCGATTATAGGTTCCCATGGGAAACCTAATAAATTGTTCAACAACGTCAAAACTAGGCAAGCGATTTCAATTCTATTCAGTACTGACGCTCACATGCTTTGGAATAGCTGGTGGCATAGTGCGTATCCCGACTAAACGATTCTGTGGAATATAAATACGAAAGGTCACCGTGGGAAGTAAACTAATCATTACACACAAAAGTTATATTGTATACGTAACCTATATTCAAATTCAAATACGGTTCATTTTACTTACATTTAACCATGCTTCATCACTGAAAATAAATAATTTCTGTTTTCTTGGTTTTATCTCTTTTATTATTGAATTTACGTAAATTTTAAAGTTGCAGTTTGTTTTTAGAAAATAATAGAATGTTGATTTGTTTCGAATATAAGAATTATTTAATTTTTTAACGATAACTCAGGATCAATTGTATTTGAAATGAGGTATAGCTACACAGTAATTTCCGAACAATTAAAATTAAATAGAACTTGATCAGTTTGTCACGTATTTCTCTTATGTCAAGTATATAATATAATAATAATTTTATTACTTGATGGTTTTGTAAATTTTTCGTGCAATGATCCAAACACCCTCACCGGTCTAGTCGATCTTTAAATATAAATTTTGAACATATGGTATGGGGCAGTTCAACATAACGGATGAAGAATACTTTTTTTTTTTTTAAATACATAGTTTTATGATTTGTTAAGTGAATGCTATTGTTTGATTTCTTTTTCCCAATCCGTATGCTATAAATCAGATATTTTTATGTGAATTTCAAAAGAAAACCCTGATGTCCTTCACAGTACAAGAATTTTAATTTGTATGTCATGGGAAGACTCATCAGCGATATAAACCAGATTATATTAGTATCTAAGCTGTAAACCCTAGACTACCTCTTAATGAAAATTTTACTAGAGCTAATAATAAAAAGCTCGAGCTAATAATAAAAAGCTGAAAAATATTCTAAATTGAAATCTTATTATGTGTCCGGGTTTTCCTTTAGAAAACCGGGATAAAACTATTGTACATATTAATTCACAATAAAGTAGTTCAACCGCTTTGATATAATTAAAATAAATTCCATGTTCCTAGCGAACGATATCTCGGAAAAAACGGAGCAGCAATTTAATATTATTTCTAAATTCTTTAGTCAATCAATAAACAATCTAAAGAAAATCAACATTAATAATTAATTTATGAAATAGTAGCTCATTTCCCACGGGAATATTCAATCTGTATAAAAAGTATACCATATATTTATTATTTTAAGGTATATGCCAATACTAAATTTGATTAAAATTCTTTCAGTAGTTTTGGTATTATTTCCTATCGTAATAGTAGGCGATAGGAACTTTCAAACGGGATACAGATTATTCCGTTAGTTATTAAAAAGCATATCATATAAATACGTATCTAAATCAAATTTAATTGACATTCGTTCAATAATTTTGAGGTGACTCAAGAATTTAGTCTGTGTCCCACTGGAACTCTTAACTGGGATAAAAACGTTTCTATCAGTTATTCCAAAGTGTATAAGTTTATATACGAAACCAAACTGAAATCGCTTCAGTAATTTTGACCTGACTGAATAATTTATTTTGTATCCCTCAGGAGCCTTTAATCGGGATAAAAATTTCCTTTCTGTTATTCCAAAGTATAAAAGTGTCCTTACTAAATTTAATTGAAATCAATTTTGTAGTTTTACACTAATTAGTTTCGTATTAATATCCCGCAGGAACCTTCACCCAACATATAAATTATCCTATCAGTTATTCTAAGCCATAAAATATTTCTACTAAATTTTGTTGAGATCGGTTTAGTAGTTTTGATACCAATTAATTTCAAACTTCACAATTTCTCTAAATAAGTCTAGCGAAATTATAACAGCACTGAAATTTATTAGGTGTATTGTAAAAGACAACATCAGTTGACAATATTTGGTTTTTTTATAATTTGACTAGCGTTATTATAATAAAACGGTTTTGACAATATAGCTACAACATATATATATATATATATATATATATATATATATATATATATATATATATATATATATATATATATATATATATATATATATATATATATATATATTTTCCCGCCACCTTTTAATTTGTGTAGGGCCCCCCTATGGAAGTTAAGAGATGAAATTTGGTAAATGGGGCTCATTTTCGAGGCACCTCATACTATCAAAGTGGGGTCAAATTTTGGGCAAATTTTTTTTCTGACCCGACCTTTAAGGGGGTGGTGGGGGGCGGAAAAGCAATAAAAGTTTTCCAAACCGGTTTTAAATAATGTTTCGGTCAATTATCTACAACATATCCAAAATTCAGCTTCCTAGGATGATATGGTGGGAGTAGAGGGGGGAAAAACGATTTTCGCTGGATCTAACAGGCCCCCAGCCCCCCAGAATTAACGTAGAGGGTTGAAATTTGGTGTGTTGATAAAGTTCGCACCTAGGTTGTGCTTTTTGGAGGTTTTAATATTTTACCTCCACCCACCTCATTTTTAAGCTACAATTTCATGCATTTTCGACGTTTTCGAAGTTTGTACCACTCGCACAGGTCACCCGAATAAACCTAGAGGGCTGAAATTTTGTATTCGGATTGAGTTAGTATCAAGGGGGTGCCTTTTGGCGGTCTCGACTTTTAACCCCTACCCCCACCATTTTTATACCCAAAAGAACATGATTTTTCTTGTTTTTTAACAGTTTCGTTCGGGTCAAAATCTCCCCAAATAAACCTAGAGGGCTGAAATTTGGTGTACAGGTTAAGCTAATAGCCAGACACTGTTTTTTGGAGGTTTCAACTTTTAACCCTTACCCCCACGATTTTGACGCCAATATTTCCTTAATTTTTTTGCTTGTTTTCTAACACGTCTAGAGACTCCATAAGGAAACCTAGAGGGCTGAAATTTTGTACGTGTATTCAGTTAGTATCCAGCTAGTACCTTGTAGGGAGTCCACATCACTTTTCCCCCCACTTCTCCCATTTTTACATCGGAATTGAATGCTATTGTTAAATGTGTTTTAAAAGCATTATGTTTATTCTAAATACAAGTAGGCGAATAGTAATTTTAAAAAATTTAAAAAAAAGTGAACTTACTTTTATGACAAATGAAATACATACATATTAAGTAATTTAAAAATGTTATTAAAGTCACTGTTTATTTATAAATTAGGAATTTTGGATTTTTAGTATTTATAAAATAGAAATTTTGGATTTTTTTGGAAAGAAAAAATATCTTTATAAAGGCCTTCCAGTTTACTATTGAAGGTCCTTTTTTAATATTTAAAACTAAAACATAAAGGCAATTAGCGGATAAACATGGGCAGGAATGTCCTCGTACGAATTGTGTTGGCTTTTTTTCTGCTACCTGTTTTCGGCACAAAATTGAAATTTACTGAGATACAGCCCTTAAATACTTAAAACCTTTTTTTAAAGCCTCGATCAGCCGAATACTCATCACCAGTTTTGAAACCAACAAAATGACAATTCGGTTGTAGACTTTCAATCACATTTCGCTTGTAGACATTCAATACCGAAGATGAAGGGGAAAATTCGACTACCGTGATGGGGCCCCGCTGCTCACGGCGTTTTTATTTATAAAATAGAAATTTTTTATTTTATTGCAAAGAAAAATATTTTGATAAAGGCCTTCCAGTTTACTATTTAAGTTCCTTTTTTAATATTTAAAAATAAAACACAAAGGCAATTGGCGGATAAGCATGGGTAGGAATGCCCTCGTACGAATTGTGTTAGCTTTTTTCCTGCTAACTACTATCAGCACAAAATTGAAATTTACTGAGGTTCAGCCCTTAAAAACTTAAAACCTCTTTTTAAAACTCCAATCATCCGGACACTCATTATCAGTTTTGAAACCACCAAAATGACAAATCGCTTGTAGACTTTCAATCACATTTCACTTGTAAAAATTCAATACTGAAGATGAAGGGAAAAATTCGACTTCCATGATGGGGCCCCGCTGCTCACGGCGTTTTTATATATACGAGTATAGATTTCAGTTAGAGCGATCTCGGGTGTATAACTATCATTACTTTGAAAAATCAGACTGTTAGAGTCAGATACATTCAGCGCGAAATCCTTACGTAGATGTTTTTGATTATCATCATTGATTACGGTTTTGGATTGATTGCTTCTTAAAGAAACAATAATTTTCTTGGATTTTCCAGAAAATTATAAATGCTGTAAAAAAATCGAACGGTCTTCTTACTGTTAATTAAGTCTTTTTTTGATTATCATCGTTGGTTACTATTTCATGGTTACTATTATACTATGTGTGTGTGTGTGTGTTCGCATTTATCTTCAAAACGACTTAACTAATTTTTTAATGCGGTTTTTTAGTTTGAAAGTTGGTAACTCCGGGATGGTTCTTAGCTAGGTTTGATGAAAATTGGTTCAGCCGTTTTCAGGATATTTTAGGGAATCCAGAATAAAAAAATTAAAAATTTTAGAAGCCGATTTTTAAATGCTGCTAATTTTACGGGATTGTTCTTATTACCTATTAACTGTGTTTGTTTTCGATATTGTACGGAACATCTGGTGTGCGAATCAGATATAAGTACAATTCATTAAACTTGTTCTTTCTTAAGAAAAATAATTAATCAAGTTACAACTTACTGTTAACAAAAATGAATTTTATATTCGCTATGATGGTAATTTCTCATAACTCTAAGGATGCAACATAAAATTCCAGTTATACTGGTTTCCATCCAGTAAAAATTAATGATAAATTGCAGCAAAGAATTAGCAAAGAAATTCTTTTGTGAAGGGTGATGAAAATTGCTTAGACAATTGACACATAAATAAACACAGGTTGACGAAAAGAAAACGACTGATATTATTTCTGATAGTCACAGTAGCAATATAAGGTAAGTTATTTGTTTTCTTTTTTTTAAACATAAATATTAGTTGACGTTAAGCTTATTAAAAAGTTTCTTGGTGAGCTTTCAGAAAAGATAATTTATTATATTGCTAGTGTAGTTTTAGTTAGCCTAGTTATTTGAATATTTTATAAATTTTAAATATATAAAAGTCTGACATGAATTAATAGTCGTATAAAGCATGTCTGAATTTCAGAATAAGAAAATGAGAAAAAAGGGGACAGAAAACACACCATTATATTTTTATTTTTGTTCAAGTTTCTGCTGACAGTAAGCATTTAGTTCGACTCAAACATAAAAATAGGATGTATATATGAATACGTCATAATATAGATTCTAACAGGTGTACACTAGGTAAGGTATTAAAGTTGTATATTCTTTTTCTTTTAATGTTTCCTTATATTTTATCTTTTTTTCTACAAGAAAAAATTCATTTTATAACAATAATTTAAGCTGAACAATTTACAATTCCAATGTATTTCTATCATTTAAAAAATACTTAATATCCTGCACAACATAACAAGTTTCAAAACAAAATATTATAAGAAAACAATAAAAATATTATAAGAAAAAATTCATATCAAAATGTAGTCGATTAAAGTAGTTATTCGAGATCGAAGCCCAGGAATATGTTTTTTGGCTGGTATCTTGTTTTCTATTGGTCGTCCAACAATTAATATAATAACCTTGAAATCACTATATTCACTCATAGCAATCTAACAAAAATAATTGGACTACGACCTTGGCAAAACTTTTAAGTTTTTCCGAAAGATAGGGTTGATGACCAAAATAACGTATTCTATTTTTTATATTCTACTCTTTTAAAGGATTTATTATCAATTTATCGATTTTGTAGAGACCCCTACTATGTGGAGGCTAAGGGGCACCTGCCTCAAGCGCCCTTATATAAATCTGGCTCTGATCAACACTAGTTCCGCACCAGTACGGTCACAGTCCAACACCGATTCATTTTAAAGGATATTTGGCTGGTGATCGAGCTTGTAATGTACTACATCAGTATTTTGGATACTTTTAAAATTGATTTTTATTTATTTAATTAATTACTAGTTTAGTACCATAGAAATATCGTTTAAAATTTTAAATACCCCTGTCGCAGCATCTGCATAACATAGCGAATTTCCAAATTTTGGGGACTGGCGGATCTCATCTAAGAACTGTACCTATTTAAAATAGTTTAGCTTTCTAAGAGTAAAAGATTTTTTAAAATCGGCTGGGTAATTAGTTTTGATATTTTTGGAACCCAAGAACCCGAACGGACTTTGTGCAGCATAGTTGTATCTATCTAAAATAATTTAGTTCTCTAACAGTGAAAAAATTTTCAAAATCGGTCGGTTAGTTTATTTTTTACAATAATGGGAACAGTAAACCCTGGCGGAAATCATACAACATAACCTTTATTCATCTAAAATAATTTTAGTAAAAAGTTTATCCTAACAGTAAAAAACGGGTCCTAGGGATCTCATATAACTTATGGTAGTTCGTAAGGTTCTTGTGGACATCATTTAATTACTTAATGAATTCAAATACTTTAACTTACTAACGGTGAAAAAATTTTCAAAATTTTCGACATTCGCTAAAAAAATCATTGAAAAATATTTGATATGTTTCGATCAATTAATGGTCAACATCAGCAAATAAAAGTTACTAAAATCGAAGAAAAGAATGAGTTATTTGTCCGTAGAAATTAAAATACAAATTCTGAAAACGAGCAAAGAAATATTGAAAAAACTAGATCGGCAAAACATTCTGACAAATAACACTACCCAACTAATACTTGCCAATTTGAATGAAACTTAACATACTTATTAAACAGCGAAAAATATTAAATACGTGTTTTTTTATTTCGGCTAAATACGCTTTTTAGGGGTAGAAAACACCATTCAACCTCTGTAGATGAAAACAGTTATAGCTAAATATTTTTGAAACGACATATTTTTTGAAAAAAGCGCTGAGTACCAAATTTGTAGAATTTAAAGCGATGCACTTGATAGTGACCCTGAAATCGATTTTCAAGGTCAGTTGAAAATGATTAGCCATTGCCGAACTTTGACCATATCCTGTACCTATAAGCAGTAATTTCATGTATTGACTCAATCTATCTTCAAAATTGATTTGTTGCGTTATTTTTCTAAAATAAAAAAAATAAAAACCTGACGAAATGAAAAAATAGGCGCAAATTTATAGAAAAAATTAGAAGAAAACATTTTTGTAAGTAATTTTAGAAGTAAAGTTAAGAAAAGATTTAATATCACTCCAATTGTAAGTTAAACATTAACTTTATGTTATGTTAGAAATTTTCAAAATTTTTTAAAATTTTTATTGCTACTCTATAGTTATCATATTAGGAATTAAATTCAACATATGATTAACTATTATTTTTCCGATTGCGATTGAGCAAGTATTTTTCAAAATTACTTCTTGATCACTTATTTTCTATCTTGCATGTGAAATTCGTTCGAATATACTTTGAACCATTTAGGGATGAAAAGTAAACTACTCCTTTTGAAAAATATTAAATGATTTTCAAATGACTTTGGAAATTGACCTCAAGGTCAACTTCAAAGTCAAGTGCATCACGAGAGTCAAGTGCTTCAAGATCATCAAGTGCATCACTTTGAACTCTATAACTTTGGTCCTAAGCACTTTTTTCAGAAAATATATCGTACCATAATCCACTTCTATGTTGATTCCTGGTCTCTTTTCCTGCGTTTCTAATATTTATGTCAATAAAAAATGTGCTACCGTAGACAAGGATGAATAGGTACGCATTCCGACTTCACACCGTATTTTTTTGTATTTATTTTATGAGTACCTAATCTTTAATATATTAAAAATTTACGCGAAGATGGTCACTTTATCAGCAGTATCCAAAAAAATTTAAAAATATCGGTGGTTTTTGAAAAATTAACAAAAATCGTATAATTTCTTCTCTATGAAAAATTGGGGTCAAAAGAGACGAGAAAAGAGTAAATGGGGACAACCCGTAGGGTCGACCAAAATTGAAATTCTAATATAAAATAATTTCGAACTTTTTGTATTTATACATTCAAAAAAGAAATAATAGGTACTTGATGATTTTCTGTAAAAATAAACGTAGAATCTAAAATAAAGTTTATATACTCCTGTCGTTTACCCCTAAGTTTATATTCCTCCTATTCTTATTTTAGTTCAAAAAATAATTTTTCAAAAGACTAAGACATAATAATTAATAACAGTGAGATTCTACGTCCATTTTCAGACTTTTGTTTATTAAATTGCGTAAAAGCTAGTAAATGCAATAACAGATATGATGAATTTATAAGGATTTTCTTGTACTACAAAATCTTAAAAATATGGAAACGCGTACTTTTTTTCGTTAATTGTGTTTTATTCTTTTGCACAAAATTTTAAAAATACTTTATTTTCTTAAGAAAGGGAGGCAACTTTAGTCACAGATATGCCTATGAACAGTTTTTGGTAATCCGGGAAAAACGAAAACACTTTTTAAAATTTTTTTATTGTTAAAATCGAAATGTTCTTTTAAAGAGGGTTAAAATTACCATATTTTATATTAAAATTTTAACACAATCACTCCCTAATTAACGAGCCTTACTTAATATTAGCAAATTGAGAAAAAACACGTCAATTAGATTTTTTTACACAGATTTTATTTGTTATATAATTCAAAAGGATATTTTAAAAATGTGTATGAATGGCTTTCATTAAATAAATTTCAATATATTTTCCATTTATTTTAACAGTGGAATGTCCTTATTAGTGGCTATACTTTCGGCTTGGAGCGAATTAGACGAAGATTTTCTTCTAAAACCAAATTTAATAATTAATTAAAGAAATAAAAAAAAATTTGTGGATTTCCTACCGTTCAAATATAATCTTTATTGTATGTAAAAATGTTATTACATTTTTTCAAAAAACTGTAAGTAAACTGTAAAATTTTCTTTACAAATATGTTAAAATAGAGAAATGTTTCCTTTTTAATTTATTTTTAACTCTTTTTAAATGATTCACTTTAAAATTTTTTAATATTTCTTAATCGAAATTTCATAAAAGAATGTGTCAAAATTTAAAAAAATTTTTCTTTGTTAAAAAAAAAAATTGAATGTGCAAAATTATTTAATATTAGAATGCTCTGATTATACAATTCTAATCATAACTGTATTGTCAATTGGATAAAAAATTACGTAAAAATATTATTGTTTGAATATGATTTAACGTAATTTTTATACGATTGAAGCAAACTCTTATTAATTTTAGGAAGGTGTAAATATAATCTAAATTCTGATCATATCACATAACAGATATCGTCGGGATTTTTTTTGTAAAAAAAAATGGAACAGAGATACATTATAAAAACATTTAACTGACAGAGAAATAGAATATAGCCGAATCGTTAAATTGGATTAAAAAAATCATGACACGCTACTTATAAAGCGGCTTTTTTCGAATTTAGCTCGCAAAAAATGAGACAGAAAAAAAAAGAATGCGAGTGCGAGTGAAATGGAGAACGACATATTTCCTAGTTTTTCTCGAAAAGTAAGTAATTTAGAGCAACGGTATAAAAACATTTTTTATGCGTTTTACCTTTTACAATGGCTTAGTGTAAAAAAAAATTTGAAAAATTGCTTAATTCTGGCAAAAAACTCATTTTGTTGACAAAAAACGCCCGGAAAACCTACTTCTGGGCATCCGACGTGTCTGGCTAACGAACTCATCCAACGATTTGGAAAATCGAATTCGCACACAAAATTTCATAAGCATTAAACGCTTCGTTCGAGAGTTATCGCGCGGATACATATATATATATATATATATATATATAAATTTTAGTGAATATCATTTTCGTATTCTAGGGACCTCAAAACATATTTCTGATATGGTCTCGGGCTTAGGTCGCACCATGACACCTGGCGTAAAAGCTGAATTTCCAGTTTTGGAAATTCGCTAATAAAAAAAAGCGTCATTATAATATAAGAGAAATTTTTAATGTGATTTTAACGCACCGAGAACGAACTGTGATTGGTACTGTAGTGTGGATCGATCTTACATGATCAGTAGTCTGCGAAAAGTTATTTAATCAGAATCGGAAAAATTTCAAAATTCTGTCAATTATTATTATTTATGGTGTGATGCATGACTGCGCGTCAAACAACTCTAAAGTAACCATCTTCACACTTCAATAGCATGGCTAATTTCCATGCCATAAGACCACTATGTAGATACCCGTACAATAGTTTTAGAAGTACTTATTTCATTTTAGGCCGTTCTTGGGACACCAAGATCTTACATTACAGATACATACATACCTACATAGCATAAACTAGTTGTACCTAATAGGACATAACTGTACCAAGTTCGCGCGACGCGTTATCGAATAGATTTGGTATTTCTCCATGGGACTGAGACATTTTCTTGCTGCAGATAGTACCTACCCTAGATGTTGACCCAGTAATAAGTAGACAAAATTTCGTCAGTAATTTTTATCTAATGCGTGCACCTGCTCCAAATTGTTTTTGTAGGTATTATCTCATGGGACTGAGACATTTTGCAACAATAAAAAATATCCTAAGCCTTGACGCAAGTAATAAGTTATTACTAGGTATCGGACAGCAAGCAGATAGACAGATAATATGTGTGTTCATATATATATATATATATATATATATATATATATATATATATATATATATATATATATATATATATATATATATATATATATATATATATATATAAAATGTAAAAATTTTTGAATAAGGAAAATTTTGGGAAAAAACTAATTTTTTTCACGAAAATTGCCAAAAAACCATGGGCACAAAAATAAAAATTTTTGCAATAAGTGTTCAATGTGGTCTCCACCTTCATTGATGCAAAGACCAGCACAACGTATAACACTGAAATGTATCCTTCCTAAAATATCATTGTCTTTTCGTAATGCGTTTCGAATTTTAAATTTTGTTCTACAATTGTTCAGCATTATTATTATTTTTTCTTTTAAATGTACACTTTTGTTTTTGAAGCTCTCCAGATGAAGAAGTCATAAGGACTTAAATTTGGAGTCCGCAGTAGCCACTGAATGGGTACTATCAACTGTCGACTAGCAAATTGTTGAATTAGATATTCTCTTGTGGCACGTGCGGCAAATGTGATGACGGTGTATCGTCATGAATGAAAAACATGTTTCGACGGAAATTACGGAACAAGTTCTCTAAGAACTTTGGAAAAATTGTTTGAAAGAATTTTCAAGAAAAACTTTTGTCTTAGTGTGCATGGCCAACTAAATTCTGTAATAAAACTAAACTGGCTCCTAACAATATCGGTTATCAGTGTTTGAATAAAAATTTCTTCCTACGAAACTATGCGAAACACGAAATTTTTACAAGAGCCAAAAAATAAAAGTGTTTAATAACTCTTCCTCTTAAAAAGATCTCAATGCCCTAACATCATCTTTAAAAACATTCTGAACAAATTTATCTAGGGGTGGGGGTATTTTTAACCCTTCTCCAATTTTGCTTGGGTTTCTTTGGTTACTGAAAGTAGTGACATTCTTGAAAATGCGTAGGTACCAAATTTCATAAAAATTGGTTCAAGCATTTTTAAACAGCGTACAAAAATTTGATTTCTTAAGTAAACTTTGAACTCCTCTCACGCGTAAACGGTCCATTTTGGTAAATAGGTAAGTTGGGTCCAATTGTCATTTTTTTACCTCTAGAATACGTGGTAGCTCTATGTCTCCGGAATTTTGGGACACATGTATATATATAAATTTTAGTAAGTATTATTTTCGATCTCTAGGGTCCTAAAAAGAAATTTCTGCTATAGTCTTGCAGCATTTTATACCAAAGTTAATGGGATCAAGTTACCCTAATTTGAAGGTTATATTAACTGGTTTATCAAAACTTTAAATTAAGAAATTAATTAGGGGGGTCCAACAAAAATTTAAATTATCAAATTTTTTGATAACACAGTTCTCCGATAACAATGGAAAATGTTGTAATAAAATGTTGTCTCCGAAAATTCGATTTTCAAATAAAAAATATTAATAAACTACTAAAAATTTTACTTTTTAATATAAATAAAATAAATTGAAGGGAAAATTTCCAGGTAATTTTAGGGGGTCCGGACCCCCTGGACCTCCCCGGTTGTTGCGCCTCGGTTGAAAAGAACCAATTTTATGTTATCTAGACTACAGTTTATGTAATTTATACCACCTATCTTTTTATATTGATGCACCATGGTGCATAAATTCGCCTCACCTATAGACAATTTTTGTTAATCAATTTATAAAAAAAAAATATTAAGCACAATACAGCTTTCATTTTTGGTACATATATTGTCAAAAAAACACCCAACATTTTGTTGCCAGTCCCTACTTTATATATATATATATATATATATATATATATATATATATATATATATATATATATATATATATATATATATATATATATATATATATATATATATATATATATATATATATATATATATATATATATATATATATAAAACTGTTTTTTTTGTACAACAGTTTCTTTATAAGATTCCAAAAGGCGCATTATTTTTAAAAATTATAAACAATGCGCCTGTAAAATAACAAAATACAAAGATGTCACGTTCACCGCTTTTCTTTGATGACTAACTCATAACTAACAAAATTCAGTAGCATAAATATGACCTTGTACGGTCATAACACTGACGAAGAAATATCGAGAGGCAGCTCTGTCTAGATTCGCCCCAACTTATGGTACTTCTACTACTGGCTAAACTAAGCACAAAACAAAAAATAATAAATGAAACAACTTATTTTGCATAAATTCCACTATATATAATGGAATTTATGCAAAATAAGTTGTTTCATTTATTTAAAATGAATTTCCACAAAGTAAAGCTCACAACAATTAATTCAAAAAATAATACTTTTTCCATTTTGGGCTCAAGTTACACCATAGGGTTCAAGTAATCCGTATTTACGGTATGTATTATCTCAAAAACTAAGCGGGATATCAAAAAAACTGATTATTCTTTTTTTTTCTGCTTCCAAAATTCTATAAGAATTCGCCCTTAGTTTTTGTTAGAATGGTAATGGAAATCTTTTAGTGTCTGTCTGCCTGTATTCAAAGGGTTGAAAATGCATTTCCCGTAAGCATTCTCAAAAATTAGTTTAGAAACTGATTTTTTATCTCAAGAAGGAGTATACAAATGAAATTTTAGTTTAATCGGAGATATCCAATATTTTTCCATATCTTTTATATTAATGTTTGCTACTTTGAATCACTAGCAAAACGATTTCCGGTCCACGCCGCCAAAAATTCGTTTAGAGCCTGACTTCTTAAGGGAGGAGTTCACGCCAGAAACGGTTAATAAACTAATTTTTTTCGAATTTCATTTTTTGTTTTTATTTTGTTCTGTGGTTCTTTACAAGCACGGTGATATATAAAACATGGCCCAAAAATTTTTTTTTCAAGTAGATATTTATTTGTGTGGGGCTGCACGGCCAAGTTGCTGCTCCCTTGCAGACAACGCTCGCCCCCTCCTCGCGATTTGATCAGTAATATTTAGTTTTGGTGTGTACATGAGTTATAGTATGCACGAAAAAGGAACAAGAAGGGACAATGTATGGGGCTGGAGAGTTTTAATAAACAGTAAGTAAACCGCTTCTTTTGTTATTATTTTTGTTTTTTACCGTTTCCCGAAAGTTGTGTTTTTCCCGACAAGAAAAATCATATCTCAAGTTCTAGAAAAGATAGAGACTTAACTTTTTTTAAATTTTGTTCATAAACATATTGCGCATAAAGTGGAGTATGCTATTTCCATTTGAACAATTGTAGCTATTTTTAAACATTTTTTTTTTAATAAAAAATTAGGTTTTATAATTTTTAGAAGTTTGGGATTACAATTTTATAGTTAATTTTTAAAATTACCTGAAACCCATACTCAGCTTTATGGACAGGTCCTTTAGGAATAAAATAATGAAAAGATATTTAAAAAATATTCAATACTTTTTGAGATATGGCGTTCCTTGTAAACGCTTAAAAACTTGTGAAAAGGGGTCCCCTCCCCCCACAAGGAAGAGTAATGAATGTTTCAGAAACAAAATTTTCTATTTGAAACCATCCCTAATTTGAAAAAAAATTTCAACAAGCAATAAAAAAGTTGCTTTTTTATTTGAACTCCCCCCTTAAGCCAAAAAGATAATGTAAACAAAATTTCAGTTTAATCGAAAGAATGCAGTTTCCGAAACTCCAGCTAAAGTCTTTTCATTTTCTTAAAAAAACTCTTTGGACGTTCGTTTTATTTTTGGAAGTTCGGACATTTGGAAGTTCGTTTTATTTTTCCTATAATATATAAATAATTTTTTATTTATATGAGTTTTTTTAAATTTTTCGGTTTGTAAACCTCGTAAAGAAGAGAGGGGAACGGTGTTTTTTCGCACAATTTTGAACATAACTTAAAAACTAACGCGACTTAAAAGAAAGTAGTTTTGAAATTCGCAAACAAAGCCCTTTCAAATGATATCTCACGTGACTTAGGTATACCACTTGTTACCCCTCCACCCAATTTCTAACTCCTTTTTGATTAAAAATAAAAAGTGTTTTAAATTATTTCACTTGGAATAGATGTAGGCAAATGACTTCCAAAATTAAATTCAATGGTAGTTGTGGTTACTGAGAAAAATGGCTGTGACATACGGACGGACGGACATTGACGTCTCCCCATACAGATTCCTTTTTATTTACTTTTCTTACGGAATCCAAAAACGGTCTGTAAATCCCATTGTAATTATTATTATTAACGTATTTAATTTTTTTTTAATTTCTCGACAGTTTTTATTAAAAAAAAAAATAAATAAAAAATTAGAATGCTCATTTCTGTAAAAGATTAATTATCACCTTGTATTACGTCTAATTTGGTCTTTCTTATATCCATAGTTTCAATTTAATGAATAATTCACATTGCACCAAATACATAAACTCTTTCTAATAAACTATTATAATAGATTCCATATAAAGTGTGTTCAAACATAAAGTTTAGATTAACTGCTACGTGGTATGTTACTTTTTCCTGTCTATAATACAATAAATGGGTTTGTATCTCTTATCTGGCTTCACATTTCACACTTCAATAAAAAAAAAAAAAATTAACCTTTTTCGAGACCGTAATAAATTTTATGACTTTTTTTGGTAAAAATATTTTATCCTTTTAAATTTTCAGTATTTTTAAATTGCGTTAAAAAAAAAGTTTAAGTTCTATATCGGTTTATATGTAACTTAACTAAAAATTAATATCTAAATAATATTATAAATGTGAAAGTTTGGATGTTTAGATGTTTAAATTTGTTCGATGTTTAAATTTTATCCCGGTTGCAAGTTCTTGAGGGATACAAAAACAATTATTCAAACACACCCCAAAAAACAAAACTCAATTCGATGAAATTTGGTACACTGACATTATTTATCCTGAGTTAACAAATAGGATAATCTTATCCCGACTAAAGGTTCCTGTAGGATGACTGAACCAAATTCGATTAAATAAAATATAGAGACACTATTTACTATGAGCACATGTAGCTAGAATTTTAATAACACGTAGAATAGTTTTATCCCGATTGAATGTTCCCAGGGGATGCAAAAGAAATTCCAAAATCATGTCCAAATAATTAAACAGAATTTGATAAAATTTTGTACACAGACATGATTAATCCTGAATTAACGCATAGGCTAATCTTATCCTGATTAAAGGTTCCTGTAGGATGACTGAATCGAATTTGATAAAATTTAATATACAAACGTTATTTACTATGAACACATATATAGTAATAATTTTGAAATAATTTTAGTCGGGATAGTTTAATCCCGATTGAAGGTTTCCGGGGGAAGAAGGGGAGACACAAGGCGGGGGGCTTAATTCAATGCGGGTGAAGCCGCGGGTCAGACTTAGTTATATTATAAAAATGTGTTGAAATGATTATGGAAATTCATAGTGAATGCAATAGCAATAATAATACATAGGATAGTTTTATCCCAATTGAAGGTTCCCGGTGGAAACAAAATCAACTGCTAAATCACATCCAACTAACTAAATCGAAGTCGATGAAATTTATAGTACACACAGAGACACTATTTACCCTGATCTAACACATGGTGTAATCTTATCCCGATTAAATGTTCCTGTGGGATTCAATATTATTTAATTATAATAACAGCAAAAAATCAGAGATCCTTTGAAAATTTGAAAAACTTGTAGTGCGATTTTAAACCATTTTTGAACAATTTACATAGCCATATTTTCAAAACGGGGGTGGGGCAGAATTTAATTAATAATATTTGAAATTTTCGTAATTATATAGTTAATTTAATTCCCAAAGAATGAATGTAGTAATTATTTACTGTTCTATAACTGGATTAAAATTGTATTTTTCCGCTATATTCAAATTCTCAGAAAAATATTACCTGAAACTATACATATATACTTAGTTTTTAGGGATTTGCAATTGTCTGTAATAATTACCTACAGTGTGGACTTGAAAATTTCGGACGTAAAAAAAACATATGAATTGAATCCCGCGGTCACAGGGTACATTTGTCCTCACTGAAGAGGAGAAGCATGATTCCTAACTCAGAAGAATTGTTTTAAAATTATATAGAAGCAATAAAATACTTTTATCCACAATAAAATTTCCTCGTCTGTCTGTCTGTTTGTTTGCCCCGTCTGTCTGTCATATCTTACCGTGTGTCTTGTCTGTATGTCAGTCCTGTCCTATTAACGGGCTGTATGTTCTGTGTCTGTCTGTCCGTTTAGTCCTACAGTCTGTCTGTCAGTCATTCCTGTTTGCTTGTTCGTTTGTCTGTATTTTAATTTTATCCTGTCTGTCTGGCTGTCTTTTTTGTCTGCCCGTCAAATCCTGTCTGCCTGTTTATCCTGTCTGTCTTGTATAATAATCCTGTCTGTCCGTCTACCAGTCCTGTCTGTCTGTTAATCGGTCTTGTCTGTTTGTCAGTCAGTCCCATCTGTCTGTCTACTAGTCCTTTGTCTGTCAATGTCTGTATATCCATTTTCTCCTATTTGTATGTTTGTGTTTTCTGTCTTTTTGTCCGTCTGTCCATTAGTCTACCCAGTCTGTCTGTCTGTTTGTATTCCTCCCTGCTCATTTGTTTGCCTTCTGTCATCTGTCCACTATAAATTAACACACTTGGCGGATTTTCATACTTGACAAGGTCTTTTAAAGGCCGCTCTTGGTAAGTGGAATAATTATTCTGTGTAATAATTTTCAGTAATTTTTTCATTTACCTTTAGTGGCTTTTAAAAATAATAACATGCTGTATGAAAATTAGGTCCCGTGCATGCACACAAAATTATATGTATAATTAACCCTTAACTACTGACGTGTAATTTTGTTACGTTGCTACAGACGTACGTATTGTGACGTAACATATGTAACATCAAAGTATGTTATGAAAAAGAAAATTATTTTAAATTACTAACTGTTATGGAAATCATTACGCTATAAAAATTATCATAAATTATTTACTTAGTTTACTTATCATAGTTAATTCAATTTCAAGTAACAAAAAATTATTTATTAAAATTTTTAAATTTACCTAATAAAATTACTGCTATGTCAGAAAAATCAGCCGATAAAATAAAGTTCACAATCTAATTGGCACGTTGAAATTCCCAACTTTAATGCAAGCAATATCAAGGATCTATGATTTTTTGCTTCGTCACATATAAATCCATATTGAACTTAAACTTTTTTTTTTAACTTAATTTAAAAATATTGAAAAATTTAAAAGGATAAAATATTTTTACCAAAAAAAGTCATAAAATTTATTACGGTCTCGAAAAAGGTCAATTTTTTTTTTTTTTTATTGAAGTGTGAAATGTGAAGCCAGATAAGAGACTGAAGCCCAATAAATGATATAAAATTTCTTCCTTACTACACATATCACACGTAGTTTTGTAAGCTATATAAACACCGAAATATATCTAGCCAGATACATACAGTGAAATCGTGGCCCATGGCATCATGACACGGTAGGTATATCTTATAGTTTCCACAATTACAGTAAATGGAAGATGTGATCTGTAAATTTCCTTTAACTATTCGTATGTTTCATTTTCGGTCACTTATGTTCAATTTATACTAATATTGTAGGGTTATTTCGATACAATTATATAGGTACTCACGTAGAATAAGATAATCTAATGAACCACAACAAGAATGTGTATTGTAATAATAATTTAAGCACAATTAAAGTATGATCAAATAAAGTGTGATCAAATTGTTTGTCAGTTACACCAAATAGGGCTCAAATTAAAAAGTTGAAGAAATTTAACAATTTTTACTCAAGTACTGTAGAGACCTCTGTGAAAGTTGAAAGTGATGTTAAAATGATTTCCCGAAGCCTTGGTGCCTTGGAGGGCCTAAACTAGAAACAATTCTAAAACTGCTGGTATAGATACCTGTACTGAGTTCTTACGGTGCGGAAATTAGCCATGCTATTAAAATATGAAGATAGTTATTTTAGAGCCATTGGGCGAGCCGAGTCAAGCGCTATAAATACCTAATTGATTATGCACAGAATTTTGGAGTATATGATTGACCTATAAATTTCACCAATAACTCAGATAATTTTGCAGCTAGTTTGTTTATATATAATTTTTTAATTTAAAAATTTATCAGAGATTCCGAGAATCCACTGGAAATTTTGGGTCATATAGATATTTACACCATTTAAGGGGAACCTCTAGTGTGACCGTCTGAAAAAAGGTGATTTTTGGGAATTTTTTAAAAGAAAACTACTGTATGGAACGTTTTAATATTTTAAGGATATATTCGTTGATATATAATAAATTCAAGATAAAATTTTTGGACAAAAAAAATTGAAAATTCAGTGAGTTATTCGAGATCTCCCAAGGCTCCAAAAAAAAGTTCCTCCACTGCTGCACGGTTAAAAATATTGGTTTAATAAGTAATCTACAGAGGTTACATATATGGCAACACCAAAATTTTATTAAAATCTAATCGGTTCCATATATTAAAAAATTCATTGTAATATAACTGATATTAAAAATTAATTCAACTTAGTTTAGAGTCACAAAACCAAATTTTATTCCAATTGCATTGCAAACTAATACTATGAATATTACGATTCTAAATTCAAAAGGTATTAAAAATAAGTAACGGTGGATTATATTTTAAACCAAATATGTATTAAAAGATAGGTTTCTTTGGTTTGAAATTTTAATATTATCTGTATTAAAATCTAATATTTTAATTACTAAATATTGTAATGAAGGTTATATTGAAACTCAATTGCATTTTTGTATTTCCAACATTTTATTGATTTTTTTCACAATAAACAATGAATTTTAAAAAAAAAGATCTTCCGGGCTTAGCTCATGGTCTGTTTCTACTTGAACGTTTTCTGTAGATTCTTCTGATTTTTTCCTTTTTCTTGAACTATAATTTTTCTTAATAGTAGAATAAAACCTGTAAATAAAGAAGAAAGTTAGTAGAATAAAATAATTGTTAAATGTTAAATGCAAAGACTTACCACATAATTGAAGTGCTTAAATTCTATGCTGACTGCTACGCCGAAATTGTCCGGGTAAATAATTTTAATTTTGATATAAATAAAAATCAGAACACTTCGCTCTTGTCTGGTAGATCTTGAGTTCGAAACCAAACGGGGGAGATACGTTATCTAAATTACCATACGGCTCATCTATCAATAATCATTCCATTATCAAAGTCAGCTATGTTTTACATCAAACGATACGATAGTAGATACGCACCTAGAAAATAGATGAAAAAAATCAGAATATTTTATTTTTCCACATATCGTTTTATACTTAAAATCGATATTACGTACCTTGTATAAAAACCTGAGTTAAAAAATAATTTGAATTTTTATATTGATAAACAATATCAACTATTATTTCAGGAATCCATGTCAGTTGTATCAAAATTTCAATAAAAATAAAATATTTTGCCAATGAACAATAATTTATTTAATAAGGGCAATGACTAAACAAACGTTTAACAATTGAAATTACATTTTTAATTTTAAATATTTAAGCATTTTTATATTTAAATGTTTTAAGCCCCACCGAAATTACCAAAATAAACAAAATAATTGAACAAAAAAGCAACGAGTTCTGTTTGTGAATGACTACTGGTGACGCATTTAGGTATATACATATAGATACCTACATATTTTGATACTCCATGAGAAATTTCCTTGATGTTAAATAATAATTGACCAACAGAGAAAACAATACTGTAAATTAAATGGGTTGGAGTGAGAAGGACATAATACCAAATTGGGTATGCACGTGTCACTAGCACAACACAAAACACACTGATTTGATTGAATCCAAATTAAGATTAAAATCTAAGTATTTTTTAATTCGGAATTAAAAAATGTATATAATTTGGATTAGGTTTTAGTACTTTTTTGGTTTCGTTGTTATGATTTCAATAATTTTGTATTATATTTTAATCAAAAATGGTTTAAATTATGGAAAATAATGTAGTTAGATTAAATCTGAATATCAAAAAATATTGGAAATATTTTAATATAAGGGCAAGATTTAATTTTAGTATTTTAATATTTAGTTTTTTCAGTAAGTTAAGGTTGGATTAAAAAATTAGTCCAAGATTTTTAACCGTGTGCCAGTGATAACGACCTTCACAGTGCCTGAAATAAAAAATAAAAAAAACCAAAAAACCTATTAAACTAGAAGGTATTGTCCATGCCGTGAATCTCAATGGAAAAAAAAAAGTTGAAATTTAACAAAATGGCGGAGTTTTTTTAAAAAAAAAGTTTCAAATTTTGCGCGAAAATTTGATGATTTTTGGCCTGCAAAAATTACATTTTTTATTCGATCGGAAAACTGGAGGTTCATGGCACGAAGAAACATATATAAAAGAAGCTGCAATAAGAATCAAATCGACCGGATGATTTGTTTTCGAGTTATAATTGCAGCAAATTTGAAAAATGTAGTTTTTCTTTATCTTACCTTTTAGTTTTATCACTGAAAATTTTTACTAAAATTATTTATGACGTACTCACTATAACGGTTATAGTAAAACTAGATGAGTCGTTTAAATGTGCCAGGGTCTAGCTGCTCCACAACATGTGACTGGCAGTCACGTCCAAAAACTCCCGAACTATCAACCTTCATACATTTCTATACCTCAAAGTTAACAATAAAAATCAGAATTCGCTCTTCAGATGGCTGTAACTCGAAAACTATTTGAGATACGCACTTGAAATTTTAGTATGTTATTTTTAAAGGTATAGACGATCAAAACATACAAAAAAAATTTTTCAAATTCTTTCAAAATGTTACACTAGTGCTCCCCCTTAACCGGATTAGGGAAAGTAAAACCAAAAATTAGATACAATCAAAAGAATTAATTTTTCAGTACTACTAAGTGCACTGGAAAAAATAATTATATGAAAGTTAGAAATTTTAATAATATGCTGAAAAAAATCTGAATGAAATTAAAACTTTCTAAAATTAATTATGAACTTCGTACTCTCGTTCCATTTAAGTAACACTGAATTTAAACTATAAACTGAACTTTTTAAATAAACTTTTTGTAATTCTTATTTAAAAGCTTATTTTATAAGTTGCCTGTGGTAGCGTCAAAATGGCTTACTTTTTTCACGCGTAATAAAAAGTAGCTACTTTTTATTACGCGTGAAAAAAAAGTAAACCATAGTCATCCATGAATAATTTAATACAAACATGTCAAAATAGTTTTTATTTATTTTTTTTTTTTAACGTAGCTATCAAATTTTTAAACAAACTTTTAAAAATATGAGATTATTTTGCCATTTCCGGCGGCCTCGTTTAACAAACTTACGATTCGTGAAAACTTTGCAACTTAGTTATTGCAAAAATAACTGTTTTTTAAACAATAATATTTTTAGAGTCTTTTTTTAATAAAACATGAGACTTGAACAAAGTCTTCTTTAGGATACATACTATAGTTTTTTGGGCTTAGTGACTCTAATATCTTTTTCGCTTATTGTTAAACTTTTCATTGAAGGCTGCAAAATAATTGAAAGGATTTTGTGTGTATTTCAAAGAATTATTGGATTACGTTGCATACGGTAGCATACTGTCAACCAAATATGATTTAATACAAACAAATAATAAAATTGAGAGCACCATTTTAATAAGATAAAACAACTGCGAGTATTTAATATAGCTGAAATATTTTATTTGTTTCACTTTAAGAATATTTTTTGTTTATTTCAAGGATATATTTTAGTATTAAATGATTATTTGTTCAAACTAATACGTTTAGGCAACTTAAATATATTAACTACTGATTGAACTACATATTTGTCGTCAAAACAAATAAATTATAATTACGATGTACCTATATTTTAAACAAATAATATAATAACTTGATGAAAAGAAATCATTCGCCATAATTATACAACTAAACTATTTAGTTTGGTTGATTTATCTGTAGCTTATTTTGACAATACCTTTTTTCCCGTGTAGCAATTTATCGAGTCTTGTCCTCTAGAACTGAATCGTGTAGTTTATGGATAAGTCTCGAAGTATCTGATTTTTATTTACTTATGCAAAAATAAGCAAAATGCAGTATACAACATACCTGAAACAAAATAACACTAATTTATTAAAACAGAAATTATCTTTTTTTCCAAAAAGTAAAAAACAAAGAGTTGCTCAATAATAATAAAATACCCCTGTCGCAAATATCTGCATAGCGAATTTCCAAATATTGGGCACTGGCGAATCTCACCTAAAACCAGTTTATACATCTAAAGTAGTTTAACTTTCTAACAGTAAAAACATTTTCAAAATCGGTTGAGTAGTTAATTTTTGGCATTTCTGGGTCTCCAGGACCTTGGTGCATCTCGTTCACTATAGCACATATCCATTTAAAATAGTTTAACTTTTTGACGATGAAAACATTTTCAAAATCGCTTGCCTAGTTTATTTGTGGCGTCTTTGGGACGCCCGGACATCGGTGAATTCGCATAACATAACCTACGTATTATATCTATCTAAACGCCTTCTTGAAAATTTAGTTAATAAATTATTTTGAAAAATACAACAGATATAAATATTGTTATTGAAATAACGATGAAGCATTTATCGTAAAGAAATTCAGAAAAGGGCATAGCCGGATAAGATAGGCAAAACGGCCCTTGACGAAAAATTGATTGATTTTATAGGAAATAATACTTCTTAGCCCCAGATACATTCCTGCCAAATTTCAATCCTCCAAGGCTAATAGTTTATGAATATAGAGACAAAAATTTTCGAAAAAATTTATTTTTGACGAAAGAAGTACGGCATTTTTGGGATTCATGGATAATTTTAGGTAAAATAGTTGATAATTGAAGGTAAAATAGTACATTAAAATATGAGTAAATGTAAACAAAATTAATAAATGTATAATTAAATTTTCAATAATCTATCCTGAAAATTTTGAAAAATTAGCTGCCTACTACTATTAGCTACTAATTAGGACTACGGAGCCCCGACTTAATGCGTGGTCAACAGGCCATGGCGGATCTTTTACTATATCCCAGTATCAGGATTTAATGATAAAGACGACTAGCGGTAATTTTCTCTTTCGTTTTTCGTTCTTTAACCCATTAACGTTTTTTCTGGATTAAATTAATAAATGCAAAAATATAGAAATAATGAAGAAAATAAAAAAAATTAATTGATTGACTTCTATACGTGCACAGAGCTGTGAGTAGAATTGTCCTCAACAGAGTCTTTCCACGCAGAATGTTAATAACACTTTGAAGTTACTTTGTTTTTAAGTAGCATATGTTTTAAATAAAAAAAAGTCAATTTAATAGGTGTACACAAGCGTGTACGGTGGATGATAATGGGTTAAGTAAATTTATTCCAGTTTCATATAATTTAAAAGGAAAAGAATTTTAAACTATTTGAAAAGGAAAAATACAATAAAAATCAACATTTTGTATTGAAAACCAACGGGCACCTCGTTAAATGAAAGATTATAAAAAATTCGGGGAAAAATTAAAATTTAAAATTCCTAAGATCTCACTTACTAAAACAGATCAAAATGCATGATAACATTTAGAGAATAATGTCGAAAAACGAGATAATGGAAAAATTTATAAGTGAAAATAAAACGTTGTAAACTAATGAAAAATATAAGATGTTTAAGCACTTAAAATTCTCAACGGACATTGTTTAAACTCGATAGTTAAATATTAAAAAAATATCAAAGGCATCTTTAGATGGTTAGTGATGGCGGGTGATGTCTGGCGATGATGGTAACATGCACTATAGCTATATTATGTACAATGTACGTACCTCATCACTTATTTACATAGAACACTAGAAGCCAACTAATATCAAAAAAAAGTGTAGCTTGCTTGGAGCCCTTCGTAGGCCTGTCACAGCTGAAGGCATGTAGTCAGTCGGTGTCCGTCGCCGAACGCACAGTGCATTGTAATACATTGTTACTTGAATTGGACAGGTTGGTCTGTCCCACAATAGGTGTTTTGTAGTAGTGTGTGTGAATACGTACACAGAAACAAACACCAAACCAACACCATTGCAAACAATGTGTACCTACACAACATAGTGGGGAGATTTTATGTCACCCACTGGCGACAAGTGGAACAGTTTGATAGACATTCTAGTTTGGTCCCTTGCTTATTTATTTATAATGTCGTTTGACAAACAACCGTTTCACGATAAATAATTAATAAAAGGAGAGCCAGCGATCGTTCAACGTATGTAACAAACCCGACACTGGGTCACACTCACGTAGCCATAGAGTATCTTGGCGACCGCGGGATTACAAACACTATTTACACACATTTCCTTTCGTTTGTTACCTATTTAATAATTTTTAACTTGTAAGTTATTTCGTACACGTTACAACACATGGCGTTAATATACTTACTGCTAACTTGTGACACTTTGTATTAATTGTTGTTTTGCTAAGTTTGTGACAACAGTTTGATACGGACAGCTGTTTTCTGATACTTTATAGTTCTTTTAGCGTAGTTAGTTGTAGTTCGTAGTTGTAAAACAGCAACAGACAGCTCCAGTATCATCAAATATATTTTGTACGAACGACTAATTCGAAAAAGATTTACTGTTTCAAAAAGTAACATTATGTTCTGTACACACGTGAACTTTATCTGTGAACAACTTTTTTTTCTTGTTTTAACAATAATATTGATATTCAATTGTAATGAAATTAACCCTTTCTTGTCTAGTCTTGTATAGGTACTTAAACTACGCCTACATTAAAAAAATTACTTATATTTTTAAAACATACTGTCTCATCCTATTTTATATATTGTAGGGTGAATAATCTGATAAATTGTTCAAAAAAGACATAACTAGCGCCGGAAACAATTGATTGCTATATAGCCAGGAGCCTTAGAGCTCCTTTAGATTTTGATCTCTGATGAAAATTTAATTTTTAATTAAAACTATACAATCAAATCTCCTATAACGGGATTAACTGGTACCGCCTTGTAGGAGACTCAGAATTAATTGATATCAGTAATTTGTTCTATGGAAATCACATTGCGTAAATCACAAAAATAAGGACAAACAAAAAAAATTATACCGCGTTATACCTATGCAGATTCAGAATTAAAATATATCAGAGTGACCGAGCCTAATATACTTCATTTCAATGGAATTTGTTGAAGAGAGCCGATGTGGCAACTGATAATAACTGGACAGTTAACCAGTTGTTCATTTCCATAAAAAAAGAATTATAAAAACCAAAAACTACTCCATAACAAATTTCATCAAAATCGTTAGAGTCGTTTCCGAGAAAAAAAGTATATATATATATATATATATATATATATATATATATATATATATATATATATATATATATATATATATATAAATATATATATATATATATATATATATATATATATATATATATATATATATATATATATATATATATATATATATATATATATGGCTAGTTCTTCAAACGAGGGAATTTTGGACGGCCCGTCGCATTTTGTATATTAACATTTTGAAAAATACATTCTTTCTAGATGGAAACTCTAAACCATTACTGCATCTAACTGGTCACTCAAAATAACCCTGTTTCGAAATATATTTTTTATAACAAATTACCCTTAAAATGCAAAATTCTCAGTCTCCTGGTATGTCTCCTCTCCAAAGTAAAACATAGCAGACTAAATAATTATTTTTTCTGAATGTATAAAATAGTATTTTACAATATAAGTTCGGTAAGTTGCTTTTACTGATCGAGAAAATGTTGCGAAAACGAGACCCGCAGGGTCGAGTTTTTGCAATTTTCGAGATCAGTAAAGGCACCTAACGCATCGTGTATTGTATAATATTTTTTGCACGATCGATTTAAAATAATTAATGAATAAAAATATATTAAATAAAAAATAAAATTCGGATAATATAGATGAAATTTATATTTCTATGTTATGACATAGAATGCCATGAATAAATATTATAAATATTTATAGCAATAATAGGAATCTTTGTAGTGACAACTGACAACTACATATATTTGTAAATAAAAAATTAAGTGTCAATATTTCATCGGCGCGGCGTGAATATTTTTTTTGAATTTTTTATTAAAAAAATTGAGGAAAATAGTTTGTTAAACTATAATATTAGTGAGAATAATGAAATTAATGAAAGCATTTTATTTTTGGCTGCAAATTTACTCTCGTAAAATGAAAAGAAGATTATGAAACCACAGAAAATTTTAACGACTGAACGACCTTTTGAAATGTCAACAAAATATGAAGACTAAAAATGCCAATAATAATAATAATAATAATAATGTGCAACTAGTGAAAATTTTCATATTAATCGATTTATTTTCCTGATTGTTCAAATTGTACTTTTAATTTCAATATAAATAAAATAATTACAATCATTTTGAGCTAATTTAACTTACCACACTCCTATTAACTTACCACGCATCGATTTCACTTACCGCACTGTTATTTTTTGGTTTCCATGGATATAAACAAACGTTCGGGAAATGTAACTTACCAGCATTGTCAACAGCATCGGTAAATGCATGAAAATACACGATCGTGCAAAAAAAAAAAATTTACACTGCAGTAGTAATCTATAATATTGGTACTTTTTTATTGTATAAATAATTTTTGAATTTTTTTATAATTTCTTTAAGAAATATTCTATTGAATTTTGTCTCCCGAACTTTGCATCATTCTCCTATCAAATCAAAACACTTAAAAATATAAAAAATTTATATTCCGATTAAATCATCGTTTGTCATAGTTATTAACTGAACTATAATAAATAAAATAAAGTACATGTTTTACTTAATTTGAGGTTGTATCGACTAATTCAGTTAACATTGTAAGTGGGATCGTACTCGGTCCAGTCAATTTCTCAGTATCCTAGTCACCATTTTCGTGAAAAATACTGTGGATATAAAAAATATTTCAGTTGTATGAGTTGTAAATATTTTGTATTGAAATAGCGGACCTGTTTTTCTTTTTGCTATATAAAAAGGTTATTTAGCCGATTTTTAAAGAATATTGAAGAATTCTCAGTCTCCTGGTCTCAATCTCCTGGCAGCTCCAAAAACGGGATTAAACTTAAATAATGTAAATAAATTAGGTAAATGTCATTAGAATACTGTAATAAATGACTCCGTATATTTTTTAATAAAAACTAAATTTCCATTTTTTTTCTGTATAATATATACTATATAATTAATTAATATAACTACTAATACATATACTACTAATATAATATATAATATGTATTAAACTGTCGTAAATGACTTCAAATATTTTTTAATAAATAATAAATTCGCAATTTCTTTTTATTTATTTAGTTATTTTTTTATTTTTTTTAATACATAGGTATATACACTATATAACTACTAATATATATATGTATATACTACTAATATAATATATAATATATATGTATTAAATAAATAAATAGACAGGTATCAGTAAACTATGAGAGGCGGGGCGGGGGGGGGGGGGGTGCAGCGTATTTTTTTCCAAACTATATACTTTAAAGTATATCGGAAGCTTGTAACAATTCATTACTAAATATTTTTTACCATATTTTTGCTCATTATTAAATCAAAAAGTTAAAATTTTTCCCAAGTTAATATTAGCAAAGGGTATATTTATGCAAAAAGAAATAAACTGGTGTGATGTAAAATATATTAATTAAAAATTCTTTTATTTACACGTAACAGCCGTCTCTTTTACCAAAATATACCTGATAAAATTAGGGGTTGGGGTGGGGGATGAAACCCCAATGATTTTATAACTCTAATTTCGGTATCATAATAAAGATCTTAAAGTGCCATTTACAAATATACATAGTTTTCCTACCAAAACTCTTACCATTTCCAAGATATTTGAGAAAATTGAAAAAAATTCAAATTTTCATGGGTGAATTTCATCCCCTTAAACCGCTTATGGGCACGAACGAAATATGCCTCGTGATTACTTTTAATAAGATCTACAATCCACCAAAGTTTCAAAAATTTTTGAGAGATACAGTTGGATACCTTTCCTTGTTAGCGCCTTTTGGAATCCACCTCTTCAATTATCTGTGATATACGAAATTGTTTGACTACGATAGAAATCGGCATTATTTTAACGAATAGCATATCAAAAGCATTTATTTAATCTTCATTACTGTATTTTACATATATTGAAATTTACCTACAAAAAAGACGGTACCAAAAACCGCTTCTATAGGGTACCAGTATCCGACATTAATTTACAAGGACTACTAAAATTTAATTGTTACAGAAAATAATGATGGGTACTGGTTAGTAGCTTTATCGTATTGTTGTGAATGTAATCTAGATTTTAAAATGTTAGTGTAAAAACATAGGAAAATATGTATCCTTTTTTAAAATACAATTTGTTACCCCAATAACTATCACTATGACGCGACGGTTACTGCAAAATGCCTGTATTTTATGTACCAGTAGCCCCCATCAAAAATAATAATTTTCTGTGAGGGTTTTTGGTCTAAAAACTATTCTTTAGCAAAATTTAATTCATAATAAACTTAAAAAAACAAAAAAATATAACTAATTATTGGTTAAACCAAAATTACAGTAAAATTAAATTAGTGCTTACCTTAGCTAAAACTTAAGAGTTTTAGTGGATATGTGCAAATTTGAGAAACACTAACTTTCAAATGAGTCGTTATTATACCTAATGCTAACTGAATGCTATCATAAATGGAATAACGGTTGTGCATACTTTCCAGAACGTGTAGCAGGAAACACAAAAAATATATGCTTGTTTAATATCTTAATATTTATCATTTTACTGAAACTTGACGCCTATTAGATCAATGACGGCTACTAGTGCTCTTACCTTATAGCCCCAAGAATTACCTAAATTTTGGCATCGGTTTTATTTTCCTAGGTGTTATAGTTTTTGAGAAAATTAAATCTGAAAAATTACGGCACTCATACATGTTTTGGTTAATATCTCAGGAACAAATCAAGGTTAAGGGTTAATGATCCTATTTTTGGTAATCACTTGGGGTACCAATGTTACTACATATGTTATTACAGACATCGGCTATGGAGCCCATTTCCCTATGCTTATCTTGCTATATCCTTTGAGTATTACTGGTAGTTCCGAAACAGAAATAACTGTTTCGAAACAATTTTTTAACGTAAGTTTCATTAAAAAAAATTAAGTTGGTGTCATAGTATTTGATAGATTTGAGCGTTACTTTATGGTATTCCATTTTAAATAAAAAGACAATTTTTATTTTACTAAGAACACTCTATTTAAAGTTTTTAAATTTACGAAAATTAGTGAACTGTTCGTTAGAGTTCATACGGGCCAAAACATGTCACAGACTTTTAAAAACTTTAAATAAAGTGGTATTAGAAAAGTAAAATCTTGGCGTCATAGCTTCACAACTTAACGTACCTACTCCTGACTACAGTAAACAATTGCTTGTAGCAGTAGCTGCTACCCTGCGGTCTGAGCAACTTTTCGATTAAGTCAATAATTTGACCGTAATAAAAATGACAACCATTAAATTATTCACCTTACTCTTGTACTTATTGACTATCGTTCTGATACAATTTCATTTAGAATTACTTCCAAATGAAATTAGTTACGAACGAAAAAAAAATGAAACTACATGAAAATATTTATATACATCTTTTATACCAATTTATTATAATTTTAATCACATTAATACTTTGCGAAACAATGATGTATAGATTTAGTTTTGCAGCATCATCTTCACTAATTATGATGTATTGATTTTATATTGTTCTAATACCAACATGTAGTGGTATGTATGCACATTAAGTATATACCGTTATGACGAATTATTTCGGTAGAGCATTTATAGTAAAACTTAAATAACTACAATAGTAATGAAAAGATTATATATCAATTATTATACTACCTACTACTCTAAACCCAAACAGCATATTTAATAAAAATTTTGCTGCTTAAACGAAACAGAAAAGTTGAGTTGTTAAAATTTGATATTTGGGTAGTTCTACAAACGACGGAATTTTGGACGGCCCATTTTTTGTATACAGTCAAATGCCCATACTTGGGACAGCACCCTAACTTGGGACATTTTGTTAAGCTTTGTTTTGACGATTAGTACACCTGTCTATATTTCATTTTCTAAAAACAGGTGGTGGAATATTTTAGACTGATAGTTGTTGTTTGAGATTATGTCTGTTCGACCTCATTTGCGCAGCGTCATAGGTGAGTTAAATAATTTTATATTTTGGAACAAAAAACAATTTTTTTATATGAAAATAACTTTGATCACCCTGATTGACCCGTCAACATCAGACTTGAGTAAATCCTAAATTTCTTTTGTGTATGTTTTTGGGCAGTGCTTCTACACTTTCAGTTAAATATAACTAATTTCCTTAACTTTTTATTTATATTTATATAAAAATCGGAAAATATGCTCCTAACTTGGGACA